>JABJVR010000007.1:9929594-9943624 GCA_025773905.1 Chitala chitala | reverse complement strand
TAGTTCCTTCACTAATCAGGCCACTGCCTTCCATGCTCTCCTTGCTGGCGATTCCTTCCAGCTTGCCTTCACCATTGACCTCTTCGAATAAAGCGTGTGAACAGTCCTTCTCCATGCTAACATCACTCTCTTGTCCCTGTTCCTTCTCTCCAGTGGATGTGTCCTTGCTGCCTACCACCTCCAGGGGACCCTCTCCCTCACAATCCTCCTTGACCTCTCCATCTTGTATTGCTGGCTGCGAAGCTTCGGAGATCGGCTGGGCGTAGAGCTCTGTGCTGTTCATGATGATGTCAGTGGCCTCTGGGGCAGTCAGGTCGCTGAGCCCCAGCGTGAACTTCTCCAGCACTCCAGTCTCACTCAGTGTCACGGCAGGAACGGCCACACTGTGCTCCATGTCTGAGAGAGGGTTTATGGTGGGGGGCACAAACAGCATCATATTATGTTCCATTGTAAACAAGCAGCCCACCTTCAACGTATGACAAGATCTATTCCTAAAAAGCCAACTCAAGTGGTGTAGCAAGTGGGAAACATTCAATTGTGCAGAAACAAAAATATACTGGGTTAATGGTAGCTATACAATGTAGAACTCAAGTCATAATGATGCAGGGAGAAAATAGCATCTGCAGACACAGCACATGAACAAGTGAGACTGAGAATATCTAACTTCTCACCATGGGTATATAAGCAAGTTCATTAAGAGAAGAAGGACCCATTAGGCCACCAAATTAGTTTATCGAGAAAACAGGTGATCTATTAAAACAATTGTTTTGAGGATGATACCTGGATTTCTCTTGGACGCGAGCCGATTCTGCACACCTTCCTCAAAGTCTTCCACGTTGATGGCCCTACGTTTTATAGCCCTCCTCATCCCACGCTTCTCTGTGAGAGGGTCTATGTAGGGCGTCTTTAGTGACAGGCTGCTAAAGCTGCACAAAAACATTTTCCTCAAAATAAAATGTCTAAAACTATCAACTTTAAACACTGGGAAAAATAAATAAAAATTGGACACCCTTACAAACAAAATGTTAGCTGTGTGTAAAGCATTAGTCCAGCCCTTTTAGCCAGATAGCCCATTATTCCAGGCACTTATAAAGCTCAGATAATTGAATTAATAGATTTACAAATTGTACACAAAAAATGTGTGCATAACATGAGATTTTCTGCAGTCATTGCAATAAAAATACATTTTATTGAAAGCTTTATTTGCTGTTTTCACATTGGAATCATTCTTGAAGTAAACTATTGTATTAACACGTCCAAATTCAGCTTAAACACATTTACCGTATGTTAAATAAATAAACATTATCACAACGTGGCCTTCGAACTGCACTGGTGTAAATGTGCAAGCCAGTGAGGGTAAATAACAGAGTCTTGTGTACCTTTCAGATCTAGCAGACAAGTTTGACAAGTTGTCCTTTTCATCACCCTCCCGGTCTTCTTCCACAACCGAAATAACAGGTTAAAAAATTATTATTATGCATTTATGTAATACAGAAGTACTCTGCTAAGAGATTTAAACATTCTCCACAATACAAAAAAAATTAAACAACCATTAGGCAACAAGACAGAGATGAGATTTAATGGTAATTTTTCAGTTTGTGCCTAGTATCGTGAAATTAAACTGTCCTGTGCCATACCTTCTCCTATGTCAAGCTTCTTCTCAAATGTGGACAAATTGAAGTTCCTTTGGGGTCTCTTCCTACTTATGCCCCTGACAGCCATTGTTAGGTTCACAGTGGAAAGATCTGGAAGTTCCAAGTCTGAGGTCCCTGTGCTATAACATTAAATAAAACATTGTTTTGGCTTTGTGTTATTGTTACGTAATAGCTGTGGGGAAAAATATACTATACAGACAGTGAACACAGTGGTATTCATAGAAGCTTACATTACATCTCCATTCAGGCTTGATAGACAAGATCATCTGATGTTCAAAGACCCACAAATCACTGATGATAAGACCCAACGCATCCATAAAACGTACAACGGCTCTGCACATTCCGTTTCCTCACATATTATACACAACAATAAATACTTAAATTATGGAAATACTTAAAATATGGTATGTTAATCCTACAATGACAGACAATTTAAAGTAATGAACAATGGCCGCATGTTCCAACAGAATGATTGTGAGTTTTGCTGAGGATTTTTAAATTGCCTTTGATTAATTATGCATGTCTATGGCAGTGTATTGCTGCCACTGATCATTTCGTTTTTTGTACTGTGGCAGCAATATGCTGGTATGCAGATAAAACATCATGAGAGAGCATGTGAGATAAATTATTTGGAAAAAGATGATGCTGTACTGTAACCAAGTACATTATTTCCCTCTTGTGCTATTTTCATTTGTTCAGATAAAGTTAGAAAAGAAAAGAAAAAAAACTGAAGATACCGATGTACTCCTCTGCATTCTTTAACTGCAGAGCATATGGTGGAAAGTCAGAAATATGGCATCAAAAGTCATAGTGAAACATCTCATGTTTTCATCTCATGTTTCACTAGTCTGAGAAAACATCTTTTACCACCTCACATACCTGGGCCGATTACTGTAAAGACTGGACTCAGAGGAACGAGGAGGAACAACCTCCACAGGCTGTTCTTGCACCAAAAGAGACCTTTCTGGTTCTAGAGGTCAGCAGTGAAGCAAACGAGCATTAAAAAAAGAAAACCACATATACATCATTCTGAGAACTTTGTGTATAAAATGTAATTGTAAAGTACTGTAAACAAACAAGGAAAATAATGTTTTGTACACAAGTACAAAAAAAAACTCTTATTTAATTACAAAATCTGCCAGTCATTTCAACAATGTTAATTTTACAATACTTTCCATGGATATGTTACCTAAGCAGGCACGCACGCATACGCAGGCACGCACGCATACACGTGCACACACACACACACACACACACACCTGTCAATAAAATCCTCTGCAGCAGCACCCTGGGTGAGGCATCATCATTCAGGAGCAGAGAAGACGTGGATTCAGACATGTTATTCTGCTGACCAACAGTACGTACTGCATGTCTTTTATTCTGCTGGACTGATGACACTGAGGCCCTCTGCAGACAGACAAGAAAGCGCTGACTCTCATTTCCCTTCAGGTAATGTTCCAAAATCCAAAACCATTAAGATCAAAGTAATGCAACATGTAATCACTCCACACTAAAGTAATATGTGAATCATGAAAGAAATTATTCACAAATAAAATAAGGTGTAACAAGGAACCTATTCTGTTATGTGGATCGTGTAGCAATATGAACGTAGATTCATTATTAGTTAGATACATTACTGTTGTACAAACAGCTCTAAATTTAATTTACGTTAAGCTAAATACTTAACGAAATAATACACTTTATAACAGGTGAGCAGTAAAATCTTGAGCAACGTTTATGTTATGCAATATATTAGAAAAGAATTTCAAATGCAAGCTCCATAGCACAATTTAAAAGAATAAGCAGCTGTTCCAGTACTGAAGCAAACATTTCATGACCTGCTACAAAAAAAGACGATATTCAAAATTTTCCTGTGAAAAATTTTAAATAATTAAAAAATTTTAAACGAAAATAAGATTACAAGTAGGGTAAGCTGCCTGACCTCATGAAGCCTTTGCTTCATCTTCTGCTGCAGGGCCACCTGAGGTGACAGGAGATTGGCGGCACTTCGGCTCCGCCTGGGACTTCGTCTGGGACTCCGCCTGACTTCAGGTGTTAACAGCAGAGCTTGGGACTTGCTGAAAGAGGAAATCCACATGTACATTAAACAGCAGGAACAAATCAATCATCCAATATGTATAAAGCTCATATTGGATATTATTATAAATAACTGAGGAAGTAAGTATTCCTCAACTGAACCTCTCCCCCTTCAAATGAGGAGCCCCTGCTTTTACTCCCCACACAAGGTGGGGTCTCCGTCTTCAGTGCAGTTTGCATCTTTTATATACCAGTGAATCAGTCACTCAGTCAGCATCATCCCCCTCAGTTCTGCATTGGAGAATTTATCTCAGTGTGTTCTAATTCTTAACAGATTGTTTACACATTCTATGGCATATTCGATACACTTCAAGTCACCATTATTTCGTTCTTACTTTAGTGATATTTATTTAAGCAATATCACATGAGAGGGCGTGTCGTTGTACCGAATATCAGCACGACCATGATGTGTCATAGACACGAGGCCTAGTCACTGAGTTTGGAGACCTGGCTTGGAAGAACCTGTATAACGCCAATAATGAACACAGTCCTTGACAATGCCATACTATATTCACCTGCGGGTGACAGGAGACCTCGGGGGTTCTGTACGAAGGACATTTTTCAATAGTACACGCGTAGACACGTCTTCGTCCAAGTCCATTGCAAATTAGGTTGTAGTTCCTTAAAAAAGAAAAGCGATAAGTTTAACTTATCAAGCAGCAAAGTATGATTATTAAGTTCTCTGGTAGATCAAAACTTGTCAAAACATCAAGTGGTTTTTATTGTCATTTCAGTTGCTACAGTACACACTGAACACAGTGAAATGAAATAACGTTCCCCCAGGACATCAGGGGCTACATTAAAACAACATAAAAGGACAACACAAAACTACTATTAGAATATACAGGGTGCAAAGACATCAAATAGCTCTAAACACAGTGCAAACAACAAGAGGTAAACATAACACGGAGAGCAGTGATGACCAGACATAGTTCTATATAAAGCATACAGTTTGTGTGATGGGTGGGTAGAGTCATCCACAACACTGGTGGCCTTGAGGGTGTAACATGTGGTATAAATGTCCTTGACGATGGGAAGACAGACCCCAATGATTTTCTCAGCTGACTTTACTACCCACTGTACATCCTTGCGATCCGATATAATGCAACAAGTGACATTTGGTGGGTCTGTGACTATCCTTTCTGCCCAATGGCAATTTCAGCACATATGGCCCGCCTGCTCATAAAACCAGTATAGAGGTTGGCCTTGGTCATTCCAATGAAGCCGACCCCTTTGCCACAACGACCACTGACTTCCCTGAACCACGTCAGGCCACCACTAAAAAGACATTTTATTTATTTAGCAGACGCCTTTGTCCAAAGCGACTTACAAGGATAATAGTACACATGCATGTCACAAACGAGGTCAATCAGTATTAGAGAATCTACTAACAATAAATGCTGTCCTAATATCACAGTACACACCGAAATAAGTATTCCTCAACTGCAGTTGATGTTGGGCAGCTAGGCGACCTCTGCAGCTGCTTCCTGCCCTGCAGTGTCAAGTGTCTGCTGTCGCACCTTGTTTGACAATGGTTCCACCATTTCCGTCATACTACAAATACTCATATTGATGACGCGTGTGAGGATGCAGTTTACATTTGGTAACCCCATATGATCCACTGCCGTTTTCGTGTTTTCTACGTTGCCCCACAAATTGCATGCATCCGTTGCTTGTCAATTGGCCAAGTGTTCAGCATTTCCTCGATTGTCTGTTTTACATGTTCTGCTGTATGACAGCCGCGACAATGATGCGCATGCAATACTGCACACTTTAAATCAAAAGTGGAGTCAATCCACTGTGTGCAGTGGCACTAAGCAATGAGATAAGGTAAACATCACAACTCCAAATGTCTGTAGTAAAACTAACAGCAGTCACATCTGATAAAACACCTCGTAGTTGGTCATGAACCTTGTTGCAAATCTCCGGTAGGGCAGTGTCTGAAATGTAGTGTCGAGAGGGTACGACGTAGCGTGGTTGCAAAGGATGCAAAGACGGCGAAACAATGAATGCATTACAAGTAGCGATCAGACTGTTTTTGTTTTGTAATTGAAATTATTCCCAGCTGCTGACATTTCAGCAGCGTCGTACTGCAAATTGTACTCTCCGTTTAGGACGCCTTTATGACAACTGGCTTAACACAGAGGATCTGGTTTAGGTTCATGGTCAACAGAACGGATACCGATCCGGTAAAAAAAATGCCGAGATCGGATCGGAACATCCATAATAATAATAATAATAATAATAATAATAATAATAATAAACAAAGCAACTCAATCCAAACGAGCTGCTCCTATCCTCAAAACGCAGTTAAATAACGCTTAAATAAACTCCGATCGCCATGTAACACGTCCAGACAATTGTCAATCAACCACTGACAATATTCGTAAGATCACTACATATAAGATCATATTCAAATAAAATCTTGAACCATTGGCAGTTTAGAATAAGAGTATTTTACCAGTTCATTCTTTTGCTGCTTATAACGTAAACATTATAAACTAGCTATGTTAAATTAAATATGATTTACTCAGTTACAAGCGAAAACCATTTACCGTGACGTTCAGCCTGTTTCACGCTTTATATTTTCTTCCAGCGTTTCTGAAAATACAATTATTTAAAACATCATTCTTCAATACGAAATTCCCGGCTTAAAGTTATTGATGACGTTCGACTCCCGCCTATGGATTCAAGATAGATCTCGCGATAACTGATTTACAACGTTGTAGAATTGGTCTTGTCAGAATTGTTGGTATTGTAGTTTTAGACGACCGATGCAAACGTACATGTACTAAAGCATTGTATGAACAGTGTGTTTTTACATACAGAACAATTTAAAACCTGGAGTATTTGAGTTGTTAAATAACGAATTCTTAATTTTAATGATTTAATTGAGATTTTAGTTTTTTTTTTTATTAATTTAAATATTTAATTATTTCTAGTTGGGTTTTGGTGCAAATGTTGGAAAAGAATTTAGATGTGAGACGAATAAAAATTTGACAATATAATGTCACATGTTAGGCTCAAATTTTTTTATTTAAGTACAAAACGATTAAGAACTATACAGAAAATTGTAATTTTACGAATGTTATGTGTCTTATTGCACAAGGAGATTATAACAGGGCCACACTACACAGGTATTGTGTTCAGTAAAAAGTGCATATGTTCTTATGAAAATTCTATTGAATTTTCTTGTCATATTTCATCAAGTTTAGGCATAACACTGAATTAATTATACTCAAAATATTATTATATAACGAAGGAGTCGTTTAAAAATATAATGAATAATTACATATTTGAATAAAAGTATTTCTATTAATCAATTTCATTTGAAAACAAAACAGGAAGTTGTTAGGATTGTGGGACGTGTAGTTCCGCTTTGGGGGGTTGCTGGGCTAGATAACAGCGCGCGGAGGAGCGAAACAAAATTGAAATTTGAGAAAACTTTATCTGGATTGCACGTATTTCGGATACTGATTCAAATAAGCATGCCTGGATTCACTTGCTGCGTCCCTGGATGTTACAACAATTCTCATCGGGACAGAGATCTGAGATTCTACACCTTCCCAAAGGATACCGTACAGAGAGAAATTTGGCTGAAGAACATCTCCCGGGCCGGGGTAAGCGGCTGCTTTAGTACGTTCCAGCCCACCACGGGCCATCGAGTATGTAGCATTCACTTTCCTGGTGGAAGAAAGACATACAGCATTCGAGTACCAACCATATTCCCATTGCGAGGTGTAAATGAGAGGAAAAACAGAAGAGGGAGGAACAAGAAAGTCTCCACTGTTTTACCTACCATCACAAACGTCGTCTCTCTCGGTGGCAATACAGAGGGTACCCTCGGTAATGTAAGCCCAGAGGAAGCCAGCGCGGATAGTAAAGTGGCGCTAAAAGGCCAAGAGAAAAATACGCATGACCAAACAGTACAGGAGGACAGTCCCGGTTTGACTACCGAATGTTCTAGTTTTGCAGCACTGGCGGGCTTTACTGCCACTCAGCCCATCGCATCTGCTACAAACCCGGCGGTTGTGCCGTACTCTGCGGTCGACTTGTGTGCGCTCGGTGCGCTGGATCACTCCTACTCTCTGACCACCGGGACCACTTCGGCTGAGCTGCTGAAGAAGCTGAACGAGCAGCGAGACATCATCGCCCTGATGGAGATCAAAATGAAAGAGATGAAGTACACAATAAGGCAGCTCAAGATAACGGAGGCGAAGTTGAAAGAAGAAGTGCGGGAGCGCGATCGGATGCTGTCTGCCGCTTTGGTGCGAAAGAAAGTTTGATCGCGGAATCAATACCCGCGAGCGAGACTTAATATGACATGTTACATGTGAGGAAATGCCTTTTGAAGGGATACAGATAGGATTAAACGCGAACGCACCTGGTAGCTCAAAATGGGATTTGACAATGTTTGGTTTGCCACTTGTTACCTCCCTTGTCAATGCAGTTTATGTGAAATGCGTTCGCGTACATTGGCGTTAGACTAAGCTCCATTTAGAAAGTAATTGTGCGTGTACTTCCATTGAATGGCAGTGGACAATCGGAAAGAATTTCCATCTGTCAGGTTAAGCGCTTTTGTGTTTCAGATTCTGCCGTCTGATGCCAGCAGGTTGCGACGACAACGCCTTGGATCAAGTGTGTTTGAAGTCGGGTGGGGGGTGGGGGGGTCGTGGTTTTGTTTGCCTGTACCTAATAAGGTTTTGTCTCACGAATTTTGTGTTCGCTTTTCACAGACGGACCGTAACAGCATAATGTGTTCACTCGAATACAAAGAGAGTAAAGTGAGTTGCTTGCTTGTTTGGCTGACATGCAAAATCTTTCATGTAACAACTGAAAGTGTGTGGTATGTAACCATACATTAGTGTTATGATGCAGTTTTCAGCCCAAACCGTGTTTCTGGAAAAGCACTTCATGTTATTGGCGGCCAAAGTTACAACTAGTCCTAGAACTGAAAGGGGGGAGGGGCCCTCATGTGTAAGAACATATCTTTGCGTTCAAGCTCTCTTAACTCAAAACACACCACAGAGTTTGCACGTGATATGTCCTTTCATTACATGACAGGTTTGAAACTGGTATAATTGCTGATTTGAAGTAATGTCAACCTTTGTCCTATTTCAGGTCAAGAACAGGAACTTATACATTTGATTTGGGAAGGTGCAAACTGTGGTAGTGCAAACAACAATATGTTTTTATTAGTTATTGGTCCTGTAAACTGGGACTTAGGGCATTCTGTTTGTTTGCTTGTATGTGTGTGTCTTTGGTGGGGGAAGATGCAGACTAGACTACCAATTATACTGAAAAGGATAAAAACACCCAGGTTACAGTCATTTGTACTAAAGATTGACTATTTAGGTTGACAGAAAGATAAATCTGTCAATTCAGATTTATCAAATCCACATGTGTGTTTATGAGCTGGAACAGAGTAGTGTGTACTGCATAGATTGGGGGAAAGACTATCCAATAAAAATGATGGGAGAGGGGATGTACAGAGGTAAAATGGAGAAAATGGCTTGTCATTGTCTTATGGACATTTAAAAAAATGCTGGGCATTTAATTGGTGAGGGGAAAGGGATTGAGCAGTTTCTGGACTATGTTACACATGTTGATGATCATGTAATGGTCTGATACAGATGGCACTGAAAAGATTTCCAGGAAACTCAGTAACCAGTTGACCATTTCAGTGGCAAAGTGCAGATATATTAAATAATAATGTTAATTGAAATCACCCTACAAAAAAGTGGCTCAAAAATTTGATCTTGTACTGTCTTATTGTAAATAAAGTTTTTTTACAAACACAGTGAGAAGATGGCAGTTTACGCTATTAATTGTTATGAGGTGACCTAACAGAAATGTGGCTGAACATCGCAGTTTTAAAATGTGAATTCATAGAACTTATGCAAATGATTAAAATTGAGGTCACAATACTTTGTACAGTTTATTTCACACATTGGCCTATAATTTTAACAATACATGATTACATAAAATAAAGGTTGATAGTTTTTGTAATCAGTCAGACAAGTTCACCTGCCATTTTATTATGTTTATTTTCAGGGCAGAAGTTTACACACAACTACTGCTAAATAAATTTGCTTGGTGGGTTTTCTCTGGATTTTCCAGTTTCCTCCCACAGTACAAAGAAATGCTGGTTAGGCTGACTGGTGTTTCCAGGTTGCTCGTAGTATGTACCTGTGTTTGTGCCCTGTGATGGGTTGGTGCTCCATCCACGGTGTTCCTCTGCCCTTTGCCCTTACTTACAAATTGGATGAAGCAGTGCAGTGAACAGACGGATAGCTGACTAAGATATGTGTAGTTTCACGGCTTGTCTCGTTTTATATAGTTATGTAACATAATTAAAATAAACATTGCGGTAATATTTATTGTGCGTGCTTTACACCAATATATATCAATTTGTCTTCTACTGTTCACCTTGTACGGGGTGAAAAGTATTAAACAAAGATCCAGGAAGACACATTAATGATAGTCGATATTTGAACCAAAAATGATTAGCACACAAGAATTTCTTTCATTTCTAGCCTTTGAAAAAACCATGATTCTATAGGATTTTTATGTAAAATTAGAATAAGTTTCAAATTGAATATTCCATTGGTATTGATAGAGTAAAAGTAAAATAATTATAATTTAAATTTTCATTTTAAATATAGTTAACAATGACTTAAAGAGTTCTTATTTTGTTTCTTTATTTTAGTTTGGTGATATTCAACGAGTGACTTTGTTTAATTGCGACAAAAACCGTTAACATGTTTGGTGAGGACACGTGCTTGCATGGACTTCTGGGCCTCGCAGGCCTTCAGTGTTCGTTACGCCTCAAGTAAATAGACATAACACAGGCCTTAAGGGCCAATATTGTTTTTAAAGACTTCAATTCCCAGGAATCAAAGCGACTGCGTCGAGTTTTGAGCATGCGCTCACAGGGACAGAGTCCGACAGACTTCACCCGCGCTCTGCGATCGCCATAACTGGGGAGCAGTGGTGGTGTTGGGCGTCCGGTGAGTTGCGGCTGCTAACGGTGTGTAGGTTTAAATTATGGGGAAAAAAATAGACGTGAGTGAAAATCTGAACGTCAGGCTTTGCAGCCTGTTGTTGGCACAATTTGCAAATTTACAGCCTAATTATTTTAACATGTTAGGGGTATGGAGAAGTGCATAGACACGCCTATGTTGTAAAGACAGACTTTACTTTGGGCCCGCAGTTTTACCAGTGCTTAAGCACTGGTCCGATTGAGGTATTTTTAGCCGGAGGAAGCACGTGTTGCTGCCGGCTTTTTATATCTTCACGAATAGCTACTTTCATCGAATGCAGTTTCTTATATTCCCCTCTTATCGAGTTTGCTAATTATAATGATAGCTAGCTTTGATAAATGAATGGCATCCCTACGCCTCTTGAATTTTGTAGTGCATGTGATTATTTTGGTCACATTGCATAGGTAATGCTAGGTGCTGTGCCTCCTCATAGCAGTCACCCACAATCAGAATTATTCTGCTTAATAGGGAAATGTGAATAGGCGAGAGAATTAAATTAATTAGTTTTATTTAGCCTAATGTTAACATTCCTTAAGATTTCAGTTTACTGGCAAGTTTTTTTGGGGAGGGGGAGGCGATATTGTATTAATCTGCTCGTAAGAGAGCACGAACGACCACGTTTCATCGAGTTTGAAGCTACGGGCTAACACGAGACCATTGTAAATATACTGCATTTTCATTGTGTACGGGAAGATGCTCCTGGATAAGTTTTTACGAGCGAGCCTAATTACTATTTCAGTCTTACCTACTAATATCGTCTGGTGTATTGCCGGATATGTTTACCCGTTATTGAGAATACAGGTAGGTGGGCTCATATTAACTACTGTACATTTTAATCACGCTCACCAAAAATTATAAATGTAAAGGGATTGGTAGAAATTTCTAATCACGCTGGTGTTTGTACCTGCGTATATTCATTTATTTTGCACAATAACCAGATTGCACGAGTGTTTGAAGACTTTAAGCAGCCTCTCCACTGTACAAAGACGCGTTCATTTTTATGTGGCCTAATTGAAAGCGAATTTTAATGTGTTATTTTTGATCGTTTAATTTTTTTTAGGTCTTTTAAAGGCTTTGTCGGCTCTTATTCATTACTGAGTTATGCAGGGCTGTTTTATGGCGGGGGCTAATGACTCAAAGGGCCCCAGAGCTTCTCAGAGGTCCTGCCACAAAGGCCCACATGTAGAGATGTGTTTCTTTTTTATTTTGGGTATGAGCTTTTTTCAGGGGCTTTGGATATATGTATACAACTTGTCACAAAATTTGTTCGTATATGACATTTCAAGGATGTCATCACTGGATTACACACAAGATCCTGCATTTATTCCCTCACTGATTGCAATGTGACAGTTTTTCAAGGGAAAGCAATGTTTCAAGTAATGTAACATGACTTGATATTATAATTTCTTTAAAATGGTGTTTTGTTATTTTAAGCGGTAGACATGATTTTCAAAGCTATTAGAGGTATAATAAATGAGGATAACTTTTGTATAGAGAAAATGGAAACATTCACATTTTCAGATGTTGTCCCATAGCCTTGTAGGAAAGTTGAATTTGTTAAAATTTGTTGCAATTTATATTATGCAGACTTTTACACAGTGGATTTTTGGCTGTGTGTGTGTGTGTGTTTATAGGGTGCATGTGAAATGACTGACACTGCAAGGCTGTGTCACACCCCTGCATATCTGCTCCATGGTGTGATAAAACCCTCCTTTCACTACATAGATCACTGCTACAATGGATTTGTCTCTAGCCGTAGCTCCCATGGCCAGAGACAGACAGTAAACTGGCTTGCCGTGTGGGTGGAGTCATGTTTTGTCCAGAGTAATTGATATTTTATTTAAACACTGTTATCACGTGTTTGATAGTGCTAAAAACCTGCAAATGTTATTTACAGCCGAAGTCTGTCTTTCAAAAATGTACATACATAAGTTTGAGGTACAAGATGTCTGCTCTTTTAATTTTGGTTCATTGTCATCGTTGTCAGAATCAAAAAATTTTCCTGTTGTATGACTGGCATCCAAATTACGATTATTAAAATAAACTGTGTAATTCTGTTGTTTAATTAATGTTGTGTAATTCTTGTTTGCGGCTTCTACAATCTGCAATAATTATTGTAATGTAAGATCTTTATAGCATTTCTTGCACAAAGATTGTGGAAAGTGCACTCCACTTCAGTATTTTGTAATAAATACCATCACTTTGGCATGGCGTGAGAGCTGGGCTGAGTTGAGTTCCATTCCAAGACACATGCCCACCATCAGACAGTGATCTTAAACTTGGAGTTTAATGAACATGACAGGGACACCAAGGGTGATCAGCACAGCCTCGGGGACACAATTGAAAATAAGCCATATTTTGCCCACATTAGCACAGCAATGCAAAAGAGCAGACGGTCTGTCAAAATCAGTACATGTTATTCAGTACCTATCCCCCCCAGCATGTTTAGAAGCACAGAGACCGCACACAGTCCATCATTGGATTCTTCTATGTTATACAAATCCATTTGCATATTAATATGTATGATGATATGGTGAAGGCTCACTTGTTTACACAAAGCATGCACATAACCCTGGGTTTTTTACATGTTTTTCTCTCTCTACCTCTCGCCACAGTGCCTGTAGTGGGGTGAGTCAGGATGAGTGACAAGCCGATCTGGGAGCAAATCGGGTCCAGCTTTGTGCAGCACTACTACCAGCTTTTTGACACAGACAGGACCCAGCTGGGAGCAATATATGTGAGTTTCCCCTCAGCGTCCGTGGGACAGGGTGTTTTAGTGCACTGCAGGTTTTATAGGGTCAGCATTAGTCAGAGTTGGAGGGATTGTGCTCCTTTTGTGTCACTTGTCAGCTTTCACTCCCTGCTCAGCACTGGACATATTGTCACCCATGTGGTGCATGTTATAGGCTTGCCAAAACTCATGCAAGTACTTCAGAGCCCCATGGATCTGTTTTTCACAGACGCCACAAACTCAAACTAGCTAACGTTTTTAATTCAGCAAAATGAGCACAGCAACAGCATCTCCTTGATTTTGGCATGGCTTGTCAGAACAGCAGGGCAGGGAGCCACTGACATGTCTTCTTTGGAGCAGTGGGAGAGGAGAGCCACTGACACGGCTATTTGGAGCAGTGGGAGAGGGGAGGCACTGACATGTCTTCTTTGGAGCAGTGGGAGAGGGGAGGCACTGACATGTCTTCTTTGGAGCAGTGGGAGAGGGGAGGCACTGACATGTCTT
>JABJVR010000007.1:9910086-9929494 GCA_025773905.1 Chitala chitala | reverse complement strand
CTTTGGAGCAGTGGGAGAGGGGAGGCACTGGCGTGGCATTGTAGAGCAGTGGGAGAGGGGAGTCATTGAACTAGCTTCTCCACAGGATAGAATATATTTTTTTAACTGAATTGATTTATTTTTTTCACTAGTTTTATAATTTGTAAAGGTTTTTAATGATTCATTATCAGCTGAAGATATAAAGACATCTGACTATATAATTTTAACATTTTGGTAATTAAGAATTTTTTGTGGACTTCAGAGCTTGATGTGTAATACCATATTAATTTTACTTAGAACTAATTTAAGTGAAAAATTGCTAATGAGTTTCATCAATAAATTTTATCTACATTTTTACAACTTTTCATCAATTTATTTTGCGCTATTTTGAAATCTCAAGTCACATCATGTGTTCAGGAAAGAAACGTGACATTTCCTAACCAAACGGAAGGAAAAAGTCAGACAAGACAAATGGTGTGATTTTTGGTGAATGATAAAAATGTTACCTCTTATATATTGATTTTTATTTAGAAATGGTTTGTTACTACAGAATAAGCATTGTGTTGAGGATGTTGTAGAAGAGTTTTTCCTTTTATGCCATAACCTCATTAACTGTCTTCTAGATTGACGCATCATGCCTTACGTGGGAGGGACAGCAGTTCCAGGGAAAAGCAGCAATTGTTGAGAAACTGTCTGTAAGTATGTCTGTGAAATCCATGTTGACAAAAAATCTTGCTTTCACTATGTAATATGCTATTTAACTCTGGGGCCTCTCAACATGAAATACAGAGCACACTAAAATATTAATATATAAAGTATATTCAAAGAACATTAAATACAGATTGGTGATTTTGTGTGATTTATTGCAGTTTTTAGGGTGGCATGGTGGGTGAAATTGGTTGGGTTCTAGGTTGGAATGTGACACTTGGGACATTAAGTTGAATTTGTATGCTGTCCTAGTGCATGCGTAGGTGTACACCAAGTGCGCTGGTTTCTTACCGCAGTCTAAAGGGACGCAGTTCAGCTGCCAGTAGTGTGTACACAATGTGCGTGGGTGTGTGCGAGGTATGATCAGCTCGTCACCCGTCCGTGGTGTTCCTTGGTGTGTGTTGCATCCCAGTGTCCCTGGCCTGAAGTTTAGGTTGGGAAAAAGATAGAATGATTACTACGGTGTGTGGTCTGCGGCCATTATGAACAACGCTGTAGACTTGTAGATTTTGAGTAGGCGATGGGTGTGCTGTTGGTGGATGTGACTGCTCTGCACAGAGTGCTGCATGAAAACATTGAAAATTCTTAATGCCTCGTGCTTTTCCTTTGTTCTTGTTTCTTGGAAGAGCCTTCCCTTCACAAAAATTGCTCATAGCATTACGGCACAAGACCACCAGCCCACGCCGGACAGCTGTATACTAAGCATGGTTGTAGGACAGCTAAAGGTGAGAACTCCACGCCTTTGTGTATAGTGACTGTGTATGTGTGTCTGTCTCTTTGTGTGAGAGAGCTTCTTGGTTAAAATTCACAAATGTTTTTATCATTTTATTGCAAAATTGCATTTAGTCTGTGCGCGTTTAACACACCGTGGACCCAATAAATTGTATCTGGAAATTGTGCCAAGGAACAGTTTCTAAATGGTCTCAGTTAGGATTGTGTGGTATCCAATTTAAAATACCTTTAAACCTTTCCCAAATTATACCCCTGTATGTGGTGTTACTGTTTGCCTACCGACGATGGAGTAGAGGGGTAGGGGTGTCATTTGTTATGTTACTGCTTCGTGTAATTTTGTTAAGTATTTTTTAGCTTCATTTCTTATTTTAAAGATGCCATACACAATATTTTTTTGCAACTGTATTATTTTCACGCAATGAAGCAACAAAACAACAAATAGATCTACAAACACAACCTTTCAATAAAAGCACAGCCTATAACATCCAGCAGGCAAGCAAAAAAAAGCCAAAACGCTGCCAGACTGCAGCAGTTCCAGCTAGCTTGCATTCGCCATGTATTCTCTCTTCTAATAACAGCCTGTCACATGATGCGTGAGTATGAGAGCATCTAATTAGTGGGGTTTTTATTTTTTTATTTTTTTATTTTATTCTTGATAAATTAGGCTTTCATTGTGTTCTGTGATTACTTTTATAGCATCTTCAAAGGTGTGCAGTGGTGGTGCTGCTGGACATTCACTTACACTCTTCAGGCTTTTATAAACACATTACACAGCAGAATTTTTTCATGAACGTAATTAAAGGGATACCGTTGCTATTTTTAAGTACCCCGGGATACCATAATACTGCCCAAACCTAGTCCCAGTGTACCAGTCCTGATTTATCCATATACATCTACAGATGACAGTTTCCACTCAGGTGCATTTTGAGGTGCATGCAGCTAGTCTGCCAACTAGTTGAAACATTCTTTGCTTTTGGGCACAGTTTATTGTCTTTGAGGCGTTTGTGGTTTATAATTTCATAGTTTTATCATTTTAATACACCGATACTTAACCTGTTGTTTCAGTTTGACTCGGGTTGCCAAATGCCATTTTCCTGTACTGATTTGTTCTGGCCTTGACCTGGGATTAACTGTCCCTCTGCACTGTGTGCACAGGCTGATGAAGACCCCATCATGGGGTTCCACCAGATCTTCCTCCTGAAGAATATTAATGATGCCTGGGTCTGCACGAATGACATGTTCCGGCTGGCGCTACACAATTTTGGCTAAAGGTGGGAGGTGGGGGGACCGGAGAAGGGTGCGACGACCGGGTTTACCCATCCGTTCGCCTCCCCCCCTTCACCCCGCCCTGCCTTCTTCCATCCCTTATCCCTTCCCACCTTTGACACCTGGCCATGTTTGCTGCCACACCCCCCCCCCATCCATCCACACTCTTTGAGAAACAGCCTGCTCCGTACCGGAGCTTGAACCGAAAGTTCCCTCATAAACGGCGCCAAACTATTGTCAAAAGTCGACGGCCAGGATCGACCTGCGAGCCCACGTGACCTCCGTAGCAGAAACTAAGACCGTGCTCCATCGCCAACTTGCCACAGTTTCCGCGGTAATGAGCTTCATCTGCTGCGCTATCCTGCATGTCATTGGGATGCTAGAACACCTACGTCTGGGAGATGCCAAGGGAAACAGAAAAAGAACTCCTTTGCAATGATTTGTTTCAGTATTGTTTATTGTTTTCTTTGTAGCTCATTTAATGTTACCAGCATGCCTTAGAGTATGCAGTACTTTTCTTTAATAACCTTTTTTATGTTTGTAATAGTTGCTCTGGTGATCCAAAGAATCAAATCATATCTAACGCCACATCACCACTTCATTCTGACACCTCCCTTCCCGCTCTCCTCTCTCCTAGGATGACTTCTGAAGCCACGACACAATAAAACATTTACTTTTTTGTTAAACTTGGAATCTGTCATTTTCCCTAACTGTTTTTGTGTTCTGTTTGTGATTGTTTTTTTTCCAAATTGAACCCCAACCACCACCACCCCCTGTTGCTGTTGTATTAAATGATATCAGATGCCACATGCACGTATGCAAACCAAAAAATTTGAGATCTGCTTTGCATCATTTGGATGACTTTGCCTTTTACAAAATTGTCTCTGCTGACAAAATTGTCATTTATACCTCTTGAGGATATGATGAGTTCCATTGGGGTGAGAAGGGTACTTGTGTCTGTTTACTGCATGATGTGTCATTGTGGCGATTAAAGGTGAGCAGTTTTATTTCTACTAATGCTGCCAGCGAAAGTTATTGTTACAATTTTAGAAGGATTTCCGCTGGAGCCGTTACTGGAATTTTTTTGTGTTAATGCCTTTTTCCAGCAAGTTTTTTTTTTTACCAAAAGAAAAACCCTTAGGATTTTTTGGATGTACCAAATAACCTGATGTTTAAAGACCTGGATATTTTTATCTTTAAAGAATGCATATTTTCTAATTAAAAATATTCCGTAGTTCTGTTGTCCAGTAATCTTAGTGCAGTGCATTCAGATACATCACATTTCAGATGTATCTTCAAGTTTAGTGTACTTTCCAGACCTGCATGTATATGATCAGTAGACTAGGGTTTTATTACAACATGAAAGAGAAGGAAGGAGAGAAATGATTGCCTCACTGTAATTGAACTTAAAAGTGTCAAGTGTGAATTCATACGAAAATTTCTGAGTGTTTTACAGTACAATGCACATTGTGTTTTACAGTTGCACGATCATTCAACTATTTATGTCATGAGAGCAGTATTTAGAAATCTATTTTCATTTTCTTTGATAATTATGTAAAATGTTCATTTTTTGTAAAACTCAACAGTATAAACTAAATGGAAGAACCAGAGTCAAAACTTGAAATACCTACATTACAATGGCCAGGTTTAGGTAATAATAATAATGATGATTATAATAATAATCTTTATTAAGGAAACAGCACAGAAGGTCCATAGGTTAAAAAATAGTAGTAGTTCTGAATCTATTGGAAAAAAAATAGAATAATTTGGTTTATTTTAACTTGTTTGACAAGTTATGCGTGTAATTTGAGAAATGTAGGTACTATAACAGAAAAAAAAAACTAACGAGCACGTAGCGTTAACTCAGTATTTCGGTGTTTATATGAATAATACACCGGAACACAGATCGTCGTTTTTGTTTCCAACAAGGGAGGGGGGATCATTTTTAATGAACACCCAGCGGAACTTCAGACGGTTGCCTACTTCATGTAACTACGAAAGTTCGGGCGAGTTAAAATAGGTACCATTGGTAGTAGGTAGAAATATTTTGCTATTCTAAATACCCAGTCCCCCCTTTCCCTCCCCTATGGCTTCTAACTCAAACATTGATATCGAGGGCGCGACCCAGCATCTTCGGGATATTTTGAAGCTGGACCGACCCACGAATAACGCCGGTGAGGAGCCGGGAAATGCTAGCTGGTTAGCAATAGGCTGGGATCGTGATTAGGCCTCAGTGTAACGAATTTCAGGTCGTTTACGAAAGACAAATTGGCGGTGTTTGGGGAATGTTCTGAAAATATATGACTGCATGTGAATATGTATGTTTACGAAGTTATCTTTTTCGCCATTTGGAAGTGTTTTTCTGGGAAATTAATTTAGCTGGTTGGTTGCTAATTCCTAGCTAGACACCCAGGAATGCGAAACACTCGGCTAACTAACGAAACCGATGAGAAAGTAAAAGGTAGCACCGTCTCGCTGCCAAGTGATTAAAAAGCATTTATCAATAATATAATATAATGAAATTACTTGGGTGGACGGTACAACATCAGCAAAACTTTATGCTAATGACAGATTTAGTCTCCTGCGGTATCTGCGTGTATGATATATGTAGGCTGTCGAAATACACATTTATGAAGACTTCTATGAACTATTGGAAAGGGCGAGTTCTCAACTAAATGCCAAAATGGGTAATAAACCGATATTGTGGTCCAAGTTGGAAAAATAACGTTGCGTCGCAGATGTTAACTGAGGCGCGACATGCTTTTATCAATGACCGGTAACAATGCAGTTTACTTGATGCTAGTGAAGTGGTCCCAGGACACGTTCGTTTTTATGAACTTGTACGAAAAATGAACAGGGAGTTTGTATTCCCATTAAGGTTCGGGCACGTTGAATATTGTAGTATGTAACGATTAATTTTGGGACCGACATACATGTATTAGTTGTTTCCATCTAGTTGTTTTCGGATTGCATGAGGTTTTGTCGTGTTTTAAAAACTTGTAATTGAAATGTGCTGGTGGAAATCAGCATTTGTGCGCTTATGACAGCATCTCTGTCTGCAGAAGTATCTTCGACTGAGAGCCAGAAGACCTCTTTCAACGGGGAACTCAATGGGTTGTTTGGATCGGGCCTAATAGGCGCTGGGGACCGGGTGTCTTCTACTGAATGTGGTGCTAGCAAGGCAGAGAACATGAATTGCCGAGATCCACAAATCATGTGAGTTAAATCAAGTTATTTGGCAGCAGCGTGTGAGCTGCATGCAGTTGCACCATCCTCCAGACATACAAATTCTGTTTGAGTCATGTAAAAATTAATGAATACGTTTTTGGTGACATTAGGAACATGTGGTTACTGTGTAGTGCTTGTACACTGATGCACTGAAAAATGTAAGTTTTCATTTAATGTGGTGTTCAGTAAGATGATTGGCCTTGTTGTTAATTCACAGATTTGTAATTAATGTCATACAGTGGGATGTACCAGAGCTCAACTGTCCTCATTTGGTCACTTCATATAATTTATCTGTGAATATGTTTGTCTATGTATGCAGTATATGTGTTTGTCCACACATTTTACATATATTTTTGCCCAGAGTAATGTCTTTAATTTACTCTGCTATGAAATGCTCAGTATACAGTTTAGATGTGTAGTGTAGCTTATGTAAACTACCTGGAATTCTGTGTCCCCTAGCTGCCTCTCTGGGGATGATGGCTCCACCTCTGTTGCCATCTCCTCCAGCATTGTCGAAATTGTGGCCAGTCATAACTCTAGCATTAATAGCAAGGCCTGTGGCAGTAACAAGGTGAGTTGTTCACTGTTGCCTCTATGGAAAGTACAAGTGGAAGCTTACCATTTGAAAAGCACATATATACTGTCAGCTATTAGGTGTTTAACCGGTGTAAAAAGATGTAATTTGGGTTTTTTTTCAGTTGCAGATATGCCAAAATTAAGTCTGCATGCATTATTTGACAAAGGCATAGTCTGCAGTTGGTTTTAGTTTGCCTCTGATACCTGTCTTCTGTTTGTTGGTCATTGAGTGTTATTGGATTCGTGTGCACCACAATTTCTATGTTAAGTCGTCCATGTCTTGATGTCAATTTTTTACAGGTAAAAATCAATACTGTGGCAAAGTATGACTGGGAGCACAAGTACTACTATGGCAATCTGATAGCGGTGTCCAATGCATACCTCGCATATGCCATCAGAGGTGAGCTGAACTTCATAAATCTGAAATATGTGACTTTGGTAGGTTGGTGCCGCGTCCATGATATATCCTGATTAGTACCGCAGGCGTCCTGTGGTAGTCGACCCATGTCCCTGTATAGGATGAGTAGCTGAAAAATTAATGAATAAGTTTTGCAAGCTTGCAGTTTGCACATATCAAGTCTTTTCAAATAGAAATGGTTTATTTAGAGAGCAGTTGAATAACTGGGGAATATTCCCATTGATATGGAAATGTGTTTTGAGGTGTTCACTCGTAATGCATGGTTGGCTTTTTCAGCCTCCAGAGGGAGCTGTGACACTACTCGCTATATAAACCATGCTGTTCCTTTCTAACGAGCCATAGGACCACCTGACAGCTGTTGGATGGCTGATTGACTGACTGTAAACCTGTGCTCATCTCTGTCATGCAGGCCCTGTACCAAGGCTGCTGCCACTTGTCAGCTTTATTACCATTCTGTGTGCCTTATGGTTCTGCTCTGCTGGGAAAAATGCATGCTTGAAACTTTAAGGGTTCCCTCTTTCTCTTGAGTCTTTAGAAATTAAACTCCTTTTTGCAATTTGAATGTGGAATTCTGGGGTTTTTTTTTTTTTTTCTCCTCCCCCAGGTCAGGCTTTGCAATGTGTCTTCGGACACCTTTACAGGGTAGTATGCTCTCTGAGCCTGGTAAATTGTAGCCATTTCCCTTAGCAACAGGAAGGCTGTCCTACAGGAATATTTCATGATTACGGTATTTGATGTTCTTGCAGCTCTGTAGTCCTGCCTATGGAGGGTTAATTGAGAGCGTAGAAACATGCTGTGACAAGTAATTTTCAGTTTGAAACGCTGCGTTCACATGCAAACAGGTGCCAACAACTGTGGGATGATTCGCGTGCTGTCCCAGGGGACGTCGGAGCGCACGCTGCTCAAGGGCTTCACGGGTGGTGTCACTGACCTGGCCTTTCCTCACCTGGACTCCGCCCAGCTAGCCTGCCTTGATGAGGCAGGAAATCTGTTCGTCTGGTCGCTGTCTTGCGATGCCGGCAAGATCCAGAATCCTTTTCAGTATGGTTGGCATGGAATTTTAAGTGGTACCTTGTTAGTTTTTTCCCCCTGGAGAGCTAGAGGTTTAATGTTGTTTCCCTGTAGCAGCTGGTGTATTATACCTATTTGTTTGATTTCTAAATCTTGAAATGCACAATATTCATACTCTTGATTGTTCTCATTGCCTGCAGGCTTATGAAATTGTAAGACTAGTCTGTGTTTGTGCCATTGAAGTCTTACCATGAGTCCATGAGGTTTAAGTTGTTTGTTATGGGTCTGCCTCCAGAGCTCCCTAATATGTACTGGCCTTCAAATTAATTTATACAGTTTGAGCAGTTGCATTTTCAAAAATAATTTACTGTTTTTTTTCCTGAGAACATCATTTCAACAAATAACATCTTTATTTGGTTTTGTGTAGAGTGTCAAACGTGTTTTTGAAAGGGCCCATACTTTTAAAATGTCTGTATTTATGCCGCTCACACGTGTTTATGCACTCGTACCTACTTGCTCCTTAACCCTGCGTGTTAGAGATGAGATAGTGGTGCACATCTGCCGGCCTGCAGATACGCCCCTTAGCTCCAGCAGAAGGCTTATTTGGTGCCCCTTCATTCCTGAGGATAGTGAGGAGGGCCTTGATGATTCCTGCCAGACGTTAGCACTGCTCCATGAGGACCGGGTAGCTATTTCCTGTCTACAAATTATATCCTAATCACTGATTTGCTGTGCTGTATTCTGAGGGGTGCTTGCTTAACCCCTCCCCTCCATCCGTCTTTTCGCTCCCCCCTCAGGCTGAAGTCTGGGATTTGGAAATTCTAAGGGCTACGACACGTTCGTGGCCGGTGGACGCCACGGACATAAAGGAGGGCTTCATCACTGTTAGAGGGCACAGCGGGGTAGGTTTGGTGGCCTGGTTGTTTCTCACTCTCTCTGAGTGCTGCAGCGTGTTATGATGGATTCTGTGACTTTTTTTTTTTCTTTCCATTCTCCTCTTTCTCCATGCAGCGCATCAGTGAAGGAGCTCTTTCCCCTGACGGCACAGTCCTGGCCACAGCCAGCCACGATGGCTTCCTCAAGTTCTGGCAGATATACATGGAAGGGCAGGACCAACCCAGGTATAAACGTGGACAAGGTGGTCCCCCCTGCGGTGCTTTCAGCGTTCTTAATTTAGTTTTGACTGCAGCAGAACTTGTTGGTGTAATTCAAGTTTTGATTTAGGATTGTTTGTCACAGGTTAGATGGGGGGGGGGTTTCCTTGTGGTGATACCACTTTTTAAACACTTCTGTACCCTATCCACCCTTCCCAAAAGGTGTCTGCATGAATGTAAACCTCATGATGGGAGACCACTCTCTTGCCTGCTGTTTTGCGATAATCACAAAAAACACGACCCAGAGTGAGTACGCTCAACAGTACCTCAGGCAGTATTGAAATGATTCCAAGTTCTGTTTGTAATTCTGATGGTGTGCCATTGCTTTTTGATACATACGGCCTAGCCTGTGCTGTTTTATATGCCGTGCTGTACCCAGTGTCCTGAAGAGCCCTTTCCTCTTAATTCTACAGAGTGCCCTGTTGGCGTTTCCTGATCACTGGAGCAGACCAGAACCGGGAGCTGAAGATGTGGTGCACGGTGTCCTGGACCTGCTTGCAGACAATCAGGTGGGCTCACTGGAGATTGTTCACAAATGCTTGTTCCGTTTGTCACGGTTTTCCGTAACATTTGCTTTTAAGTGTATTGTGTTATTCGTTAATACACTTGCAATGCATTTACAGCTTTCCTCCAAAGATTTTAAACTACCTTTTAACTTTTTACAAGTTCAGTTTAATGCCTACCCCCCATCCCACATTCAGGTTCTGTTCTGACCCGTTCAACTCGTCAGTCCTTCCTAGCCTGAAGGCCAGTCTGGACCTCTCTGCAGGGTACCTGATTCTCAGCGATGTTCAAAGGAAGGTGGGCAGGGAACTCGGCACAGCCACAGTGAGGTGCCTTGGGTGTGTGTAGATGGCAGCCTGTAATTTTCCCCTCTCCTGACACATTCAGGTTTTGTATGTAATGGAGGTGCAGCAGGACCAGGAGAAAGGCCACGCCTCCTTTACGGCCATCTCCGAGTTCCTGCTGACGCACCCTGTGCTCAGCTTCGGCTTGCAGGACGTCAGTGCCGCTCGGCTGCGCCACACCGAGGTTCTTCCTCCCGATGAGGAGACAGACAGCATGACAACCGGTGAGCCCTTCATTGCCCCTGATGACCCGTTCTGCCCACCCCAATTTGACTTGACAATGACCCTCCCTTTGTGTTGAATGTGAGTGCTGCAGAGGGAAGCCAAGGCGGCCCGGTGGAGTCCAGGGCTGGTGTCCAGATCAAGCTGTACTGCATCCACACCAGGTCAGTCTTTTGCTTGAGGAGAATGCTCAGGGAAAGTGTGCAGGGCCCTCAGTCATCATTACCATCTGCTTATTCCGGCTGAGGTGAATATGGACTACACCCCAATACATGTGAAGTATAGCTAATCGTGTCTCTGACCTTTGCCGATTTGATTTCTGCTCATAGGTGCCTCCAGGATGTACAGATCTGGTTCCAGCCCCACCTTGGTCCTAACAGCTCCTTGTTCCGTTCTTGTTCTGGTTCCCAGAATGACTTTGGTTAGTTCCCCAATCTGTGCTACACTCCACTCAGGTTAATATTGTAGTTGCTGTATACACATCTGACAGCACAGTGGTATTAATATTCCAGATGTATTTGGACGTACTTGAGTCAGCTGACACGGGTTTGGGGTGTGTGAGTTCTCCCTGTCTTCTTGCTACCCACTGTGTGGCTGTATTGTTAACACGTCATTAAGGTGGGTGTAAATTCCCGCTCTGCTCATGTTCTCTCAGGCTATGGTCAGCTGCTGACGGACTCCAGGGCGGAGGGATCTGCTTCTGACAAGGAGTCAGGATGCGGCTCTCAGGGAGACCTGCGATGTGTCACCTCCCTGCCCACCCCGTCTGATTTCCTGCCCCCTGCGGACAGCACCAAGCCCACTCTCATGACACCAGATGCCTTCATGACTCCTGCTGCTTCTGTATGATTCCTTTCACACCCCCCTTTCCCATCCCTTACCTCTGCATACCATGTGTCTTCTCTTTTCTCCCCCCACTGTGTACCCTTTGGTCCTTTTTCTTGACCGGTTTTTGTTCTGTCACTCAGAATACAGCCTTGTACGTTAATACCATGCATCACGTTGTTTTAATTATTTAGGCTATTCCTTTGTCCCATTTATACAGCTGGATATTTACTGAGCAACATATTGGGTGCAGTTGCCAGACCACCTCCAGCAGTACTGGAGTCCTATGTCCAGAGTTCATTAACCGCTTTTCTGCTTTCATGTTATTTGGTCATTAGCATGCTGTGTAAATGTGTCTCTCCTTGACACCTTGTTCTGACCCTTGTTTGCTCTGCACAGATCCCAGCTTCTCCAGGCAGCAGCGTCAGTAGCCTGACCGTGGTGACTGCCATGAGCAGCAACTCCAGTGGCAGGTGGGTCATAGTTATCTTCCCGCCTGTTGTGCCGTAGACCTTCATCTGTACTCTTCATCTGGGTTTATAATGTGTCAATCCGGAGCGGTCTGTCATGGGACGATTATATCTGCTGTTTCTTCAGTTTAATCTGGGGCCGTACTGAGAGAAGGTGGGGAAAAGTTGAGCTTGAGTTGAACTAATGTGTGTGTTTCAGTGCCATACCTGTGTTTCATTAGTCTGTGGTTGGTGGTCATTGGAGGACTCTGTCCGTATGAGATTGGGTTGCAGCCTTCTCTGCTGTTCATTGGGAATCACTTCACAGTCCTTTTCTGTTCCCACCAGACCTGTGGAGGAGCTTACCCAAAGTTCCAAAGTGTCCCTGGAGAGCAGTGCCCTTGCTTCCGGTTCTGGCTCTGGTTCTGGCTCCGAGTCAGCTAGCAGCAGCCCTCGATCCAGTGCCATTCTCATTCCAGGCCTTGGAGAACAGTTGGGCTCCAACAGTGTTCAGGTTTCTGGCCATAAGTGACATAAGGTTGCATCAGATTGGTGTTGTGGGTGTAGTTAGCTGGAACTTTTTGTTTGACGCTGATTAGCCCTTAATTAGTTGTACCTTAATTGCTATTGGCTACATTTTCATAACATGGTAGGATTTTGGAAAGGATATTGAGATTATTTTATGCTCAAGGATTCTAAAATGTTTTGTTATTGTCCTGTTCTGTGACAGGTCACGGCAGCCCCAAATCCACCCCTCTCTCTGGACCTGCAGGCCATCGAACCTCTCCTTGTCCCCCAGGCATCCCCCACACGCGAGCGGTCCCCAGACGTCATCTCATCTGCCTCCACGGCGATGTCCCAGGACATTCCCGAGATTGCCTCCGAGACGCTGCCGCGTGTCACCGTGGGCGGGGTGGCGACGGGAGCTGACAGCATGGCGTCAGCCGCCTCGGCACTGCACCTGCTGTCGCCACGGAAACATGGCAGCTCAGACCATGTGCGCCCCTCCCTGGAGCTGGCTGGAGGGAGCGCCGGGCCCGTAGGCAACGGAGAGAGGCTGAGCTCCACCCCTTCGCTACTGGAGTGTGCCCTGTCCCAGGAGAGCGCTGCCGCATGCGCAGACGGCGGCGTGAGCTGGCCTGCCGCACCTGACATCACACGCGAGACACGTAACAGCCTTGCAGACTGGTGAGGGGATATGCCTGCACGCACATGCATGACCTGCAGCATGTATGTGTTTAGCCCTTTGTGTCTATGGAGAGTCATCTCCTTCCTGCATGTGCAAGGACATTATTCAGCCCCAGGATGAACCAGTAGGGGGCACTGTGATGTGGTTCATGTTAGAATTTATTCTGATGAATAAGCAAAAATATGAGATGGTGTCCTGCTGTTCAGTAATGCTTTTGCCAGTGTTGACTGGATGTGTGTTGTGACAAAGATGCAGACACAAATTACCCAAAGAGGGCTGAGGTTTTTTTTTTTTTTTTTTTTTTTTTTTTTGCCGCGCTGGAGATGACAAGAAAGAGAAACATAAGACATCACCCTACCACAGACACTCTTATAGTTTACCCCTGAATGACAGCCAGGATGCCAGTGCAGAGCAGAGGTAACGGCTCCATGCATGCTGTCTTTCAGGCGCTTTGCTGTTATTAGTACTTATAAGAATGAGGTCCTCCTCGCAGACCAATTGTAGCGTGCGAATGCTATAGCGTGACACTTGTTGTGCTGTTAACGCAAGTCCCGACATGAACACTCCTTTCCCTCCTGTGCTGCGGCCGAGCAGTGACCACGACGACGAGGTGGCGAGCCTAGCGTCGTCGTCTGGGAACTGTGGGCCCAGGTCATCTCACCGGCTTCCGGTGAAGGACTGGAAGGTGTCACCGCGGTCGTCCCCCAAGCTGAAGAGGAAAACTAAAAAAGACGACGGGTAGGCAATGGCTCGTAACCACATTTATTGTGAGAGTTAACGAATAACACACCACATTCGTATCCTTAAATTACCTTTCTGTTCTAGTGTTAACTTGATGGTATTATGTTACATTTTATAATCGTTCCTTACAAAATTGTGCTAGATCGTGGGTCTGTTTTCTCCCTGAAAAAGCTTGTTTGGAATCTGAGATAACCATTGACAATTTTACCATTTTAAAGTGTTTGTGTGATCATCAGCTGGCTTTTTTTTTCTGTAGTGACTCCTCACAGGCCAGACAAGCTGATCATTTGGTAAGTTACCTAAAAGTTCCCTGACAGGCTTCTAGCATAGCATTGGCTTAGTCCCTGACAATCCTGCATGTTTGCTTTGTATTAAGTGTACAGAAAGCTGCTTCCTTTTACTGGGAGGCTGCACGCACCGTGTTTGGTTGTGCAGGTGAGTGAGCAGCCTTCTGTCTCTGCTATCTATGCTCACACATGCAGATGGGCGCGGAGTCGCAGGAGGAGCTGCTGCAGCTGCTGCGCAGCCAGCAGAGGGAGCTCTCTGAGCTGCGGCAGGGCCAGCTGGAGCTGCTGCAGAGGCTGGCTGGACACATGGATGCTGTGCAGAGCTCCGTCATGGCCGTGGTGGAGCAGGCCATGGTCAGCCAGCAGGAGCAGAACCGTATCCTTCCATTGCAGGGGGGCATGGAGAGAGGGGGAGGGACCCCAGCAACGAGGGCTTAAGCACTGGCCCTGGTTGCTGCTTTGACATGTTTCGGTGAGCTCAGTGCGTTATGGCTTGTAAAGGTACAAATTCAGTTGTTGATTTTTGTATAGCGCCTGTCATGAGAGTCGGGCCCAAGGTGCTTAATAGGAATGAGTGTAGAACAAACACACGGGTGAAATTAAAGCCAGGCGAAAGTAGAGAGGACTAAAACTACTTGGGAGACAAAGGGTGATTGGCTATGAAACCCCTATGGACATGCTGACTTTTTACATGTCAGAATAGGAGGAGTAAGAGCGATGGCTGTAAATGTAAGTATGGAGTCAGGGTTGAAGTTATGAAAGCTTAGTTGTTTAAGCTTTGACCCTAATCTTGGTAGGCTGCCGCAGTTGAAAAACGGTTATGCAATGCAATAATTTGGGTACGCTCTGACTTTTATGCACTAATCAGATTGTGATATCCACTGTTTCTTTTGTATTATTATTTATTTTTATTTATTTATTTTTTTACCTTTTTTCCAGAATGTTGTGTGCAGCTGCAATGCTGTCTTTATTTTCATTATTTCATCAGCTGTGCTTCACTGCAGCAAGAGTCACCCTTTTCTCTTAAGGTCCAAGCATCACTCTTCACTCACGAATTGGCCCTTTGGCAGCCTGGAGTTTTATGGAAGTTCAGTCAATATCGTAGGCCAGGAATGTTGGGACCAGACAGATTCTCGTCCTGCAGATGGATGTATAGATAATCAGTCGCTGTTTGCTATAGCAGTTGTTGAACAGTAAGGGTGTCTCTCCTCCAAAAAAAAGCACAGATTCTTTCCCAATTACACTGGAGCTGGATGTGGTAGGGTTGTATTAGTTTTATTTTCATTAAATTAATAGTGACTGACGGAGTGATCCCCTCCCCAACACCATAACCATCACACCCTAGCTGATTTAACTTTTCATTGTGCTCGTTTGTGTTGTGAAGTGCTTGACTACGTATGTGGAGTGGCTCATGGCTTACCTGGGGTTTCACCCTTAACCCGGCTGGCCTAGAGCGGAGGATGGAGCATATGATGGCAGAGGGGCAGGAGCAGAACCGGCAGCTGCAGGAGCAGCTGTCCCAGCAGCTTGGTCAGACCCTAAACAGTGCCCTCTCCAGTCGCCTGGACAAGGTCCTCCGCGAGGAGATGAAGAAAACCGTTCCCCAAAGTGAGCTCATCTTGCAGTTTTGGTGAAACTTTATGCAAAAATACTGTAAAATGCTGTGTGATTATTGAAATTCTATTCCTGATGCTTCTACTTTTGGTCTGAGAAGTTGAAAGGCTGACTGCTGAATACACGGGCTTGTCACAGCCAGCCCTGGGCATAGGTTGTATAGGCAAATGCTAGGGGTACCATCCGTTCATGGGGCGCCACTGGCGCCTCAAATAAAGGAAGAAAAATGTAAGGGGAATCAGCTAATATCTTGCCTAGGACACCAAATTGGTCAGGGCTGGCTCTGGCTGCTGTGGTATATTTTCCACAGCCGACATTACAGGGGCACACTGCAGATTTGACTTTAGCATCTTTAGGATGTTCTACCGTTTTGATCCATATAACTTGAGTCTGTACCTTTCGATGCACGTTCAGGACACCAACATTACTGTGGATTTTGTGGTCTGAACTTGTCAGTGCTGCAAACGCATCTCCTTGATCTGTTCCCATTTGCAGCGATCTCCAAGAGCCTGGAGCCTGTCACTGGTCAGCTGAGCAACACTATTGCCACCAAACTGACAGCAGTGGAAGGAGCCCTGAAGGAGAATGTTACCAAGGTCGTCAAATCAAAGGTCTGTTACCTTTTTGTATGAAGCCGAGTACCTTTAGTGTCTGTCACGCCTGTGTAACTGTTTTAATCCCACTAGGTTTTATACGTCACTGTAGCGGATCTTGTCCACTTCATTTGTTGCTCATAATTGTTTGTATGTTTGTATAACATTTTCTTTCCCCCTGCTCTTCATCTTTCCTTACCCAGAACACCACCGATGCCATTGGTCGGGCAGCAGCAGAAGCCATGCAAGGGCCCATCCAGGCTGCCTACAAGGAGGCGTTCCAGAGTATTGTGCTGCCAGTGTTTGAGAAGGGCTGCCAGTCCATGTTCCAGCAGATCAATGACAGTTTCAAACAGGGCACCCATGAGTGTAAGTGTCGCTAAGACACTCGTTAGTCCCTCCCACACCTGTATTGTAGTGAACTTGTATACACCAGGTAGTTCTGGCTTAGCTGATTACTGTTTCAGCGCTACTGAGAATGGTGGGCGGTAGTGCCGACTCCTGGCATCGCTCCTGATGATCTTCTGTGTCCTGCGCAGATATCCAGCAACTGGAGAGCCACTTGAAGAACAGGAAGCAGCGGGAGCAGGAGGCACGGGACCCCCTGATTGGACAGCTTCAGCAGATGGTAGACGCGTTCCAGAGCACCACGGACCAGCTGGCTGCTAGCGTGACGGCGAGCGTGCGCTCTGAGGTCCAGCACCAGCTGCATGTGATTGTGGGAAAGTGAGTGCCAGTTTCTTGCTCGCTCACTGGCCGCAGGGCTACAGAAATTAGCGTCACATTCCGCTGGCTGCTAACTGCTAAAATAACTTTGTGTCATGTAAGCCAACAATTGTCAGTGTAATGCACGTCTTTTGCAATGTTTATTTTCTGTTGCTATGAAAGCACATTGTAAACATGCAGGATTTAAACTGGTGAGCGATCTTGGGAGTATTCTACTTTTGTCTAAAAATATAGTTTAAAAGATTATTGTGAAAAAGCAGTAATTTTACTCTGCTGAAATGCACAAATCCACAAATAAACATCCATTAGCCAGTGAAGGGGTGAAAAGGGTGGAGTTTGTCCAAAACCTCCTTGGATACAGTAAATTAACTTTTTCTTTCCCTTTACAAGATGGTATTTTTTCGAACAAATTGAACTTTTACTGATTACACGGTGTGTGCATTTTTACCCAGAGGTTGAGGTTACTGTTTACTCTGAACTGTAGTTCATTTTAAAACGTCAGTTTTCCTGTCACTACATCAGGGTTGTTCACAGAACATTTTTATGTACTTGAATTTCAGTTTATGAAGCACATTCTATTAAAAATTTGTTGCTTGCTTGAACAAGTTTACACTGGAGTTGGCTGTATGATTGTATGGCTATATGAAAAGAGGCTTTTTGTAGTCGATCTTAGGTTTTCTCAATGGGATGTGAAGGACTGATGTACCAGTTATGAGTTTTCACACTGCTACTTTGGACAGGATAGCAGACCTTTGCCTTTAGCTTGCAGCCATGAGCAGATCTTATTCATGTTACAGCTGATCATTGATTAGGTTACTGCAGCTGAAACCTGTGCTGCTGGTGGTTCTGACACACGGCAGACCCATTTTATAAATTCATAGTGCCTTTCAGGAGAAACTGAATTAAAGAGGGTCAAAGGCTTGAGGCTTGAGTCTTGCTGTCTGGATCTTGAAGGCAATTCTCTACAGTTTTGATGGTATCTGCTGTGCAAATGAAAGGTTGGATACACAGATCTGTAGTGGAGAGAATTCCCTTTCAACCAGTTTCACACTGGTGGTGCACTGTTGTAGTAGAGCAGGCAGTACCACATGTGTAGTATGAATTTCCATTTATGTCCATCAAACTAACATCTCTGCATTCTACACGTAGAAACCTTGCAGGTTTTCTAGTTCACTTTTAACAGTTATCACTTGTGCTTAACTCCCACCTCCCAGTCTCCAGGACTCAATCCTGACTCAGGTGCAGCGCATCGTGAAGGGCGAGGTGAGCGTGGCCATGAAGGAGCAGCAGGCCGTTGTCACCTCCAGCATCATGCAGGCCATGCGCTCGGCCGCCGGCACGCCTGTGCCCTCTGTCAACCTGGACTACCAGGCGCAGCAGACCAGCATTTTGCAGCTGCTGCAGCAGGGCCAGTTCAACCAGGCCTTCCAGCAGGTAGGAGGGTTTTTAATTTTAATACTTAATTTAGCTTGCGTGAGACTGGAAGAGAAACATTCTTCAACATAAATGTGAAGACCACAATGACTTGATTGTGGTGGAGTTTTTAACATAGCTACACATATGACTTAAATACAACCAAATCACTGTAGGAAGGTTTTTGAGCAATGCAGAGAGTATACGTTGTAATGCTGTTTTTTTTTTTTTTTTATCTTGTATTGTAGCAGATCTCGTGCTGTAGTTGAAGGTACTTTTGTCAGTGCAGTTGCTGGTCATATGAAGCCTTTATTACTGGGAGAGTGACCGGGCACTGTGCTTGCCCTTGCTCTGCAGGCCCTGTCAGCAGCCGACCTGAACCTAGTGCTGTACGTGTGCGAGAGCGTCGACTCTCAGCAGGTCTTCGGCCAGCACCCCTGTCCCCTCATCCAGCCCGTCCTCCTCTCCCTCATCCAACAGCTGTCCACGAACCTGTCGACCCGCTCCGACCTGAAGATTAGGTGGGACGGCCGCATTCCACATAACTTTTCTGAAGCTGTCTTAGATGCGATTATTATGATCATCTCTACCACTGTATACGCTTTATATCACCATAATTGTTTTATTGTTCATTGTGGCTTATGTTTGTTGAAATTACTTTAAATTCAAACATTTTTTTGGTCCTCCTGCAGCAATAAATTAAATAAATTGACAACACCAAGCGTTCTCAGTACCACAGCAGTGAAATTAAAAGGTTACGGTCAGATGGTGGTGTCCTCTTGAGAGTTTAACTGTGTTGGCTTGGTGTGTAGATCTGATATTGTTATGAGCTTAACCATGCAGGCTTTGCCATCTGGCGTTGGACTGGGCTTATCTGAGCACAGCTGGAACTGCGGAGCTCTAAGCCTTAGTAACAGACAGACTGATCGCAACTATTTTCTGGAGCTGTGCATGTGGCATTGACTTGAATTAAAGATCCAACTGTCATCTCTTAAGATGTGCACGTTGTCTGTTTTGTGCTTTTAGTTATCTGGAGGATGCGGTGATGAACCTAGACCACAGTGACCCGGTGACACGGGACCACATGAGTTCGGTGCTGACGCAGGTCCGGCAGAGGCTCTTCCAGTTCCTGCAGATGGAGCCGCACAACCCGCTCAGCAAGCGAGCGCGGCGCCTCGTGATGATGCTGCAGGGCCTGGTTCACCAATAAACTCTGCAGGATTCATTCCTTGCACACATTTTCATCAAACACCAGTAGAAAGCAAATTGCTGTTATAATTTGTGTAGCGCAGAAATGTAAGCTGTGAGACATCAAAGTTGGGCATCACCATAACCATGACTTAAGGGGGGGGGGGGGGAAATTGCCAATTTTATTTTTTTTTTACAACGCCCAGTAAAATTTTTTTTTTTTTCATTTTTTTTTTTAAAA
>JABJVR010000007.1:9892339-9909986 GCA_025773905.1 Chitala chitala | reverse complement strand
TAGAGAGAGAGAGAGAGAGAGAGAGAGAGCCTATAGTAATATCTACAATTATTTGTTTAATTTTACTGACATTGAATGTTTCAACTGAAAAAGTTTACCGGTCCTGAACTGTTTATTCTGAGAAAATTAGAGTAAAACTGAAGCCTGTGGTTCTAAACTAAGATTAAAGCAATCTTTTGAACTTCAACATAGGCCAATTCTTTAACGAATTTCTTAAATACAAGTATTTTCAGAAATTTAAGACAAAACTTTTCCATCGATTGAATAACAACTAAACTAGAAAGATAACGTTCAACTGTTGTTAACATTTTTATATTTTAACTATATTTTAACAAAACTGGTTCTAAGAATGGTAATTTAATGGGAATTTAAACAAAAATATAATATGTAGTTTATTATATTAGTATATGGGTTAAAATACTAAAGCATTTTTATCTCATTGCATTATTGCTTTCGTTGTTTTTGAGATATTCATGCATTTAAAACGCTTTACGGCTAGAAAAAAGCATTGTGCACACCTTATAAAAAATTTATGGTGTTGTATTTGTAGGCCTAGTGGCTTATCGGTAATGTATTTAATTTTAAATTAATATTAACTAAATTGTGCAATATCGCCAGGGACTTTTCATAGATATTCATATGCCTCGTTAAATTGGCACGTGAACATCCACTTTGTTTATTGGAGATGGATTAGATAAAATCTTGCCACCATTGCCAATAAGAACGTCTGCACTGTTGCCTACTCCCAAAACAAGACACAACCAACTGCTGTTATTCCTGGCCAATATTTTAATCCACTAATTTCATTAATACACGGTGACGGTAAACAAAATATCACATTCAGCCAGTTAATCACAGACGGTGCTGTGATAAACTGAGCGGTAAATATGAGCTTCCTTAATTAAAACCTGTCATGTCGTCAGAATGGGATTTGACATGCATAAACATCTTTTTTTAAAAGACTAACTTGTCCTGTCAGATAGTATAAATTGCAGCAATACACCGTGACTGAAACGTCAGTAAACAATGGATCCGTCATCATTATTAATTGCCGCAACAACAACAGGTTAAACATTCTTCATAGAAATATGAAGTTTCATCTGATGTTACCTCATTCTGAAAAGGATGTTCGTTAGAACATCTGGCTGCTTTTAGTCAAGATACACTGTATGAACTGTATGATAGTTAAATTACAAGCACAGTCCATTGGGATTCACGTAAACACAAATAAATCAGCCTGACTGTATAAAAAAAATGCATTGAATTTTATTGTATTTGAAACTAAAGTTTGTAAGTTGAAATATCTGCTATATGTGTACTAAAGAAAAATGTTACATAGTATATTCACTATAATTAATTTAGACAAGCACACCCAACATTCGATAATGTATTATAAACCACAGAAATCCCATTGATCACCGTATAAAATTACAGCACAGTCTTCTTTGAAGCGCAACCACGAGATGATGCGTGCTACATCGCCACACAGCACACCGGCGATACTACAACACAGTATTTCAAGCGCAGTTACTTCTGCGCCTTGTGTTCCTCGCAGTTCCAGGTGTGTCCGTGGTCTTCCGCGCTGCTGTACCGCTGGGCTTGACGAGCGCTGCATTTCGGCTCAGTGAGATCACCGAGCCATCAATTATCAGTTGCACATTGTCTCCATCATAGATATGAATAATAGCTATTATCCAAGTCCATGCATTCTAAAGTAGGCTGTGTATGTGGCTCCATCGAAATATAAAGGCAATATATTACACATACACGTGACACGTAGGACTCACTAATATATTGCAAGTTAAATATTGTCGTGGCGTACGTATTTAAACATATCTCAAATGCTAGTTTTAATTGTTTTTTATTTATTTATTTACTGACTTACTTTTGACAAATAAAAGTGATTTGTCCAGTCTTTTGCGAAGAGCCAACAATGTTGACCAACGCAGTACTACAAAGTCAAAACCAAAAGAATGCCGTAATGGAACTACACCACAAGCTAACGAAAATTTGCACAGTATTACATGAAATAAAACAGTTTCCCCAGCTTGTGTTATTTGAATTTGTGCGAATATTTTAATATTCGAGAAAAAAGTAACCGCAGGTTGTTTCTGAAGTAATCAATCGCTCAGTATATTACATTATGGTATAATATGTTTATTTTTATTTCTGCCTCTCTGGTCCGCGAATGGAAGAAAACAAAACTTGAAAATCAACTATTTCATGCAATAAAATGCCTGTGCACTTGCAGTTTCTCGTTTTTACCACTTAGCGGTTGTTCCTACACATGGTAAAACCTGTGCGTGGATGTACGCAGCCTTTTAAGTAAACGTCCTAACCGGCACGTCTCACGCTTAACCTAGAAATGGTCTTACGCAACGTTTGCAACCAGACTTCGTCGTGCGCATTGTTGCTAAATGAGACCTCTGGAAACAATTACAGTTCATAACAGTCGGAACACTTCCATTTATCGTTAGAAGGCGTTACTTCTGCATCTGTCTTGTCCGCATAGATTGCTCACTGACAGTGCTACATATCAAATGTGTACATTGCCAGAGGAAGTAGCCTGTCTGATATCTTCATCTGATCCTGCCGTCTGCTCTTACTCCTTTCCTGGGTTTCATTGACTTTAATTTACACATCTTGCCAATACAATTTGGAAAATCAAGTAAAAGTGTTCAGACAACACATGAATAGCTGCTGGCTGCACTAACAGTTTTCGAATTGAGAACGAGAAAGATGTTTGAGCAACACAACATCAGCTGCTAATTATCTTCTGCTGCTGTGCTGTTCAGTTGTAGTTACTCTTTGTGGAATTATGTAAAATTTTAGCATGATATTACTTGCTGTTTACATCAGATCTAGAACCAAAAGGTATTCCTTGTTGGTGTCAGGGTCGTTTTGAGCAGATCCTTGACTTTATGCCAGCATGCCACCCCAAAGTGGCTCAGCTGTGTATCAGATGGCATCTTATCGGGTTATTAACTTTGTAAAAAGTTGGTACTCTTTATTTATTTGTTTAATGAATTTTTGAGCATTCATAATTTGACAGGAGATCACAGAGCAGAGCATCCAAATTATTTAAAGCGCCTTGAAACAATCGCCCAGGAGGCAGTGCTTTCGTCAGAGCCCCGAAATAAAGGTACACTTTGTCACGTGTAAATACTGGTGTGTCCCCCGATTACACAGCAAAACTGGGCCGCATGCCCTCCCTCACCACTACGCTCAGCAGCTTTTTTCAGGGTGACCAATCATTTTACGCATGAGAAGTGCAGTGGGATCTACCCCATTTCCATCTGTGGAAGACCCCCCTACCCCATTAAACAGCTGTCACACAGAACTGCTAAGGAAAGCACTAGGACAAAAAAGCCTTCCTTCCACTCTGTTGTTTTATATATAGATTACTTTTACTCTGTAGAGGTGCTGTGTTATAGTTAATTTGATAGAATAGTGTTGTTATCTTAGCTGAGACATTTTAGATTAGAATGGAAAATGCAACAATATGAAACAGAGAATCCGTATCTAATCGTATATTTTTTGTTTATGCAGCAATTCTTGCATGCTGTACGTACGTTTTCAGCATTTTAAAATAGATTTATTTTCATGGACTTTAATATTAAATTATGTCACTTATAATGTATACCTGGTCTGTATCACCTTGTGTTTAAATATGAAGAAACTGCTGAGTACCGACTGAAAACCGACATGATCACTTCACTTTAAATCCATCCCTATTGGTCAAATAAGATGGATGTGTCTAATGTGTAAGTTATTTATGGAATATTTGCACCCGAGATGCTGTTTAAGAATACATGTATGTCATACATTAAATTATACTGCTGTACAAAAATTAGACACATTAATAAATTTGGTTATGAATATTGGAAACTCATTACAAATTGGGATTTGTGCCCAGGAGTCATCATTTGGTTTTAAGCAGAGTGATAAAGCTGCTCTTCCAGCTCTCTTAAATCACCAGCCTGACTGTTACGGATATGAAGCGATAACAGGAAACCCACCCCCCATCTGCACATCTCTAGTCTGACAGATGTTACGTGTATTATGGTAGGGGATTGATGATGGCTGTTAATTTTAAAATACTGAAAACAGTCAAAACAGTCTTTATGAATTTCAGCAGATCCATAGTGTGGTTCATAGAGGACATTATCCATCTTGTTGATAGGAATTCTTTGAGGAAAACCACTAAATTTTTCAAAAACATTTTTTAAACACGAAATAATCATTTTAATTGCAAGCTTTCATTAGTTTTTGTTGTGCTGCAGACTGAAAAGGCAGGAAGTACAGCTTCATACAGTGTATACCTGTACAATACTCTTACAATGTCTCGATCACCATGTTTGTATGAATGGCCCTCATCTCAACAACTTATTCATTGTACTGACATAAACCTCAGTTTTGTGCTGTGGTTGTTCAACAGCCTTATTTCCTAGAGTGCTGTGAAGTTGCAGGCTTCACTATTAGGAGGTGATACATGGCCACCGCACTCCTAAGCAGGAAATTGCACCTGAATTTTTTCTGCTGATGAACGATGCAGTACAAGACCTAGGAACCTCCAGTTAGCTTCCCAAAAAAGCCCTTTGTTCTGAAAGATATAAACCTGGTGTGATGCTGACAGATGCTGTGTCATCAGAGGAAACAGGAGGCTGCTGACGTTACAGTCCTGCTGCTGTGTCCTTTTGTGCAGGTGACCGGTAACTGAGTGGGCCAGCAGCTGTAAAAATTTAGGAAACCTGCCACCAAAATTCATTTTCTGTTAACTTATGAACTGACCTAAAGCAGTTCTCTACAGTTTCATTGGAAAGAAAGAGGCAGGGGAAAAAAGTAACAAAAATTCACCTTCCCTCATCTGTTTTACCCCCCCCCCCCATTTCCACTACACCCACTAGCCCTAACCAACCTTATGGAAAGGTTATTGCAAATATATGTCACCTCCACATTTCTGTTGTAAGAAACATAATGACTGACCACGCTGGATCGATGACAGCCACCCTGAAGCCCTGTTCCACAGTGTAGCCTCTCCAGGTTAATCGCTAGTGCTACCGTGGGAAGTGTTTTTTTTTACAGCAGTCCCCTTTTTCTGTGCCCTGGCTGATTTGCCTAAATCTCTGGTGTTGTGCCTGAAGGAACAGCAGCCAGAGATAGCTATTTACCTATCAAATACATATGCAAAAATGAAAAGCTTCACACTCTGAATATGACTAATGAACCGTGCCATGATATATTAGCAATAGTTTTACAAAATAAGGCATTTCATCACATCATACCCAAGGCCATTCATTATTCCTTTATTCTTGCAGTATACTGTATATGTAAATATACTGTATATACAGTATATACACAAAGGAAATGCATGGCTGTAGAAAATATGCAGTATATTGCAAGATATATACTCTGTAATGTATATATTAAAACGTAATGAGTGATACATTTTTCTAGATGCTCTTTTGTGATCTGGAAATCTTACCTATAACATTTTCTCTATTTGTATATATTTGTAAGTTTGAGGTGGTGTTGGGTTTGAATGGGCTGTGATGAGCTCTGTGCAGATATCCTGCCTTTAGCTATTAGTGTACCGTACTTTTGAAGCCTAAAGACCATTGTAATAAAACTGGCTAATGTCCAGCACCGCCTCAATTCAACATCATTCTTCGTTACATGGCCATGAAGTTTTGCTGACCTGAACTGTTCCATGTAAATGGTGTCTCTAGGTTTCACTGAGTATGTGCTTTATTGGAAATTATCTTAACGCTAGATGTAGAGAAGCAGCCAGATTTCTTGATCCTGCAATGACTGGTGGATAGACTTATGAGCCATCAAGTGAAAGCATAGAAATTCACAAACATCTGATATTTCCATTGTCACTATATTACACCACTTTTCACTTTAGAAAGTGTTCCCTTCCCCATTTTTTTTCCTGAGGTAAGAAATATAAGATAAATCTTGCCCAGTTAATGCTTTGTGCAGTGTAGGGAGTGTCAGATTTTACATCATTAACTTTACACAATAGAGCCAGTCATCTCACTGTCAGTAAAGGAAACAGCGAACAGCTCACACATCCACACTGGCAAGGGTTCAAAGTCTGAAACATTGTAACACGTCCTTGAGGAGGGTCCGTTAACATCGCCAGTCCTGTGGTGAGCTCCTAAATATCAAGTTGAAAGTTCATCATTGCTGAACAGCTGCAGCACTCCAGTCTTCTCCATGTCATGACACATGGCGAAGGATTCACGGTGTACATATTCATTGAGGCTATAGATCTCCACAGAAAAGCACACTGTCAACACATCTCAGTTATTTATTTTGAATGCAGTTCATATACTCGGGAATTATTTCTACAGTTCACAGCAAACATGGTCTCTAACTGCATTTCTGTTTGGATATTATTACGTAATAATTTTGACCATATTATTTTGAGGACTTGTGATAAGCACTGTCGAACCCTTCACCTGGGGGTGTTCACTACATGAGAGTGTATCAAGTTACATGCATGATCAGGGCAATAAGAAGTGAGCATTGTGTTGTGATACAGGTAATGGCTACATTGAGGGCAAGGAACTGGAGAACTTCTTCAGGGAGCTTGAGATTGCGAGAAGAGGAGTGGGTGTGGTAAGTGGGCCTTACTAGCATGACCGCTTAAAACATAAAGTGGACAGGAAATAGGGTGTCTGTCAAGAAAAGGCAGAGTTATTGTGAGGCAAACTTGATGCAAGAACATTACTGTGGTTCAACAAGCAGACCCTGAGTCTGGCCATCAGATGTAAAAGTGATGGACTGCTGAAGATCACATGAAGGTTCAGTTCTCACTAAGCCTCAATAAGAGGGACCTGATTCCTAACTTCCTTTGTTCCTGTCCACCCACACCTTGAACTGGAGGGACAGTTTGGGTCAAAAGTAAAGGATCAGATGGCCAAATTGGTCAAAGCATGGTTTAATGCAGCCCAAACAGCTTGTGAAACTCCTTCTCAAAGGCACTATGTCACATGTTATAAGGAGTGACGTTATATCACTGTCTACAGCTGCAGAAAAAATGCAGTTTGTTTCCATTTAAACCACAGTGATGAATTTTTTGCAGCTTTGCCCTCAAACTCTTTTGAGAGTTATTCAAACTTATTGAATACTGTTTACCATGAAAATGTTCTGTGTTGTTCTGAGTTGAAGTTTTATTTTCTGCATGTGGAAGTTTCAGGTTTTGTCATTATTAAACTAAAAGAACTAGGTCTTGCCTGCACAAAACAGTAAAATGTCTCCGTTTAAAGGTTTAAAAATTGCTGTTTTATATTGCTGCTGTTCATGTTTCTCAGTCGAGGTTTTTTTTTCATCTATACTGACTGTCTGTTTTAGCTAAAGTCGTGCTTTTTTCTATACAGGATCCCACAAATGCCAGCTTTAGAGAAAAGATGAAGGAGTTCATGCAGAAATTTGACAAAAATGCAGATGGGAGAATCGAAATGTCTGAGGTACTTAAGATTTTATGCTATATACACTGAGATGTACATGCGTCACTCTCTCTGGGTATCTCTATGTACTTATCCATCTTTGTATGTATTTCCCAGTCTCTGAGTATCTCTTCATGCATGTATCAATCTTTGCATGTATCTCCAAGTTTCTGTGTTTTTCTCTATGCACTTATCCATCTTTGCATGTAATTCCCAGTCTCTCTGGGAATCCCTATGCACTTATCCATGTTTGCTTGTGTCTGTCAGTCTCTCTGGGTATCTCTGTGCATTCGTTCATGTTTGCTTGTATCTGTCCATCCCTCTGGCTGTCCTATGCGTTTATCCATGTATTGGTGTATCTGTCAGTCTCTCTGGGTATCCTATGTGTTTAACTATGTTTGCTTGTATCTGGCAGTTTCTCCCACTGACTCCAGACCTCTTTCTGTGCAGCTTGCCCAGATTCTGCCTACAGAGGAGAACTTCCTGCTGTGCTTCAGACAGTTTGTGGGGTCCAGCATTGAGTTCATGGCGGTAAATAAAAACTGCATATGTATTTTCAATTGTCTGTGCTAGGTGAACACGAAAACATCACTAGCAGGCACTAGTGAAAAACTAATGGAAACAGAAATTTTTTAACATTTAGCACTTTAATTTGCTTTAATGAACTCCAACACCAGACCTGACTGTGTTTTCAGTAAATTCCAGTTGTATAATGTTTGCTGTCACCGAGTTCGACAAGCGATGACAGGAAAAGGGCTGTTATGTATATGATCGATTGGTTGCTCCATCTCTTTTGCTTATTACTGATAAAAAGCATGTGAGTCCCCCAGCTGCAAAATGCTGAAGTCAGATCCTCTTAAACATTTACCGTTTGCTGTGTGTCTTAATTACAACTGACACATCCGAGAGGTGCTAAGCATTTCTGTGCAAAGCACATTTAAGTGGATTCATCTGCCTTTTGAAAAATTTAACCTGAATTTTTCTCCGGGACAAGTACCTTGCTCTGACACCACCATTATAGTAATATAAAAGGAAGTACTACCCCCTTCGTCACACAGACATCCATACCTTGGGCCAGTACTGGAATTTAATCACTTTTTTCCTCTCCCCCAGAACTGAATATCTGAATATCTGATATTCACTGAATATCTACACTTCCACACTGTAAACATGCAATAGTTGACAAGCATGTGCTACCTCCACTGTCCCTGTCACTGTTGCCTCACAGAGTTCTTGGATGAGCTTAGGCTGTACAAGACAAAGTCCCACTGTGGCTGGACCCACCAACAGAGATTAATTCCCCCATCCAGTTCAGTCTTCGCAGTATCCGAACATTACTGGACCGAGAATGTGTTCCTTTACCCATTATGGCTGCAGAACTAAAAATAATTGAATTAAATTAAAAGGGAAAAAGTGGGGGATTTTTTAATCACCTGGTGTTGCTAAAAAGCTTTTAGACAAGAGAATGAGAAACTACGTGTTCTATTTTGAGACGATCATATATTATGGATGTGCTGCGGTAATTCTCCATAGACCTGTGAACGAGAAGGCATCTATCTTTGATAAGGCCGCTTGCCGGAAACAGGACAGCTGAGATTAAAATATAAATTAAAATGCATTTCTCTTCTGTCGTTGCAATTCACGAATCAATAGTAAAGTTTAGCAAGGAAAAAAAAAAAAAATAAATAACACCATGTGGTAAAAGGAAGCTCTGAGGAAGCTCTTGCCACACCTGTTTCCTTTGATGGAACCCTCTACGCCCTTTGACACCCCTTAAAACAGCACTTCAGTCGCTTAGTCACTGGTGGAGTTGTAGCAGATGCTTTCATTCAGGCTCAATTTTTATTGAGATGCTCAAAGACCCTTTTAGCAAGTCTTTAGCTTGAGTCTACATTTAGGTTGGCTGCATCTCTTCTTGTGTCAGAAATAAAGGCGACGCTAGTTCCATAAAAAATTTAAGATGAGGTACAGCGAATTAGACTTGGGAGAATCTGCGTGCACATGCTTTTCTGTTCTGGTGTGTTTTTATGGGAATGGAATACAGTAACGCAAGAGTAACGCAAAGGCGTTTATGTACTTGCATGTGTCTACATATAAATGTGTCTTTATCATAGAGCTATTACTATTTCCAACCCATGTACGTGTTCAACATGCAGGCATGGAGACGGTATGATACTGATCGCAGTGGATACATTGAAGCCAATGAATTAAAGGTAAAGATCATAAAATTGCACTTGCTTTCACCCTGATGGTTGTGGTATATGTTTCCTTTGCCTTGGGGTTCACTGGAGGGAATCTTCTCTAATTATCATTGGTGCCAGACCGTGGATTAACCTGCTAAAATATTATAGGAGGATAAGGATGAAGGAACTTCTATATTTGATTCCCCTGTTTAACCAAAGGGCTGAATTACACACCTGCTGTTGACCAAAATAGAATTAAGTACAGGTCCTACCTTTGTGGCTGCTATTCAATACTAAGTACTCATAGCAGCACAAAATTTTTGTTTTCGTGTGACTGAGAGAGACAGACAGTGATGGCGCTTGGTCAGAGAGTGACATGACTGAGCTGCCTTCCTCCCACAGGGCTTCCTGTCAGACCTGCTGAAGAAGGCCAACAGACACTACGATGACCAGAAACTGAACGAATATACACAGACAATAGTGAGTGCCCCCCCCACAGCACCTGCTGAAACTTCACAGTCACAGACTCTTGGTCCACCAGAGTCTAGTATACTAAACTAGTTGCTCCACAGCCTAGAGTAGCAACAGGCTGATTCTGTGTTTCCATGTACAAATGTTTATGTTTTTGTTCAAGAAAGTTTGGCAAATGAGAATATAGCTGGCCCAACTAGTTGTTCTTTTCATTGCGTAAGTATAACACAATGATTGTGTGTACAGTTGTACCAGTCCTTTGTCTCTTAAAGATGTTATTGCTGATATTGTTTACATGTAAATATGAAAATGTTCTTAGAAAACATAGATCATTATAAAAATCCATTCAGAATTAAAATGATCACTGTGTGTTGTCAGGTTCACTTTGTGGTGGATTTCTTATCTCACTAAAATCTTTTTTGCTGATCTCTGCCGTTCACTTACTCCCTCCAGCTTAAGATGTTTGACCTGAATGGTGATGGAAAGTTAGGCCTGTCAGAAATGGCCAGGTGAGCGGCAGTTTTTGACTGATGCATGATGGGACACTGAAGATAACCAGTGCTTATAACCTGATGTTCATTGAAACCACCATGATTTATACTTTTCTTGACATTTAAGGCTGCTCCCAGTGCAGGAGAATTTCCTGCTGAAGTTTCAGGTGAGTGTTCTGCCGTGTGTATGCACCAAAGACTTAAAGCAACGTGTATTGCAAAACCCTGTACAATTCTGCATAAAGTACACTTGCTTAAGTGTAAAAGTACTGTAAAGTCACAGACACACACACACACACACACACACACACACACGTGTGTGTAAAAAGCATATTTGTTCAAAATCTGAGGCTCCACTGAGCGCTAACATGGTGTCAAATGATGTTCACACCCCTGGCATCTTAAAATCCCTTCATGTAGGCAGTCTACCTGTTACACTCTTGAACCACATACTAAAAATTTCACGGCATGACAGGCATTTAACAACACGGCCAAAGCAAAGCCTACACACAAATATACCTCATTAAATACTTCCTTATTATAAGTTCAAGTAAATAAATAAAAAAGTAGATAAAATTTTGTGCACTGAACATGTTTTATTTCTTTTTTCCCTAGAGCCTCAAGCTGACCTCTGAGCAGTTTAATGCCATTTTCACCTTCTATGACAAGGTAAACAGGAGGCGCCAGGTGTTAGTGTCAGTGAGCTGAGGGTCCTGTATCCACTCATTTAGCCTGCATGCATGTGCAGCACGTATATGCAAAGCAGCCTTTATTTTCCTGCTCACCTGAGCTGGTTGTAAAGTATGAACCGGTGCTAACACAAGTGCCCACAGCAGGGCTGGATTGGTAATCTGTCATACCGAAACATTTTCCTGGTGGGCTGAAGTACTTTAGGGCTGATACAATATGTTATTATTATATGGACTGATTCTGGACTGTAGTAGTGGGGCACCTGGACAAAACATGCCAGGGCTGGTTTTTTTGACCCAGTCCAGCCCTGGCCCATAGCACACCCTGCTCACGTGTTATCCTCAAACAAAGAGATTATCCAAATGATTTGTTCAGGGTAGGTTACAGACGTCATAATGGTTAAAGAATCAAGTGATCATGTGTTAGATTACATTCCCAGACAACACTTTAAAAAGGTTAGCATGGAATATAGTTTTAGCGCCAGTTTTTAGGCTTGGAGTATGAATATGTCTATGCACTTCATTTTTAAATCCCTGTCCTGGTTGTTCTTGTTGTTGTATTGCTGCACATCGTGAAGCAATGGTCTTTGCCTACCTGATGCTGCATGATAGGTTGTGGTTTATATGTACTGAAATACACAGTTTTTTGAGGACTGAGAGTGTTGTTGCTATGTCAACGACACTAAGTAGGCCTTATGTGGACTGTGGAACATATACAAATATTCAGACATTCAGCTAAAGAAGAAATGTGCAGTTGTCAGAAAAACTGTTAGGAAGATTACAGAGCAATAAACAGAACAAAATCTGTTTATGAATACTTAGGGCAAATATCCATAAATTAAGTAATTTTTCAACTACGTGTACAAGATGGTTCTGATAAAATGTTATATATTAGTGATTAATCGCATGAATGAGTCAGTTATTCAGAAAATAATATCATGTAAATGTCTAATACATGTAAAATAAGAGGTAGTGTCCAGTGTGATTTGTGAGACTGTTAATTTGGGCAAACATATTGAAGTTTTCAAAATATAAATGATGGCATAAATTATGAAAATGGTGGCAGTGGGAGGGGGGTTTCAGGAAAAAAAAAAACTAAGATGAATTTGTGCTGAGCCCATCAGTGTAAGCAAAGACCTGGGGGAAGGGTACAGCTCTCTACCTCCAGTGAAGCATGACCTTTTAATGCATAAGGCTAGCCCTGGAATGCAGCACAGTTGCGTTGCCTCAACATCATTTTATCATTATTTGAATGTTCTTTGGTGCAGTGCAGCAGTGACTAGCACTCTAGAGCCATGGGTAGATGAGGCAGGCCAGGTCAACTAGGTGGTAACAAGGATCATCCAGCGTAATAATAATAATAATAATAATAATGCAATTTTTTATGCCCTTGACTTCCCCTCAAATACAGGTAAATTGGTATTTACGCTCAGCCTTGTAATATGATATGTATTCGTGGAGAATAATCTTACATTTTCCCCATTTTCTGTCTGCTGTTTAACAGGATGGAAACGGTTACATTGACGAGCAAGAACTGGACGCTCTGCTCAAAGATCTCTGTGAAAAGAACAGGAAGGTGTGTGAGCTGCACTGATTAATGATACCAATTTATGCTTCCTAACCAGAAGTACAAATGACCATCTAAGCTTTTATATGACAGCATTGCTTTGGTTTGCGACCGCAATCCCCAAAATCGGTGACATCGGTTTTGTAATTTAAGAAGTATTGTGCCAGAGGTGACAGGCAAAATATTGAATGGTTTAATCCACAGTTTGAACCCCAGGACTGGAGTAGAAGTTGTACACAACAGATTTGGCTGATTAAGATGACGTGGAAATGGACAGTTGGGATTCATGGCTAAGTTATCCAAGTCTTCAAAAATAAGTGTTTGGTGAAACAAAAAAAAAATGCACTGTGTGGTGGGCTAGCATTTATGTTCAGGGTCTGCTATGACAGGTTATGACCTGTCTTATGTCATCTGCTATACAAGGTTTATGTCGAATTGCCCCGTCAACACCTGACCACAAAGTTAAAACTGAGCCAAGCATTAACGTTTGAGGTGGAAGAGTGAATGTTGCTGACACCTAGATTCTCCTGTCCTTCTCTCACCTTCAGGAGATAGAAATCCAAAACCTGACAGACTACAAGAGAAGCATCATGGCACTGTCGGATGGCGGCAGGCTGTACCGCACTGAGCTGGAGATTGTTCTCTGCCGTGAGCCGATGCTCTGAGACGCCTGTGGACCACAATTAGCCTCTCCCCCAGCATCCGGATCACTGCTGTCCTCCCCACCCCTCCTCCTGCTAAACTCTGCTGCGGCCAGTTGCATGCGCTGGAGTCTCCTCCTCTTCATCGTTTCTTGATGAATGTGCAGTCAGTAGTGCCGATGCCTCTCAGCCCTGCCCCCTTCACTCTCAAATCAGTCCACTAAGAAATGCCGACTGCAGGCCAATATTTCACCGCTTTTTTGACTAAAATGTAAGGATTTGTGTGAAAATAGAATAATACATCTCATTTATGAAGGTACATATTATATTGATAATATTAAAGTGAATATGAAAATGGTATGATATGGATATGATATATATAGGAATGATCAGTAAAGCTATTTATCAAAATGGTTCATTTAACTTATACCTCTTCTGTTGTCTTACAAAAGTTTTTTTTTTAATCATTTTGTGTCTCCTAGCCATGTGTAAATGATACCTAATTTAATTTTGAATTTCTAGCTAGTAATGTTTTGCTAGTAATGTTCTACTTGGAATGCACTTGACGGAAAAATAAAGAGATCTGACAATTTACCTGTTAGCCTTTAATTTCGCATTCATTGGTACCTTTAAAAGTATAAAACACTACAAAGGTTGATTGTGAGTAAAGCATAATTATACCTGATCTCCTAACAATCTAGGTATATGCTATGGGGGAGATTCATGGGGGAATGTAGTCCACATATAGACCCCATATAATCCTCAAAACAAAACGTTTCTGAGATTTTCCTGAAAATTCATAAATTTTATACTGCAATCCCAAACTGACCATTATAGAGTTTATGGGACTTTGGGAAAATGAAACTGTTGTGGTGTTTGTTATTTCATCCTACTTTCCCTTCCAAAGAACATGCTTCAGGCTCCACTGTGCCAAATCTGATGTTTCATCTTGTGCAGTGCCTTAGCAGAATTACCTCACTGGTGTAGTTAGCTCTGTGCGGTGAATAACTATCAAAAATATAACACAAGATAAATACTCAGCAGCTAAACAAAAGACCACCTTAAAATATTACAGAAATTCTGTTCATTAATTTTTCCTCTGCTGTTGAAAATCTTTCATTTGATTTTTTTTTTTTTTTTTTTGCTTGCCAGAGTAGTTTCTCAGAGCACTGTCAAGCTTATGGAGTCGTTATTGTAAATATGTGAAATAACGGATGTGTCTGGCTCCAGTGACTAATCTAACTTTGAAGAACTGACTTTTGTGAATTGAGATGTATAGAGAGGGCCAGAATTTAACCTGGACACTTTCTTTCAGAATACCTGCACCACATGTGTCCCAGTGCTTTCTCAAAACACTCCCCAGAAGGCACTTGTTTTATTAAGCTGTTCTCCCCAGCACGTACATTTTATTTTCTAAAGGTCTCTGGTAACCCTCCCTGATGACATGTACATGCTTTTAATGCCAAAATTAATAATTTAGTAAATTTCCCTTTCATAAATATGAGACTGAAGGATGTCCATATCAATTAAACAACAGCAATTAAATCTTTTATCGAAACAGGGTTTTGGAAAAAAAAATAAAGACATTACATTTTTCATATACAGTAGATTAGTAGCATAGTTATAAATTTTCTTAGTGTGGACTAAATGCAAAGAGGTGACACTGTGAACAAAGTCGTGAAGCAGAGAACAGCATCTCGATGTTCCAAAGGCCGGGATTTACCAACATGCAACACACACTCTGGGTCATTTTCACCCCTTTTGTACTGTAATTCCAGGATGAGCACTGGGAAAAAGTAAGCAGACATTTTAAAAAATCATAAATCAATTTTTTTTTATTTGTAACTTTTTAAAAATGTAATTTTCTGGGGAACCTGCATCAGAAATTCAGGAACGTCATGAGATCTTACTGTTTGGGATCAATAAATGTAACAATTTCAAAAGAAGAGAGTCTAATCACAGGTAAAACACAAGGAATACTAATACAACATCATAATGGATCATTTTAAACCACAAAGGACAGAAAGGAAAACCAAAGTTAAATACCAAAGTAAAGGGAATGAGATACAGCAAAGATAGTGTAGCACTTACAAAAGGGTAAAAACTTTGGGTTGGGGGGATGTTCAAAAGACAGCTGGAAATACAGTCTTCCTGGACAAACTAATCTTAAAACAATTAAGTGTGCAAGTGTTTTAACTTACTTAGGAATGGTTCACTAAGTTTCTATTTGGCCTTCTGTTCAGACAAGACCAGCAGTACTCAGCAAATAGGTCGCTAATGCCCCTCCACCTGTCTTGCTTTCCACGCCTTGCGTTATTCAGCTGTTCTTCATCCGATCCAAAGAGGTACCTATGTACAGACTGAGTATGTACTGATGCTGAGACTGTGTCCTTGACATGCAAAGACATTCACACATGGAAAATGTGCATTGACACCACAAGCATGGATTAAATTTAGATTAAAACAGGCTACAGTAACCTCACAAAAAATGACAGGTCTTCATGCAACACAATGGCTAGTGGGTTTCCTTTGCATTAGGCTAACACATACGCATTAATTTATTTTCCATACCACTTATCCTGTTAAAGGTCACAGGAAGCCTAGAGCCCAACCCAGGAGATACAGGGCAAAGGGCAAGGGACACCCAGGGTGGGGCACCAACCCACCACAGGGCACAAACACACACACACTCCCAAGCACACACACACTACAGGCAATTTGTAAACACCAATCAACCTAACCTGCATGTCTTTGGAGTGTGTGAGGAAACCAGAGAACCCAGAGAAAACCCACCAAGCACAGGGAGAACATGCAAACGTCACGCACACAGACCCAAGGAACGAAATTAACCCCAGGCCTGGCAGTGCGAGGTGACAGTGCTAACCACCACACCACCATACTACCTAACACATACACACTACGTAAATAACATATTTGCACACATCTTTAAAGAACCAGCTTTCATACTAGATTTTCCAGGATGCAGCTAAAATTTGATTGACATTGAGGTGTGCAAGAAAGAGGACGGCTGCTAATCCCTGAATTTTAGAATGCTAGGCTCGTCCATGTTTTTTCCACACACTAATCCTTACTCCAGTTGGACAGCTATAAAACGTGAGATTTGTGCCATTGTTTCTGCTTTTAATCTCTTTTTTGGTTTGCTGGAAAAAAAAAAACAGTGTACAAGATAGAGGAGATTGGCACATGGATACAGTGCCGGATAATGAGAACAATCACCTGCTCTGACTTGTTCCTCTCTCTTGTGTTCTGGCCCTTTCTTGACCACAAATCCTGATTAATCCTGACAGGCAGGTGACACTGTGCTGTGCACAGACACACACACACACACACACACACACACACACACACACACACACACTGCAGCTCTCGGTCTTAAGGCTGCTGGACTGCAGATGTACCCATCTGCCTCGAAAAGCCGGAATGACATTGGTTCCAAAACTACTTTCCTGATCCAGTTCTCCACAAAATAACATGATGCAATGACCATGCAAGAAAGCGCCACACAATAAAAGAGTAAGTTGAGAATCTAAATATTTGTGAATGAGAGCAAAACTAGGTTGTGCAGATGTATACCGTAATCAAAATAGTGTTTATATATTCTGATAAAACAATTTAAAAGAAGTGATGAGATTAAACTTCTGTGTAATTTTTAAAACAGCACAAGGTCTAGAAAATGTAGTTAATAGAACAACTGGTTTCCTAACTCGTCCATACTGTGTGTGGGCCAATTTGCTTACATACACACCACTTTGGAATGGGAGGTGAAACCATTCAGAACTGCAGGGATGTCATCTCATGGAAATACATGAAAGTATGCAAACATTAAAAGGAAAACTACTCTAGTACAGCACTTTCTGCTCTACTGACAGACACTTTGAATGCAGCTCTTCCATATCAATGCAATCTTTAATTTAAACTCCTGACAAAGAAATTAAATTGCTGACAACACATAGAAAATTGTCTGTGTTCTCAGCTTTTGAATTGAAGAAGAATCACAATTGGATGGGGGAATATTACGAGCAAAAAATACATAAATACATGAATAAAGAACTGTGGTGGGTTGGCGCCCTGCCCTGGGTGTCCCTTGCCCTGCGCCCTATGTGCTCTGGGATGGGCTCCAGGCTTCC
>JABJVR010000007.1:9880967-9892239 GCA_025773905.1 Chitala chitala | reverse complement strand
AAGTAACCGAAATAAAAATTAGTAAAAATTAATCGAAAAATTACTGATTAAAGAAAATTTAATCGATTAAAAATTTCAACGATTAATTGATTAATTAATCGTTAATTTCCGCAGCCCTACTCTATATCTATTTTATTTTATTCATATGCTTAAAAAGCACACTGACAGCCACTGAACTGGAATCAGATTCCTTGTGTGTTTTAACATGGCAATAAAGACGATGCTGATTCTGAATAAACATACACAGGTAGATAGCCTTCTGTCTGACACGTTCCTCAGCCCCCTGACAAGCCCCTTAATGTCTCAATGTTCAAATTATGCTGCAATTAGCTTTTTGTTTTTTTGACCTGTCATTCCATTCATTTATTGTTCCTATTGTAGAAGACCTCTCATTTGGTCATAATTTAAATGTTACTTTATACTGTAATTTCTTTATGTGTTTAAAAAAAAATTCACCTTCAGAAGAATTGAGTGTGTCTAACGTTTTGTGTCCCTCAAGGGAACCAGTCATGAGACTCCCAGATTGAAAATTAGTCCCACTCCAGCCCTGCCTGTGTGACGTGTTAGTGCCTTGCTCTCCAGGTCGCCTGGAACAGGCCCCAGGCCTCCCGTGACCCTGCAAACGGTAAGTGATACAAATGAGTAAAAAACGAGGTGATAATTCTGATCAGTGGATACAGTGTATCGGTGGATCCCCATGCAGTCCACTGACAAAGGGTTAAGAGGTGGAACACTCAGAAACAGACATCTGAAACACATGTGGTTTAAATAATCCATTTTAAATCTTTAAACATTTTTACCTCATATAGTGAACATTCATATGAACATTACATTTTTAAATAACATTGCAAATGTCAACTAGGTACATCTAAAAATATTAACACTCCAAAATATGATGGTGTAAACAATGAGCTTTGCTAAAAAAGTTCAGCAATCCTCTTTTGGTTCAGCCACGGTATTCTTGAATTACTCAAAAAGTAAAACTCAAAAACGGGGCTGATAACTACCAGCTATCAAATTATGTTCTGCGTATGTAAAACGCAGTTTAACTGCTGGTGAGTGGCATTACTGAAAACAAGAGCCACCTGATGTGTGGCTGTAATAATGACGTGTCAAGTTTCACATCTGTATGTTTCTATTATTAATTTTGTAATCGCACAAACCCAAGCTGGCTATTAAGTAACAAAAGTTATCCCCGCGTCCTCTTGAGGTTAAAAAATGTATTGTGCAACTTTCCTCCAAGAAAACGCAATGTATCTGTGTATGACCTTGCTTCTGTACAATGCCGCCCATATCTTACGATAATGACCATTTGAATGCCAAAGCCTATCTGAGTATTGTTACTGACCGCACCCATCGTTTTATGACCACACTGTGCCAGCACCCTGTTGAATGTGTGCCATGAAGATTTAAGGCAGTTCTGAAGGCAAAAGGGGGTCCAGCCCAGTACTAGCAAGGTATACCTAATAAAGTGTCCAGTAAGTGTATGTCTCAGGGTAAAATACAAAGAGAAATGATCACAGATAAGACAAGAGCATCTAATTTTAATCTTTTAAGTATATCCACCATACTATACTCACAGCAAATACAAAACAATGCAAAAATATACAGAACATTCTTGTAATAGTTTCATGGATATACTGTACATATATACACACATACACAATTATAAGAATAGAAACACACACACACACATATGTATGCTGATGTAATCATGAATGACGATCATTTGTAGATTGTCAGAATGAATACACAATATTTTAAAATAATGTTGTGATACAGAACATTCAAAAATTTTCAAAATTTTAAACTGGAATGTTTAACAATGCAAAGCATAACCTACAAGTAAGTCCATCTAAATCTTTTTCAATCTACCCTATATAAGAAAGTGCAACACAAAGCAAGTTCCAGCTGAAAGGTAGTTTTTTTTTTAAACAGAATAACAGTAGTCCTGACTTATAAAAGTTCTATATGGAGAGAAAACTAAAGGAAACATTAAACCTTAAATGCTAATATTTCTTTTATTTTCCCTTCACAAAATCACATTTTGTAACTATTCTGGTGATGTCATAATGCCATAGATTAAAAAAACTAAAGTGCCAGGAAATACAAATGTACAGTAGTCCACTTCAAGAACAGCACAACAGACCCAAAAACAGCTTGTCTATAGAAAATGTAACATTTCATAACCCTTTGGGCCCCTTCGTACCAGCGTAGGGGACTGGTTGGCATCTGTCTAAAATGAAAAGCATTGTTTAACGTGCACAGCAAAAATGTAACCTTCCAGTCCAGGTCATTTACAGACGCAGTCCACAGTGTGTGTCAGTGTATGCCGACGTCACACTGAGCCCAGCTCCTCCACTGGCCCACGTGCTGCTACATCCTGTCTTGCGCCGGCAGCATATGCTGTCCTGTGGAGCTCATGCTACACTTTTCTGTGCTTTTCTCCTTCTTTCGGAACCACTCCAAAATCCCAAATCTTAACAGTAAAAAGAATCCTGCAATACAAACACACACACAGAACTGGCTGTGAAGACTCTCAGTCATACTGGGAAAGATGTGCATGTGATAATGCCAAAGCCAGCACATGTTCTCTGTCATATTCTCTATCAAATGCTAATGTGGATTCGAGTCATCTATACGGTAAACCATATGAGAATACGGGTATGAGTCATTTCTGTGGTGAATTATAATTAAAATGATCACATTATGTCTTGTAGTAACCTCCCTTCTCACCATTTCCTTTAGTGTTACATTACTGCTTCCTTTATACTAGGTAAAACTGATTAAGCAGAAATTGAGTCAACCGCAAGTTGTTATATTTGAGCTTCATTAATCAATTCAAGCTAAAGTAGTTTCTCTTAATTGTGGGAATGTCTTGAACAGGCTTTTATAGGGCCAATATGAAACAGTGAGCCCATGTTATTAGAACTGGCCAATACCAATGGCAACAGCCCTATCCCCCCTTTATATTACTATTAAACTGTTACTTAACCAGTCAAAAAAAGTCATGTCACGTGACTCATGTAATTTCTTTTCTAATTAAAATACACTGAAGAACACATTTTTATACAAAAAGTGCAGGACGTATTGTCCCATTATTTAAAAAATTTTACACTTTACACAAGACTTAAAAACGTTTTACTAAATACCCAACACATTGTGCAAAATTTGCTTTGTTATTGCCACCTAGTGGTAGGTTTGGTAAATTCGGTAAATAAAATTTCAAAACCCACCCTGCAGCGAGTTGATGCAGAAGAGGAACTGAATGACCTCGAACAGGGCACCAAATCCTAGGAAACCCAGGCCCCATGACGAGCCGAAGAGGAGACTGAGGCCCAGGATGCTGAAGAAGGTGACCCTGTTCTGCTTCCATTCGCTTCGGTTGTGGACCTGCCTCAGCACCAGGCACAGCATCAGCATCCCGGAGAAGAAGACGAGCACGAAAAAGCCCACGTTGATGATGCAGTGTGCGAGGAAGCCGTCTGCCTTAATCCAGCACCTGCGCAATAGGAGCATCATGATGCAAACAGAAATGCACAATACATATGCAGAGCTTGTTCTCCGCATGGGTAAAAGCAATATATCAGTATACAATTACACTTTATAGAAATTACAGTCAAATTAAAATTTGAAACATCTTTAAATCATACAGTATTCTGCTGGCCAGTAATGCAATTTTACTTGCATATTTTTATTATAAATAAATTATGAGATATTAGTGTATTCTACATATACTGGTACTGTATTCTGATACTGGTAGAATATGCATGAAGGGACCACAGAGGGCTTCTGCACAGTGGTATGAATGTGCTGCAGAGCGGGGGCAACATGAGATCTAAGCTGTGCTATTGAGTCTGAATGAGCGCTGCCAGTGGTGGGACAGTTAGAGAAGGCATTAAGTATCCTCACTCACCGGTGAGGAAAAGGTGGAGAAACTCTGCAAAACTCGCATGCCAGAAGGAGGCAATGCACCAGTGTTGTCCAGGTAACCAACAAATAATCCACTATATAATTAAGGCTATAACAGCAATTTCATTAGAATTCTATAGACACAGGTCACCTTTCTAAAAATTCAACCCCCCCCCACCCCATCCCTCCTTTAACACCAAGGTTTACTTACATTGAGTACAAATTTCCCGTCTCATCATTCATCCTTCGCTGCCCATAGAACTTTGTTGACAGCATGATAACAACTGGGATGAATGGGACACCTGGAGAATAAAGAAGCAGGAAAGGGAAATTATTACATATACTGCACAGAGAATGGAACAGGTTTTTACCAGAGTTTTCAATTATCCTACTTAATATCAGAGGAAAATTCACATCATCAACATCAAAGATCAGGAAGAAACTGTATTCTGAAGGTTTTTAACCAATGTACCATATACACCATAAAAAAAATCCCAAAAAATGTTTCAATTACCATGCCATAGTTGGCTAATCAAAACCAACTCAATTCAAAAGCTTTGTTCATGAGCACAACATTAGCGCCCTTTCTGGAACTTGACCAGAGACCTTCAGTACTGTGAAGTTTATGGATTTATTTTGCGTTCTGCACTTTTGCACTTCCTAAACAAAGTAACTTGAATTGATCTACGCACCAAAGCCCACCACATTCAGGAATTGGCGTTTGACTTGCAGCTTCATCACCATGTAGATGAGCCAGAAGGTGTTGAAAACTTCAATGGCCATCCAGGCGAAGGTGCAGAGCAGGGCGTAGTGCAGGGCCGCCCCGTACCACTGGCACACGGTTTCCAGATCCAGATTGCCCACGACACCCGCGAACAGGAAGAGTACACTGAGCAGTAGCATGGCCACTACCAGGTTGTAGTGGATGTAGACTGAGCCGTCATTGCTCTGCCTGTTTAAAAAAAGAAATTGCGTAATGATCAATTGATACACAAGCGTGCAACAAAATCCGGCAACTCCATCCACTAACTGTGGGAATATCTACACATTGCACCGTTGCACCGTAATCCAAGGAGTAACAAATGCCATTGGAGGTGGAGATTTAATCAACAGTGACAATTATTCCCCCCATTCATTTAGTGATAGTTAATAGACATCTAGTGAGGTTGTACCATTCATTCATAAAATTTATTGCACATTACACCATATTTGGCTGACAGCCCGAGTGGCTGGCTACTATCACAAATGCTACACGTCATTTTATTTCTGTTTGCTTCTCTGTGGGTTATTCATAAATTACAGAAGTGGGCTGTTAGCTGCTGGGTGTGGACCGCAGCCCCTAAGAAGGAACTATGATGGCAGTCTTCATCAAACCCCACGTAATTTAGCCAAACAGCTGTTTATGTAAATTTGTCAAAATGACTATGGGAGTTAGAACATGTAGTGTACACTGAGCTCATAAAGGAGTCACAGCACCCCGGCAGTGTGCGAGTAAGGGAGGACAGGAGGTTCAGCACCTCCGCTTGTTCAGGAACATCATGAGCACCAGGCAGCTAATGACGGAGATGGAGCAGCCCAGAGCGGTGATCCACGTCAGGGCCTGGAGGTGGCGGACAACTGTCTGCTGCTGAACTTCCTGGAACACCGAAGAAGAACGTCCAGTGAAGACAGAGTCCCAAGTACAACGTCAGACACACTTAAAGGTTCCAGTCCGAGGAGACGGCTGAATCACTCAGAAACATGAAAATTTGTATTTTGAGAAAATATGGTAATTATCAAATACATTTATATAACCATTTTTTACCCAAGTAACTGACTGAAGGAACAGTAGAAAAACTTAATAGATTTAAAAGTTAAAATGCTAATTCCCTGCCTACATATTTTTTACAACTGAAAACATTACAAATGTTACCAGAAATATTTAAATAGCAACTCCTCTTAATCAGTAACTAAACTATAGCCCTGTATTTATATTACTGAATTTCCGTAACTGCTGCGATGGTTTGGCACCCTGTTCAGGGCGTCCCACACTTTGCACCCTAAGCTACCACGGACAGGCTCCAGGCCCCCCCCATGACCCTGCACAGGATAAGCGCATGGGAAATTGATGGATGGTTGCCTTACATTATGTTTATGTAGATAACATCAATAAAGATTCTAGTGCATGTGACAGCATTTTATAAACAAGTGACTAATGAACGAGTAGACATGGGAATGACCAGACCAGCAGAAGGGCGAAGTAGGTGAGGTGGTCACAGGCACATTCTGTCTCCTTAGTTGAAATCATATTTGTTTGACATCCTTCACTTGTCCAGTGAACCTTAGGGTCTGAAAGTACACATCACACCTGCTACTGTGGATTTCAAAACTTGTATGTCTCAAAAATGTTTTGAGTGTATCACAATCAGAACAACACCTTATTTCTTTACACTATTTATGTGTGTATAGTATAAAACAAATGCACGCACACATTACCTTTCCTTGGGTCCCAGAAAACACATTTTGACTTCATCACTCCCTACAGAAAAAAAATTGCAGTACGACAAAATAAAATGTCTCACCACAAGATGGCGCTAGAACAATAATTTGAGTTCTTGGCGCCACACAAGGGTGGCGATGACTATTGAAGTGGATTTAAGTTATAACAAACTGGAACACTGTTAATCTCCTGTTGCATGATGAGTAATACTTTTACTACGCCTTAAATATTTTCTCACACCAGAAGCAGGATTCTTTTTTTTCATGTGGGTTCTTTTTGTGGTAGCACATAAAGAGAAAATATTGAGCTAAGCCAAGTATGTAAATAAGCAAACTGTAACCTATTAACCAGCTTTTAATACAGAGTAGACAAATACTCTAGTTTTTAAATGTTTCAACATAATACAAATAACTATAGTTGGCTTAATATACAATAGTCTTAAATAAAAAAAGCAACTCAACAATGAATAATTTTGTTAAATAAGCTGGTCAGTAAACATAATTAATAAGTAAAGTAAACATTTACCAGACACTTTTATCCAAAATGACTTACAACATTTTGTATCTGTTACAATGAGCTAGTGCTGGCTGTCTCACTCAAGGACACACCAGGGGGTTGGGCTGGGATTCAAACCAGGAAACTTCTGCATCCCAGCTTGATATCCCACCCATTGAGCCACCTGGCCACCGTAAAAATACAATTTAATATTGATTCAATAATTGATAATTATTTTAACTCAATCATTACTTAAATGTTTTGCTGTAATTCTTTACTATGAACATTGAAACACACGCACACACACACACACACACACACACACACACACACTTACAGTGTTGTTGTGGTGCCAGAACCTGATTCTAACTGGCTCGGGGAGGTTAGAGATGACCTCTCCCTCCACGGAGATTGCCACCACCTCATTTCCAAGGGGGGCTCTGTCCAGGTGAGACCTCAGACCCTTATGAAGCCAACAAGACAAAGAACCCTTGATTGACAAGACTCATAAAGCCCCATCAAACTCAGTCCCTTCATGACTATCCATATCCACGGCTTTGCTGCAGTTTCACTCTTTAATTGCATTAGGTCTTGATGTTTCAGTGATTCTCACAAATATGTCACCCACTGCATTATTATTAGAGGAAAATAATAGTTCTGCTATCTGGCAGCCTTAAGCTGGATAAGCGGTTGAGTAATGGCTGGACGGATGGATAAGAGAACTATTACGTAGCACATATCCGCAGAACTGCCACAGCCAGGGAGCCTTGGTGGAGCAAAGACTGGAGCATGTGCCGCCATAAAGGAACAAAGTCTAACAACCTCTGATAGAAAAAAAATTGTGTACTGTAAACCCTTAGGAGGGGAGGAGTCAGACGTCTGACCATGGGTCAAGGTCTCATCTAAAGCAGCATGAGGATACGATGACCTCTTACCTGGAAGTGTGAGCTGTTGTAGTACGTACAGACCACCTTGGCTTTCTTCTTCCCATGTGGCAGCAGGGACGGTGGCAGATACACTGAGGGGCTCATGTTGAGAGGCAAAGCTTGAGGCGTCTGTAATTGTAATTTCGCACAAAGTCAGATGATCAGGACGCCATTTGGCTATTCATCAGACATAGTTTCTTAGTTTTTTTTTTAATCTCCCCACAACACTCCACAAAGTATCAGGAAAAATTACTCAGCAATGATAACACTGATGTCATGCACTGCCTTACGGTTAAGTGTATGTTTAATCCCGTGAAGCCTTGTTGGACCTCCATCACAGAGCTCTGGATGCAGTGCAGGTCAATAGGTCCCACCATGCCTGACTTCATCACAACTTGCTCAATGCTGCACACAGACCACAATTTCCAGGACATGGTTATGACTCTGATTGCAGGTCTGGGCAGTGTTGTCCAAGCAGTTACAAACCATACTACTGAGAGAAAGGCTAGAATGCCCAAACTTCCAAACCTTGGAAACTATAAATGAATGCTAAACTGAATTTTACAGGTGTCAGAAAAACATGGTGTCTTTCACTGTAAGTGTAATTATTTACAGTAATGCATAGGTGTAAAACTGTTGACTGTCCAAGTCGCCTTGGATACAACCTTCAATGATTAACATCAGCCGATGTTACAATAAACTAACTTGGCAGGGTAGTGTTACGCTTTGCAACTCCTAGTAGGCTGCATGCTGTATGGATTCTAGTAGAGTTTTTGTGGTAATGGACAGGTTTTTTGTGCACAAGTTTGCCTACACCCATCTGTTAAATAGCCTGGCAAACCTAGTTTCCTGTTTTCCGCTCAAACCTCAGCGTTTCACTCGACAGCGCTCTGTGAGACAGTAGCGTGAGAAGGTAATGTGGACACCTGATCACATCCTGTTTTTGCTGTGCTAATCGCTCTGCAAGTAAAATGTATGCAACTTCAAATAATGGGGGGTAAGATGACATGGAGGACAGGAAGGAGAATTTGGCCACTTACAGCTCAGGCCCTTTGGGGTTTTTATCCACAAAACTGCAAAAGTTTTTCACTGCAATACAGAAATTGGAATTACAAGACAGTGACTATCAGATTTAGAAGTTAAATTCGTGCATACATGTTTGTGCAAATGTTCTTAACGTTTCTTTTCGCTTACCACAATCTTCTTGGAAGCCCTTGAACACATAAAATTCCTGAGGACTATCTTTCATTATGTCCCCTTTAATAGTTCCATTAACAATCCCGTATTTCACAGATGCCTTATTATCCATAGGTGAGAGGCTGCAGCACTCGTTAAGAAGTGGCCCTGGTCCACATACAGAGTAGGTCTGACCACTGAGATTCAGCACCAGGCGTTGTAGAACCGGGTCCCATGTCAGACAGAATGGGCTCTCGGCCAAATCCGGACTCCCAGTCAGCTTTTTGTCGGAAAAGTTGACACAAGCACCCGTGAACTGCCCCGACACAGACATTGTGTCTTCGTTGGCCGACACGTTGAGGCCCTCGCAGCCCGTTGTCACATTGAACAATAAGCGTCGCTCTTGGTTGCCATGGCGCCACGTCCCGCACATCTCAAAGTCCGGGGCATTTTCATTCACTCCTGTTTGAACAGAGTTCGGTATGCTGTAACTTAACACCTGCTTCTGCAGTATACGGGTGTGATGCATACTGACAATATGGTTTTACACTGCACGTTCGTGTCATTCTTTAGCTTCCCCATTGCCACACTGATATTATCATACATATCTCACCTCGACCAGGCAGATTTACCAGAACAGCCAGGCACAGCCAGCATCTGAGGTTAATGTTCATTGTGGAGGTAAGATCTTTGACGACAGTCGCAAACAAAAGTCTCAGCACTATAAAGCAGAACAGAATTAACACGTCAGGAGAAGCCCTAGCTGTAACCATCATTACTCATAATATCTTGCAGTGAAAGGAAGCAAGCTGATGTATATAAGCCATAGCCTGTGTTGAGTCCTTTCAAAGCTACTTCGCATATACATGAAACATAAGTGATGTTTTCCATCATGGCTATGGGTAATGTAAAATGATAAAAATGATATTCACTAAAAAGAAAAATTATAATAACAGGAAGATGTAACGGTAAACAAACAATAAAAGTTAACCAACGCCATGATAGACAGGAATGCCAAGACAAGGCCCAACTGCAGAGAATTTATTAGCAAAACTAAAACAAAATCCAAACAATAAAACCAAAACACTAAAGGGTCTTAAGCCTCACAGACACAATACATGGGGAAAAAGAAGTTCAAAGGAAAACCAAAAAGGAACACCTAGCAAAACGAAACTAAGGAAACCACAAAACAGTTGAGCAGCCAGAACAGTCACAGAAACATGCAACACCTCGCATCACACCAGTGAAGAAACAACCCTAATTAAGGATCCAAAAGGAAACAAAACATATGCAAAAACACCAGAGAAAGACAAATGAGGAAACAAGGGGGTGTGGCCAGACAAGAACAGCAGGGAGAACTGTGACAACTAAAATTATGTCAAATTCCAGAACAGGAGCCAACAGTCAAACAGAAACCAACTCCTATATATTGTTTCCTAAATATATTGCAAAATGCATGCAGTAATTGCTGAAAGATTTTAAAAGAAGTCTGGGTAAAAGGTGCCGAAGGAAATATTTTTCCTGAAATCAGGAAACTTTCATATATATGCTTAACCACAAGAGAAGCATTTTAGTGCATGCGATTGAAGCAAACTGCCCATGCTTTAACTGTAGCACACACCTTCCTTTGTGTTTAATTCCACCCTATCTAAAATCTGCAGCCTTGCTGACTGACCCCACCAAAAGGAATGCAACAATTGAAAATCATTAAGCAGGAGTTACTGGGGTTAGTGTATATGTTAGAACAAGTGTTATACTTGCTACCTTTCAGCAGAGCTTCAACTCAACTCCCCTTACTCTCCAGAACCAGGGTCAATATCTCTAAACTATGGGAGAGTAGCAAACTGATTTCTTGGCATTGTACATTTTAATTGTATTTTTCTGAAGGCACAACGATGGACACTTGCAACATTTTTGCTTACACTGTGGTTAATTCTGTCTCTTCGACATCTAGATTTTATCAAAGCACAAGTGAAAGCTACATGCCTTTGGCTAGGGCACTGCAGGACCACAGCAAGTTCAGTTCCTCCATTGCTACACTGTGGGCTGTCCTTCATTGTGTAACTGAAGTGGCAAACCACACACAAGCCAAGTTTTTCACCTTGGCACCAAAGAGTTAACACCTAGGCTAGACAGTTTCACAGAATGTGAACGCTCTGTTTGAATAGGGTGGGGCAGTGGGGGGGCCGGCCCCCCCCCCCCCCCCCCACCACAAGACCAAAAAAAGATATAAAGAGTAAAAAGAATGTGTGGATGGTTAGAAAAAGAGGGGGGGGGGGGGGAG
>JABJVR010000007.1:9845383-9875752 GCA_025773905.1 Chitala chitala | reverse complement strand
AAGAGCCTACAATATTATCAAAAACAGTACACATCCCTTCCACCACCTGTTTGCACTACTGCCATCTGGAAGACACTACAGAGCCCTAGAGACCCAAACTTCCAGGCACAGAAACAGCTTTTATCCCATGGCCATCAGGGAACTGAACTTATCCTCCTGAGTCCCCACCCCCCCACTGACACTATAACACTCCTAACTCAAGTGCAGTTACATATTCTTGTGCAATATCTGCATACATCACTTTAATCTCTTTTATATTTAACTTATTCATTTACAGTCTTTTATATGTTTGTGTTTGTGTGGACGGTCGAGTAGAGTGAATGATGTACAGTTTCGTTTTTAATGAGACACGACTAAATTTCATTGTATGTTAACATGCAATGGCAATAAAGGTATTCTATTTTGTTTTATACAGTTTTATTCATTTTTGTTCTATTCTATTCTATACTCATTTTAAACTTGAGCTACTGTTAGAATTACTGGAAAAACTCAGAAGCAAGCCCCAAGAAACCTTGCTAGACCAGCAGACTAGCTTCATAGCACACCCTACAGATGGTCTGTTCGTTGACAACAATACACTTATGCCCATGGCAAGATGTTCAGAATAAAATTGCGTATTTCTCAAAAATACTAAATCAATGGTTTGTTGCTGCCCTTTGCCTTTTGCATCAGTGTGAGGCTGTTCAGTGTCTGGTTACTGATTTAACCGCTGGTCTGCACTAACCTTTCTGACATGTGTGGTCAAGTGTTGGGCTGTGGCTGTTGCTTTGTGCTAATGCTAACACTGACTTGCTCTTTCTTTCTCACTCTTTCTCTTCTACCCCTGCCACCCGCCCTCATGTGGGCCCATACTCCACCCAAATGCTTTTTTCTACCTTATTGTTTTCTTTTACTTTGTGTCTGGCTAATTCCCTCTCTGTAGAGCTTCTGGGTAAGTCTTTTTTGGTCTGTTACCCCCATCGATAATTAACTTAATTTGTCTGTTGTGATTGATTTTCCCTGTTTGACTGTACTCATCCACGTGTATGTTTGTGGTCATGAATGTGACTCTTACGGAGCCTGTTGGGTCATCAGAATACTCACAAGTGGCTTGATAGCATGTACTGTGGTTGCTCTCACAAACATCTGAGATTGTGTTCCTACTCACGACCACTAGGGGGCGAACGTGCATCGAGCTAGTTGTGTACCTGCACGTGCGCACATCAGTGCTAAACTGCACTGTTCTCTGCAACCAGTGAACACAAACAGACTCAGTGGCATATTAACCAAACAAGCTGTTGTTTGGCTGCTGGAAATGTAAAGGAAAAAATTGTAATGTCATTCTAAGCTTGCAAGGGTGTGATGGATATAACTGTAATTTATGTGCACTGCTATTTGGAATAATGCATGTGCTGTGATTCACTGACTACACATCAGCCTGGCTGAGTGTATCGGTTCCTGGTGTGACATGTGTCCCTTGTTATTGCTGTGAGGTGCGGGTCCTGATAGCACCCCCCCCCCACCATTTGCCTTTGACCCTGAGGTGGTGTTCACCTTTCCTTCTGTTTTTCGTCATGAGGTCAAAAATTTTCAGAAAGAACCGTCATTGCACCATGTGCACATTTGTCTCGGTAGTGACAGTCGGCTAAGTTTTTATTATATTGCTACATTTGTTATGTTTTTGACAGTGATTAGTGGTTACCCTCAGACCCTAATCACCCTTCTCTGTCCTGCTCCCTGAACTTTTTCTGTCATGAATGAATCTTCTCTGCCCCCCCCCCCCCACTGGCTCTTCACACATATGTGGATGCACCTGTGCTGAATTCACACACACACACACACACACACACACACACACACACACACTGCCATTTGTTTATTGAGGCTTTGTTCCATTTTGGCTTCCTCCTTCTGTCTGTCTTCTATGTAATTGCCTGCTTGTTTGCCCTCTTATGATATTCTTACATTTTCTTCCCTCTTCTATCTTGGCTGTGGCCCCACCTCCCCCTCTCACTTTGTCTCCATGTCCTGCCCTCCTCTCCTTGCCCCCTTGCCTGTACTCTTCCCCCATCGCTCCCCGTGCAGGGCGGGGGGACCTGCAGCCCCAGCTGGACAGCGCCATGCAGGACGTGACTGACATGTGTTTGCTCATGGAGGAGACGGAGAAGCAGGCCGTGCGCAGGGCGCTAATCGAGGAGAGGGGGCGCTTCTGCACTTTCATCAGCTTCTTGCAGCCTGTGGTGGTGAGGAGGGTGGAGGAGGGTGGAGGAGGGCGGTCGGAGTTGGTGTGTCTCACACGGGGCAGGGCTGGAGATGGGGATCGCAGGCTACTGACAAGGGCGACTTCAAATACAAGAGTGGTGTAAGGTTGTTTCTGTTATCTTTCTTAGTTAAGAACAGTATGTGGTATGGTTTTTTTCTTGTGTACGTGGTAACGTACGAAAACAGTATATAATATAGTTTCTTTCTTGTATACAAGTTATGCAAATGGTATCTAGTATGGTTTGTCTAGTACACATTGTAAGTTATTCATTCGCCCTGCCCTGGGTGTCCCCTGCCCTGCGCCCTATGCCTCCTGGGATGGGCTCCAGGCTTCCCACGACCCTTAACAGGATAAGCGGTATGGAAAATGACTGACTGATGACTTTGTAAGTTATTGGAGTAGTTGGATTTAGTCTGTGCTGTCTTCTTGCCTCTTCTTGATATCTTTGTAGAACGGAGAGATTGCCATGCTGGGGGAGATCACTCATCTTCAAGCCATTATTGATGACCTAGTGGTGCTGACCAGTGACCCCCACAAGCTCCCCGCTGCCAGTGAACAGGTACCATTCGCCCCCTCCAGGGCCAAGGGGCCTGGCTGCACACCACACCATAACTCCTCTGTAGTAAACAAAAACTCTGAACCACTTGAATGCGCTAAAAAGTCTTATTATTAATGCTTATACTTTAAAAGCCTTTTAACCTTGGGCCTGACAGCCATGTTTAGTATTGCCTACAGTGCAGAACTGCAAATGAATACATAATTGTGCGATATTACCTTATATGGTAATGTATGTTTACTGATGTGGTTTATCTTTGAGTTGTGAGATTAATCATAGTTACAGGAGCAACATTCAAATTTAAATTATGTGTTCAAGTAATTAATCTTCGTGCGACCTCACAACTGTGATTGGCTGTAGCTGACATCAATGAATGTGTGAATGGTTCTGATTGGCCTTTGTCTCTGTTGCATAAACGATTCTGATTAGCTGTTGTTTTTCAGGTGATAAAGGATTTGAGGGGTTCTGACTATAGCTGGTCTTATCAGACCCCTCCTTCCTCCCCTAGCAGCTCTGGTTCTAGAAAGAGCAGCATGTGCAGGTAATTTGACTTCAAAGTTAGAAATTTATAGCTGTGCAAAATTATGTTAGTACAGTACTTGATATAACAGCATGCAGGAATTCCTGGATGTTGCGCTCCGATTCATTCTGCTTACCTGTTATGGGTCTGCGTCATGATGCATTGTGTGTATGTATGGTGGTCTGCATCATTGTGTATATGTGCCTGATTTCAAGTCATACCCTCTACAGCGACAGTTATATACTTTTTAAAATTTCAACGTTTATTTTCCATCATTTATAATGTTCTCCTTTTCATTTCACTTCTCACTCATAATCCTTGCGGGCCATTCCAGTTGTATCATGACCTTTGTTCCATAGTTACCAGCAGTTGTTCTCCCTACCAGCAGGGGGAGATGCTGCTATTGGCAGCATTTATGCAACCATAACATTTATAACTTAATCACAAGGGTTAATTAAGCCAATTTCCCTCTTGCTGTTGCAGTGTGGCACAGCCACTACCGGGGGGTGCCCATCGCCTCAGCAGCGTGTCCTCTCACGACTCAGGCTTTATCTCGCAGGATGCCAATGTCTACTCCAAGCCACCATCGCCCATGCCCTCTGACATTACTAGCCAGGTATAGCCATGCCCAGAGTTATTCCAACATACATTGTGTAGATTTCTACACAATTTCTAGAAGGACTGCCATCGTTAAGTGTGGTGAGGACTGTTATGCTATTTTTGTACTGTTATTTTCTGCTCTGCAAACTCTGCTTCCTGTCTTTGCTTTGTGACCCCATCCCCATGTTCCTTGTCTTTATTCTGTTTCCTGTAGAAGTCATCGAGTTCTGCATCTTCAGAGGCATCAGAGACGTGCCAGTCTGTCAGCGAATGCAGCTCCCCTACCATGGTAACAAACACACACGCATACACAACAGTTTCACAGCATAATGCGGGATATGCTGCAGATAATAGAGCATGCACGCACACACCCGCACACGCACACACACACACACACACACACACACACACACACACACACACACACTCTAGTTACAAAACAGTAACAGCTGGCAGTATACATGAACCATGTGTGATTGCATCATGAAAAGAATCCAGAGCACTCCAGAGGAAACACACACTCCACACACACACACACTGGGACGCTCCACACACACAGATTCACACACAGACAGTGGGAGAACATGCACACTCCATACACGCACGCGACATACGATTGCGATCAGGCGTAAGAAAATACATTTAGACTGTTTTTGAAATGTATATTCTTTTATAAATGCCTGACATTATTGATTTTGGCAGTCTACTGGGTAGAAATGCATTCATTTGGAAAAGTTTTTCATCTGTGCTGAACAAGCTGATGCTGGTCTGAAATTGAGTTCCCATGAAGCCAAATGGGATCTCTGGAGGTCAGCCGCAGCCTTGCTTCTTGGTAAAGTGTGTAACACAGACGTGAAGTTAAGAATCAGCCGCCATGGACAGACCGCTGACCTGTTGTATCACCCGTTATCTCTGACTTCTCACCCTGAGTTCATTTTGACCGCTGGTTAGCAAGCCCGCCCGCTTCTCCCACGGTCAGTGCATGCTGTGCCCTTAATAGCTGACCCAGGATCAGTTTGATGTGTAACTCATAAGGGATTTTGGTTGGAATCCCAGACTGATTCTGATTTATTAAGGGCAGGTGCTCACCTGAGCACAGGGGGGGTCACTCTGCTTTCCTTGCTTGATTATCTTGTCTTTCATTTCGCAGTTTGGCTCGTCCTTCGCTACCTTCCGCCCCGCTCTCACTCACACTGGCTCCGCCCGGCCTCTTTCTGTCATACTTCCTGCGTCCCCACCCTATAAGCGCTCCCCTGGATCCAACACCTCCTCTCCCACATCAAAGGTTCCTTGCTGGAAGGTTTGTTTTCTTTGGCCCTTTTTGTTTGCAGTTTTTTTTTTTATCCCGGGGGGGAGATGGAAGTTTTGCTTGTGTTTATTGTCTGCCTCCTGTTGCTGATTAATGCTTTATTTTGCTCATTTCATGCATTCAATTCATTCATATTTCATTATTCAGCTCCTTGGCTTATGTTCTTATTTTCTGCTTACACCAAGCCTTGCAAACCCAGCCTCTACATGTTTCAGATCTCTTTCTTAGAGATTTGATAAACTGAGCCGGGTGCAAAAGATACCAGAGGTCAGTCATGTTTTTCTTGGTAAACCAAACGTGGCTGACACCAGGCTTCAGCGGGAAGGCCTCCAAGGAGGATGCAGTTCAAATGTCCAACTGCACAGAAGACAAGTCCTTCCTTATTGATGGTAGACTGCAGTTTTTCTCTACTTCTCAATAATTCCGCCCCCTCTTCAGGATTGGTCCAAAGTGGGCCCTTATGATCAGCCAGTGGTCAGCACATTACAGAGGAGAAAGGATCCTCTGGAGCGGCTGAGAGAGCCAGATGCACCCCCTGCTGCCCAGGGGTATGCTGGAATACATCCAGAAGACTCTCATAGGCCCCGGATGACCCCAGCAACAATTGCTGCTAAGGTAACTTTTGATAGGAGGTATATCATGTACTACCACACTTACACAGTAATTCTATTGTAATAAACTAAATGAAAATATTTACATTAAGAAGCCTGTCATGGCAAAGGTCTGAGGATGCTGAGCTTTCATGTGATGAGTGAAAATGTCCATTTGTGCTAGCATGGTGAGGAGGTTTCCCCAGCGGCCAGCGAGCTGGCCATGGTTCTGACCCGTGGGCTAAGCACAGAGCAGCAGAGGAACAACCGTGACTCGCTGCAGTTCTCCAGCGGATACAGCACTCAGACCACGACGCCTTCCTGCTCTGAGGACACCATCCCATCTCAGGGTAGCTTGGCCCGCTGTCTGCCTTACTCCCATGTCTGGGTTTTTGGGGCATGTCGTTCACTGCCTCAAGTCGTGCCTCAAGACCCCTTACCCAGTTTTGAAGAAATTTTCTTAGTTTTCTCCTCAATAAGTTAATTATTTTTAATGCACACTTGAGATTTTAACAAGTGTGTGAAATTGTCTATGTCATTTAAAAATCAACTAGATAATTTGGGACCGTAACCACTTTGTCCTCTCTGAAGCATCTACGTTTAACTCGAGATTTTACCTCACAGAGAAGTACGAATTGACTCACCCTTTTCCACACATCCATGATTAAACATTCTTGTAAACAGTGTGAAGCTGATGTTAATGCATTCATCCACTGCAAGTGGAGAAAGTAACAAACCAATAGTGGGACCTCAACAACAAACATTATAGAATAAGTCAGTGACCTTTTACTGTTAATTTGAACAGGCTGGTCAGAGTGCCACTTGATGGTTTTAGCAGCTGTTCAGTTCTCTTCTACATCTTATTGTCTCGGTAAATCGCCCGTTCTGCCTTCCCCTGCAGGCTCCGACTATGACTGCTACTCTGTGAATGGGGACGCCGAGGGTGAGGTACAGACAGACTTCGACAAATCCTCCACCATCCCGCGCCACAGCAACATCGCCCAGAACTACAGACGCATGATTCAGACCAAACGGCCAGCAAGCACAGCCGGATTGCCCAGCGGGACCGGCGGGCAGAGTGGCGGGGGCTCGGGTACTCCAGGGACGGCTACTATACGACGCACCCCGTCCACGAAGCCTGGTGTGCGACGCACCCTGTCCAACACAGGCCCCATTCCCATCCGGCCACCTATAGTGCCAGTGAGGACGCCAACAGTGCCCGACTCGCCGGGCTACAGTGGGCCCCCAGCGCGTGCGGGCAGTGAAGAGTGCGTCTATTATGCCGAAGACGGCTCGTCTGGTGCACTGGACTATGCCAAAGCCTCGCCCAAGCGGCTGAGCCTGCCTAACACAGCATGGGGGTCTGGTGAGATGACCGTTTATTCCCAGCCCCCGGAAGAGGACCAGCTGTTGGCTGCCAACCGCCACAGCCTGGTGGAGAAGATCGGTGAGCTGGTGGCCAGCGCCCACGCTCTTGGGGAGGGCCAGTTCCCCTTCCCATCACTGCCCGATGAGCCCCCGCCCCGCCCAGTGCCCTCCCAGGACCAGCAGCCTCCGGGGGGCGAGGACATGCTGGTCACCATTCGGCGTGGGATTCGACTGCGCAAGACCGTGTCCAATGATCGGTCTGCCCCTAGGATTTTGTGACTGCCCCCACTGGAGAAAAAGTGTTGGGAGGGACAAATCAGGCAGACCTTTCAGCCTGTTAGAAAAGATAAAAGACAAACTTAATCAACACCAGTAAATAATAACTTGATAGTGAAAACATGACAGGCCCTTCCTCACTGTAATTTTTAGTGTGTTCAGACGCATGTTTCAGTCATTAGCTATCCCGTGCTATGTGGGAGGTTGCGAGGGGGTGAGGCTGTGCTTTGGGCTTCCTTCAAAGTGCTCTGCCCTGCCTGCCCTGAAGCCTACACCCTGGGGGGGGGTCAGCTGTTGGCTAGCCGTGAAGAGTACTGGTCACAGTTTGGGAAATAACACAGAACCACAGCTCCTTCATATTCCCAGATTGCCCCTTATCAGACTTGCACTGTGGGCGTGACTGTGTATCCTCCACCCCCCCTTCCCTTAGGGCCCTGTCTTTGGGGACCCGTGTGGAGCCTGGGGTACGGTGGGGAGGGGACGCTGCTGCTGGTCAGCCGGTGCTCTCATGGATATATTTGCCGCCCTGAGTAGCCTTGGGGGTGGGGGGATTTACCTTAATTTTACTTCTTGGTTTTGGAGTTGTGTAAAACGGCTGAAACTGTCACTATTTCAGAAGAACATTTTGAAAATATGCCAGGCATATATTGTTAGAAGCATAGTTATCATTTCAGTTTGAAATCAAGCAATAAATGTACTGTTTGGGTGGAAGGATAAATGATAAGGAATACGTTTTTATTACTGAATAGATTTTTTTCCTGTTTTTAATGGTTATACTAATCTGGCGTAGACTAAAACTGCTACTTTTTTCTTACGTTAGATATGCACAATAAAGGTAAATAATCTATTTTGCCACTAGGTGTCACTGTGGCCACACAGATGTAACGTGCCAAGGCAAGAGCAAGTAGTTTCAGGATGTTTTACGTTGCAGTGAGAACAAAATGGCAAAAGGATTTGAAAAAAAAACAGTTAACGAGGTGACAGGAGGTTAAGTTTTGGGTTCCTTTTGTGCTGAAAATCTAATCTAAATATGAACGCAGGTGGTTTTGTAAGTATCTTAGTCATGCTGATTACACGTGCAGTATTGGATCTTTTTAGGTTCGTCGCAAGGAAGATTCATTTACCTGAGTGTCTTGAGTGGACCATGCTAGTGACGTTGATGTATAGGGAATGCAGGGAGGGTTTGCGGAACGCATAAAATGAGGTTACTGGTGAAGAGCACAGTTGCTTGAAACAGTACAGAAGACATCCGTGACAGCCGGCGTGGAACGAAAGCTGTACATGAGGTCTACGCATGGAACAAAATGTGACAGAGCTATACCTGTAATACAGGTTTCAAGAGAGACATTCTTAAGCACGTCTAAGAGTGACCTTTAACCTTTTGAGATGAGTAAATGTACCAAGGCTAAACTGTCATAGAGATTAATGTGGAGATGACTGTGACATGTTCTCCTATCGGCTCTGGTGTTTTATTTCATAATTTTTTTTAAGATCACAGATGTTCCGCTCAGTGTGAGGGACGAAGTTAGAAGCCCATGGTATGAGGCAAGACACCTCGATTTATGCAGGCCTTATTTAAAGAATTCGTTGTATAGTTTGGAAGGGGGAAGGAGGGGGGGTACCAAATATATGACATGGGGGTGTTTTTTTTTCCCTGTCTCTCTTTTTTTATTTTGGGGAGTGTGGAGGAAATGTGACAGGGTGACTTGGGTAAATCGAAGTAGCACCTTTAATTTTGAGATGCCCAGTAGCGGAGGCAGACCTTTAATGGCACCTCTGTGGCTGTGCCCTGCAAACTGGCGCCGTCCCTTTCGGCTCAGCGGTATCAACCTTGGGTAGACCTCAGTTGGGCATGACGACTGCCAACAGTGTACATAACTCACATGGACCATGCAGTACTTTTTATTTGTTTAAGTGTGTTCTGCTCCTGAAAACACCTGTAGCCACATTTAGTGACAATTCTCAGTGAGATATTGCAAATATCTTTAAAAGTTGTTAATGTAATATTATTTTGTACCGTTTTTTGATCAAAATTTTTTTTTGCTAAACAGTGTATAGACACAACAGTTTGGAGAGGGCGGGGTTGGTCGGACACAAAGGGCAGAGCAGAAGAAGACTGGACGCAAGTGTGGACTGGGGCGGGGCTGGTTGTACGCAGTGGGTGGAGCAGAGGAAGACTGTATGGACATAAGCATGCGGGGGGGATAGAGTTAGTGGGACGGTTAAATACAATGAGTGGAGCAGAGGAAGTCTTGAAAGGCAAGACATTGGGCAGCAGCATTGCAGTGGCAGCAAAACCACTTGGAAGTATCTGGAGAAGCAGACAGCTGGTGTTTCTCTACAGTTACACTGAAGCACAGGTCAAGCTTTGTATGTAAATAAACACATATATAAATATATCTGAAAATAAACACTAACTGTTCAAGTTTCTTTGCAAAAAAAAATGTTTGACACTAATCAAATTGTCTATATGTATTGGTTTAAAAAAATTAAGGCAAATGTCAAGTCCACAGGGAAAAATGACAACAATATTGCAATGTGTTTTCAGATTACTTATCAAGTCCAGTTTGGAAAGTGGAGGAGATGGATTCTGACTGCTAATGTTATCATCGTAGACAAACAGTTGTTGTTGTTTTCACTCTCTTAATCAGGATATTTTATCATGCAGGCCCTGCAGATGCGTGGTGTGGAGCAGGTGTTGGCAGTGCCACCACAGCTCAATGCCAACACATCTGCTGCCGTTCTCACCCTCGGTGTGGGAGCCGCACGATTGGGGGGTGCTCCGTAAGTGTGCGGCTGGTTCAGGCTTTACACACAGGTGTGCACACACATGCAGATTTATATGGCCCTAACAGGTAAACCCTGCAGCTGTTTGTCCAGGACAGGGCCTCGGGCTGTGCTGTAGGAAGGCGGAAATGGAAAAAGTCCATTGAGCATGTAGCTTTAGCTTGAAGGGTTGCAGTCCTTACATGCCTTTTGACAAATGTTCTTAGTGTTTGGCAACGTGTTGATGATAGTTAACAGCCAATCGGTTGTTTTTTTAACACGGTTTGACCAGTGTTAACTCCACACTAGAAAGTAAGGGCCATCGGTTTTTTTTTTAGCAATAACTTTCACGCTGCAAAAGTCTCCAGATGATGCAGTTTGACCACTTACATGAAGTTGAGGGGGAAATACAAGGATTACTTTAAAAGTCATGGCAACGTTTTTTTGTGCCTAATCCCAAAGTCCCACTGGAGTTTTAAAACATGTCATTGAGAAGCCGATCCCTCTGGATTGCGTATGAGTACCATTTGATACCCAGATTGAAAGAACCATTGCATGGGAAATGGTTTCGTACATGAGAAGACATTGCCAATTGTAGTGATGCGCGAGATGGAGGAATACCTATAAATTGTAGAAATAAAGAAATATGCAACAATTAAGTTTGAATTGTGCATTATTGCTTAACTCCCTTGCCTAAAGTCATTTACATATAACTGACTAATGTTACCCTGTAGAGTATATTGTGTCTAATATGTATACTTTGAAATTTCTTCAGTGGAACACATTTGCTTGAAATTAATCGTTTGCCATGACTTATGAAGTAACCCTTGTGTCCGCTAACAAGCAATGGATACTAACACAATAAGAGGTTGTGTGGTGATCAATCTTTCTCTCCACGCTTAATTAATTCCCCTCTCATTCTGTCAAGCACGAACCTCTTTGACTGCACGCAGACTTCTGAATGAGTCTGTACTCAGTTTGGTCTCAGCATCCTCCATTCAACAGTCATGTAGAGTAAAAGAATCTAATTGGAAGATCGGTAAGAGGCGGAGTTTTGATTCCTCTTAGCCTTACAGAGCCTCTTGTTATACAGAAGCTTGTGTTTGCTAATGTTCTGTTTGCTCAGTAATTATGGATAGTATAGGGCCCAGTTTCTCCTTAACTCATTTTTGCTGTGTTGTCTGGTGTGCCTTGAATGTGTGTGTGTGTGTGTGTGTGTGTGTGTGTGTGTGTGCTAAAATACACACCTGCATAAAGTCAGTAAAGCCTTTCAGTCCTCTGTCAAATACTTATAAGCATTACAAAAACATTGTGCAACAAACTGACTGTGTAACTATTGGAAAAACCACGTGCTAACAAGATAGACAATGTGACACCAGTGTCACTACCTGCATGTCAGACCTGCATCTCCGGGTAAAGGGCCAGTAGTAATGCCACACCCCTTTAAAGGTGAGTTAACAGCACAGGTACCGAAAAGTCCGATTGTGCGTTTCTCACACCTGTGGTCTTCTGCAGTATTGTGTTTACCTTTTGCTTTGACCCTGACTCTGTCATCACCCCAGACTCTTCCTGAGACCTTCAGAAAAGCTGAATACACTTACACTCCAAACTTGACCTTTGCCGAAGTTAAAAAAACAGACTATTTTTATTATTGTGAAGATATATGCTGTGTTTGTTGTTTTTGTACAAAATCCTCTCGTTCCAGTGACGTTCAGTAACACTGCAGATGCTGTCCTTTCTCTATCTTCCCTGTCTCTTCCTTTTTTTAATTTATTGAGTTTTTTTTCTAGGCTTTTTTTTTGGTCTGTTTTCACTGATGCGATTTGTCTTTTTTGTAATATTTATCCTATTGGTTCGTTAACCTTAGTCACTGCTAACGTATCAAAATGCACTGTGATGGATCCAGTATTAATAAAAGTTGTTCTATAATTGAGTCACTTGATCAAGGGTTTGTTGTTCAGGCACACACACACGTGTTTGGTTTAAGATGTTCTGAGAGAGTGAGTCTATACTGTAAGTGATGAAGACCTGTAGGATCAGGGCACTGCCTGCAGGTAGCTGTACTGTCTACTGGACTTTGCACAAACAAAACCTAAACAAACCTCTTTACAGAGATCATATCATGTAGTTTAGACCCTTGTGTAAACACAGGTGTGCCTACTTGTGACTGAGTTCAGGTCAGGATGCTTATAAAATTGTATACACATTGAATTTGTACATAATTTTGGAATTTTACAGTTTGAGGTAAACCTTTGAGTTTTTTTATAGTGTATGTAAAGGTGTATGCATGTGGAAAGTGTATATGGAAAGGTTAGATTCCCTGAGCCACCTTGACATGCTTGTACATGCATATACATACATAAAGGCCCATATGTGCATGTACACGCATATTGGCTCATACGTGCATATGCACCTATAAAGGCTCAAATGTATATTTAGGCTCATACCTAAATACATGCACCTAAAGGCTCCTACATACACAGCATCAACACAACTAAAGGCGTGTCCTCTCTGCTTTCACAGCCAGCTGTGTGTACTTCAACAGTGAAGTCAGACAAAGTGGTGGCATGGCACCAATGTGCTTCAGTGTTGGAGCAACAAACACGAGGCCAGAAGATTATCCTCCTGGGGGACTGAACACAATCGCACAGTATCTGATAGCTTCCCAGCTGCTTCATCGGCAGAACCTCCAGGGATATTCTCCTTCTCAGCCTGCAGGGGGCACTCTCCACTCAAGAGAAAGCACAAGCAAACCAGAGTTAGACTGCATCGCAGTTGCCCCCTGGAAGTGGCAGGACCCGCTCTTCTGTGAGACGATGCCGTTCTCTGTTATGCCATGTAATTAATCTGTGCGGCTGTCTGTCTCCTTGGACCCATGTCTTCTACACAAATAAACAACAACAACAGGTGCAGACTTGGTACTTTGGCACAGATTTAACATCGGGCATTAGTGGGACAATTTTTGTTTTTTTACCCTTTGGAAAACTGTGGCTGTACAGTACTGACATTCATCATTTCTTGTTTCAGTCCAGCTGCTCTTGTGACAAAGGTCACAACTGTGTTTCAGTAATGGGCTGCTGTCTGACTGTCATTCATTTGTATGTATTTTAGTCTTTGCACTGCTCCTACGATAAGACCCCTGTGGGATTTGAATCCACAGCCTCATGTTGGCTGAGGGACCTATCATCTTTCTTCTTTTCCTCACAGTTGCCTTAGAAACTTTGCAGTCATGTGAATGTGAGCGCACTGGCTTAATGGAAGACTTTCCCTTTTGTTTGCCAAAGTTATTTCCCCAGCTAGAGTTTATACCAGACAAAGAGATATTTAATTAAAACGAAGTAGGCCATAATTAATCTGAATGTTCTATACAAGGGAGTGTGTTTAGTGTAGGCCTCTGTGGGTCGATTTCTGGGCCCTGTATTTTCAATGCCTGTAATACCACAGCTTCAGATTGTAATCACATCTTAAAAGATACAAATAGGGCTCCTGTTAAAGTAAATGACTATTTTCTACTCTTAATTTTGAAGGCTGTATTCACTGTCCCCTCTGCAAGTTAGATGTTTTGCCTAGGGAAAGGCTCTGTCTGAAACTAGTTCTTATTGAAGCTATTTGCCAAACACGGCAATGGTGTAGCACAGACATTCAAATCTAACTACCATGCCTGGCAGTGCTACAATAGGGTACCTCCTGGGAGTTGAGCCGACAGCCTTCAGGTTGCAGATTCAGGGCCTGAACCATGAGGCGACGTGCTACCTTGGCAATAGCTGTCCAGGCAGAATGAAGTGTTGATTAAAATTCACTTTGGGCCCGGTGCCATGCCACACCAGCAAAAGGCCAAGGTACAGAACTTTTATGGGGTGCATTCAGGGCAAAAACATGGAAATGAAGCATGCTGAGACAGCCATAGCAATATCAGTTATGTGAGGATGGAGAGGCAAATTAGTGTCTGTTAAACTGAACTCAAGGTTGTGGGTGGCAATGTCTGGTATTCTAAATTAGGTGTCCTTTCCATCCCAGCCCAATCCAACTAGCCTCCCTTCCGCCGCATATGTGGTCACAATCACAATGTCTCTCTTTCCTTGTAGTATCAAAAGTTGATATATCAAAAGTTTAGCCCAGCCTGCCTGTCCCCTTTGCATCTCCTGAATATCATTTGTGCAGTCTAAAACTGCATCATGGCACGGACGCACCTGCTCAGGAGCACAGCTGTCCCACCTCTCCACACCCCTGCATGAGGAAATTGGGGGTGCTTTTCCACCTCCTGTTTTTGATTTACTGCATTCAGTTTTACGCTAGAAACACCATAGTAGAATACACAGGTACACTGTCATTTTTACTGTGTTTTTTTTTTTTACAGCCTTGGTGAATCCTGAGTGTTTTTAGTGACACATCCATCTGAAAACACCTTAAATATGCCCTGGGAATAGAAGGCTTTTATTGCTGAAGGCTGAAGGTAGATTGTCAAAAGTGGCATTGTGTGTACTTAAGGGGGGGTTAAAGGTCAACAACTTAACTAGTGAGCCAAAGATGTCTTGCAGCCGTGAATCGCTCGATGGCTGCCTTACACCAGCTGACTTATCGCACAGTTTCTCCCGTTTTCCTGTAAATCTTAGTTCGACGTCCGGCCGGCGTGGCACTTTCTTATCAACCCGTTACAGAATTCAGCCCCAGACTGATGCATTCTTCTTTTCTGTTGCCTGCTAAGTGTGCACGCGTTGCCTTTTCCTGATAAAAAAAGCCATTTTATTTATGGCACCGTTGGGCTGCTGAAAGCCATGGTTTCACTATCACACTGACAGGTTGAGGCCCGGCCGTGGCGCCTTCCACCAGATAAAAGGAAAAGTTTGCATTGGAGAGACGGGAGGGGAAGCAACAGGCCAGCTGACACCTAAAAGGGCGGCAGGATTAAACGCTAAGCCTTTATCAGCCTCTTTGCATGTTCGTGCCAGCGGAAAGGCAAAAGCGGGCAGCGTGTTTCTGCGCTACAGATCAGTGCCTGAAGTACAGGTAATATGGAGTCCTATATGCTGTTGTGGCCTGGCCACAGTGATGTTACCTGAGTAATGCAGCTCCTGTGCTGTCTTGTAGCAGGATTCTTCAACACAGTATGAGCGGATCCAGGGGTTGGGACACAGGAGCACCGGCCCCATCTGACATCCGATTGGCCCCTTTCATGCTTCCCTCCCGTCAGTTACTAGTTGCTTCAGAAAAGAGTTAAATGTCAAAGGTTGGCTCCTTTATGTTAGATTTGGCCCCTATTTGCCCCACTATTTACAAAAATCCATCTATACTCTGACTCCTGATAATTTTCTTTTCCCTTCTCTCCGCTCTTCTCACCTTCGTCACTGTCTACTTACACTGTTGCTGCTGCAGTAAACACCTGCTGGTCCCTAAATGCTAATGCAACACCTAGCCATCTGCTGTGCGTCTTCTTCTCCGAAACTGATATGAATGAATTGTATTTGGCCTCCGTTTCTGCTTTAACTCCACTTTACAAAGGGATGCTGAAGAAGTTTCATTCTGCCCTTCACAGCCCTTTTTACAAGCTTCTTCATCTGTGTATCTTATTTGTGTTTAGCTGGTTTTCAGTGACGGCTGTTTCTTGCTCATAAACAAGCAGTAACCTTTAAAGCAAAGATGTGACTGTGCTACTTAAAGATGAGTGAGGGTGGTAAGGAATGCTACGTGGAAGTTACGGTAGGCAAGAAAGTAGTAATTTGTGGAGTCTCAAGGCAAGGTGGGGGTAAAGAAGGGGAGGAGGAAGACAGATGGATTATGGGAGTGCATGATTCATTCTAACACTGGTCCTTTGCCATGCTCTGTGCTCTCAGTCTCCACATTGAGAACGTGAGCAGAAGCAGCCAAACTTGTGGACCTGGCATTTGGGACCGTGTGATCTGTGCCTGTGGTATTGAAGCTCATTCCATCTCCACTGGATATTGTTAAAAAAAAAAAGCAGCAGATCTAATTAGGATTGCTTTTAAGTCAGGAGAAGCTGTGTAAAATGTGGCCCAGGATCACGTGACAGCCCATCAGAGCTTTCTACAAGCTGCCGTGAAAGTGACCAGAATGCGGGGGGAGGGCGGTACGCTCTGTGACACAGATATGGAGTGCAGCGGCACTCGGGGTTGGTGTCACAGCTCCTGGTTTCCTTCTGGATTTCAAACCATGTCACAGAACAGACAGAATGGCCTAGATCTAGAAAGTGTATTTCAGAGGCATGTGTGTGGGAGGAGTACAAAATCTGAAATCGTCAACATTAATTACTAGTCACAGATATGGCTTAGTGCAAAGTTACTGTTTCAATATTGTTTCCTACAACAGGCTTCATCGGGATTACGTTAAAATTGCATAAGCTGCAATTATGTCTGCTATTTTTCTCAATTGTTTTGCAAGTGTCGACGTACTCAACTGTTTTTTAGAGGCAGAGTTACAAACTCTTTAATAGCTCTGTAAATACAGCAATATTTAAATAAGTGTTGAAAATAAAATGGAAACATAGGCCTGTGGGAAGTGGTAAAATTGCCTGTGCTTATTTGAAGAATCAATCATACTTATTCACAACTAATGATTTGGTCTTGGGAGGAAAAAGAAAGATCAATACCATCAAAATTGTACAGACTTGGAAACTACCAAGGTGGCAGAAAAGAGAGGGAACTGAAAAGAATAAATAGCACCGACAGCTTTGTTTATATAAGAGAATATAAGCAGTTATTGTGGCACGTGAGTCCAATTAAATTAACAATTGTGCCATACAGGTGTTAAGATGTTACACTGGGACTGGAAGGTTTCATATCTTTAGCATGTAATTTGTGATAAAAGCATGCAAAAATGATGTTTTATGTGTTATGTATTTTATATATTATTACATCAGAAATTATATAGCTGAATTATTTCTTCCTTTTTAGTAGGAATTCACTTGACACTTGAAATTGGTAAGTCTAAATAATTTTATTTTGCCTATATGGCTTCAGGCTGGTGATATTTAAAAAAAGATAACGGCCAATTCAATTATTTTTTTCTCGCATTTTTACGGGAAGCTTGCTTCTAAGGCAACAGTGTGTACGCAGTTTGACTTGGAGACGCCAGTGGTCTGTGTGTGTGTTTGTATGGACTGCGTACAGATGCTGTTGTTCTCAGCTTTACAAAACAGGAGCGTTTGAATAGAGTAGACATACAGGAAATGAAAGAAGGAAGAAAAATGGCAGAAATATTCTGTTTAATTTACAAAATCGTGTTTGGAGTTTCATAGAGCTGGAATCAATTGCATTTAATTAGACTGAACAAGGGATAACGCACCGAATATAGGTCATAATTTAGCATTTTGATTTACCACTGCTACCTTTATAGCCATAGTTCTAAGCTCCTCTGCAACTCACAAAACCCTTCACTGATTTTTAAAATCTTCTTATTCAATTTACATATTTTCCCTCTGTAATTTTATTCTTTTTTTTTTTCCTCCCAGGTTGCATTTGAATAATACAAATCCGTTCTATATTTGTCAAGTGTGAGATGATATTATATTTATGAATATTATTGAATGCATTCCAGGCTTTGGTACAAGAAGCCAGGAACCTTGAGAGAGAGATCAAGTCTGGAGACCCACTTTTGAGCCATTTCAAACAAGTTCACCACTTCAACCCAACTTCCCATGGTTTTTTTTTTTTTTAAGCCAGCACTCGAGAAGATTTAAAAGAGTTGGTAACTGATAACGAGTGAGCCCTTTTGCAGACTGGTCATATTCCCCTCTGCCCACTTATCTGCCTTGATAAAATTTAGAGAAATAACGTTGCCCCTATCGTTCAGATTAGACTGTGCCGCGTTCCCTTGGCTGTACGGCTACAAGTTTTTGATCCGCGTGGCCAAACTTGTAAAAAGCGGAGTCGCACCGGGAAATGCTTGTAGGCAAATTAAGGCCTGCGCTCTTGTAAATGTGACTGTGGAAATTTAATTAGCGTTAATCCAGGCAGCAGGTGCTGTTTTGGAGAAGGGCTGCACAGACCGAAAGGTTGAAGGTTCAAATAGCAGAAGTTATTTCGCTGGGGCTATTCCAGTTTAGCCGTCTGTGTTTATTTAAACTATGTGTCTAAATCTTCGCTAAGTCAAGGAATCAGAAATGTTTGACCCAACAATCTGGCAGCATGGCAATGTCTGTAATGGGCATGGATTCTCCAGTGTACTTTAAAGTAGTACGTTTCACTGTGTGCTGCTCCAAATGAATCGTGACGTGCAGCACGGCCTTGTGTATTGTATGGTTACCCAACAGCATTGTATGAAACATTTGCAAGGACACCTTAAGCTTGATATTTCCAGTCCCAGTCTGCCGTTGCTCGTGCTAATCGCTTGATCATGTTGCTAGCTGCCCCCTATCTCGTTCAGCAGCCTGCTAATCAACCTCAAGGCTTATCACACGCATCACTTTGAATATTGCTCACCAGGTTGGGTTTTAGCTGTCTCCTAATAATCTGGCACACTTGCTTGCCTTGTATATCTGTCGCATTGATAATGTCTGATGCCTCTCTGAATATAATTCTTAAATTGTAATCATGTGTAATAATGAATGCCTGGGAATGCCTATCAGTGTGTAATTATCATTCATACATTCATTCATTTTTAAACCTTTTATCCTGGTCAGGGTCTTGGGGTCCCTGGGGCCTATCCCAGGCATTAGGAGAGATACACTATGGATGGGCACAGCTACATTACAGCATTATTCTTGTCTCTCTGTCAGAAACACAGCTGGCCTTGGAGCCGTGGAATTGTGCATGTGTCAGTCTTCCACAGCTCTGCTCAAGAAACGTGAACCTGCCATGTCTTGGCAGTGAGTGCAGCTCCTGTCCTATGTGTTAGTGCCAGTTCCTTTAGGTTATGCACTCCCACTGTTGTAACTTGAGGCAGAAGCCTTCTGTGTGCTGCGGCCATGTACTGCTTCCAAAGCGTTTGTGTGGGTAATCGTATATGTGTGTGTGTGTGTGTGTGTGTGTGTGTGTGTGAGAGAGAGAGAGAGAGAGAGAGAGAGAGAGAGAGAGAGAGAGAGAGAGAGATAGACTGTGCATTTTTACACATAGGTAAACACATACTCATGCACCAGTATGTCAAAAAGTGCTTGTCAAAACAGACCTGAAAGTGGTGAGAGTCCAAGTCCTTATTGTAGCACAGATCTGAACTGTTTACCGCTACTCATTGTTGTTCGCTGCTGTTCCTTGCTGGTCACTGCTATTTCTTGCTGTTCACTGCTTCTCACTGCTGGAGCGATAAAGAAATGGAGGTTAGAACGTAGCAACAGATCAGCGTCTGCCACAAACGCCATTATTAGAAATAAATAAGCAGTTGCATTTGAAACTACTGTATATTCAGACTGGGACTTTTCAAACAAACAGCGTGGTGGTTAGTGCTGTTGCCTCACATCTCTGGGCGTGGGGTTTGATTCCTGCCTTGGGTCTGTATGTGTAGAGTTTGCATGTTCTCCCTGTGCTTGGTGGGTTTTCTCCAGGTACTCTGGTTTCCTTCCAAAGACATGCAGGTTCGGTTGATTGGTGTCTTCAAATTGCCCGTAGTATGTGTGTGTGTGTGTGTGTCCTGTGGTGGGTTGGTGTCTTGTCCTGGGTGTCCCCTGCCCTGTCTGTCCTGGGATAAGCTCCAGGCTTCCCTGTGACCCTTAACAGGATGAACTGGTATAGAAGATGACTGACTTTTTAAACACGGGTTCCTAGAAGGATTTGATTTTGAGCCCATTTAATTAGGGAATAAACAAGGAATGATTGTGTAATTAGGTGGCATGGTGCACCTCTGGGGCTGGGGCTTGATTCCTGCATCAGGTCTGTGTGCGTGGAGTTTGCATGTTCTCACCGTGCTTGGTGGGTTTTCTCTGATTTCCTCCCACAGTCCAAAGACATGCGGGTTAGGTTTATTGGCGTTTGCAAATTGCCCAAAGCGTGTGCCCTGCGGTGGGTTGGTGCCCTGCCAAATGTGTTTCCTGGGATGGGCTCCAGGCTTCCCACAGCCCTGAACTGGATAAAGTAGTAAAGTCAATGGATAGATGGATCTTGGACAAGGAAATGGACAAGGTTGTAAACCTAAAAATTTTTTTGAAAATATTCTATATAAATCATGAAGGGTTAATGTAGGAATTCACACCATAAACTGGCTGATAATTTCTAAAAATACACATAGAAAAAAACGGTTGTGTGGGCTTTTACATCAAAAATATTGCCAGTTGCAGTGGTATTCATCACAGTGCTGTGTACAGCACCTTTAACATTGGCCTGTTTCAGGGTGAATAGAATCTTTCTAAGAATTTATACATTTTGGTGTGACTGAATGCTACAAAATACAAACTACAGGGAAGCAGAGAAAGATGGATCCTTACATAACCATAATTTATTTTCCCTGTAAAGGTGCACTTAACCCTATTGTGGAATGAAAATTTAATTTAACAACCTCTTCTTCTGTTCTCCTGAACCTTGAAGGCTATCCTGAGCTCTGATAGTTAAATGATTTGGTATCCTGCTACTCCAGCTCTTACAACGATTAAATTGTAAAAGGAAATTAAGCAGTCTCAACTGTTCAGATATTAATCTTGTCAATTTTGTCTATTTTTTTTTTAGAATGTAAAAAAATAACAGAAATTGAGAGCTTTCTTTAAATTTGCTTCATTTATTGAAAAGATTTAATTCATATAGGGAGAAAAATGTATAAAGTAAATAAGCACCATTAAAAATGTGCTTTTCCTTTTATTAAATGTACGCATGTACTATATGCACGACTGTGATGCTGCATGTCAGGTGTGTTTGTAATTAAGTTAAAGAGAATGCAGCATTTGTTCTAATCACAGCAGGGAGTTAGAAAACAGGAGGATGGTTCTCATGCATATGTTTGTATATTTTTGTGAAATTGTACAATTTTGCCCATCCAAGAAGGTGCCCCCCCCATATTTCCCTGTCCTGTATCATGTCTTCTACCTCATAATAATTTTTAAGTTAACAGAAGTACTTTGTAAAAACTACTGATGCCCACCCGAAAGCAATGTATCTGCGTGATTAATGGACTAAGCCTTTTGAATCAAGCTGCTAAATCGAATGTAATTACATCACAACCGCACAGACAGTAATGTTATTTCTGCGTGGTTACTCCCATGGATGATTCTGTAACGATGTTTTTTTCTTGCTGCAATCAAGGCAAGTCGTGACTAAATCAGAAGCTCCTTCTGGTCACCATTAATAGACGAAAGAAGACAGGGGTGCCAACATATAAATATAATATATATTTGTTATCAGATAAAGGTTGCATATGAAAAATTGAATAGTTTTAGTTTGTTTTTGAAAAGGTTAATATTTTAATATTTTTCCATATTTCCATAGCAGGCTCCCATGCTTCTTCTTCTTCTTCTTCTTCTTCTTCTTCCTCTTTTGGCTGCTCCCTCTAGGGGTCGCCACAGCAGATCATCCTTCTCCATCCCAACCTGTTCTCTGCCGCTTCCTCTGTCACCCCAGCCTCTCTCATGTCCTCCCTCACTACATCCATGAACCTCCTCTTTGGCCTCCTCTTCCCCTTCTGTCTGGCAGCTCCATCCTCACCTTCTTTTCCCTATATACTCTGTATCCCTCCTCTGCACGTGTCCAAACCATCTAAGTCTCGCCTCTTTCACTTTGTCTCCAAACCGTCCTACCTGTGCTGTCCCCCTAATATGCTCATTTTTAATCCTGTCCAATCTCTTGTCATGCTGATAAAAAATTCCTACCATATTGAAACAAGATAAGGAACCATACATGCATGTACTGGCAGTCGCACTGTAGAAAAAAAGTCAGATTATCCTCAGAGTGCACGGAGCAGGCCCCTTAGGGACCCTGCAATGGCCCTCACAGCACGCGAACCCGTTGTATCTTCGTGTAAACACAGACGGCCGATGTGTGGATGTGCGTGTCTTTCATGTGAGGACGCTCGGAGGCTGCACGTCTTTGTTCTGATTGTGCAGTACGGGAACTAAGGGTTCCCAGGGGAAACACTGTAGGTAAATACAATACACACCTCTTTGTGGCAGGTACATTATAAGATTTTCTTTTAATCTAAAAGGATTTTTTTTGTAATACAAATGCGTAGATGAAAGACATCATTTATCCCTTGTTCTCACTGAAAGTTGTACGTTATTTACACTCCTAAGTAGTCTTTGATGTTTTGTCCAGTGATGTTATCCGCCCTACTGTACGTGTTTGTAATGCATATTTACTTGGAAAGTAGAGATGGCTGCAGGAGATGAATAAGGGCCGTTGTGTATGTTTGTGTGAGGTATGGTAATGGATCAGCAGATGAATGGAACAGGGGGAGGAGCCTAGCTGATGCAACACTCTTCTGAGCACTAGAGTATAATTAATTGCGTTTTAGTGATCTCTCAACAAAAATATGCTTCACCAGAATGAACACCCTATCCATCCCAACCAAGCCTCCTGTTACTCTGACCCACCAGATGAAACTATGTGATGGGGTTATAAGCTGTGTGATTGACATCATTACATTTGATAACATGTACTTATGATGATGGTATCTGCTAAATATTGATGTAATATTGATGTAATATTGATGCAAATATTGATGATCTCCAGTGGCCAAACCTCCATCAGCACCATTCAGAAATCGTACTTTCTGAGGGATTTCCTGCCCCCATCCTTCTCTGACCTGGTCTTGTGCTGAAATTTCGTAAACTAATGTTTGGGCATCCAAATATTCTAATGGGCATGTGTACCATACTGAAGCAAACAGACTCTTGATGTCGCCTTGGTTACTACTAATGAGCTCATCTCCATCAGAGCAGAACATTCCCTGCCAGTTGCACTATGACTGAGGAAAAAGTGTTCTTGTTTGTTTTTCTGCTCCAACCCCCCCTTTTCTTAAGATTGTGTGAAATGCATCTTCTTTGCCTCCTGCCTGGTGAATTTTGGCCAGCCCTGAAGAGCACCACGTACATTCACTGCAAAGCCTTCACAGATTTATAGGGTGGTGAGGAGCGTTTGGAGGTGTGTGTGTGTGTGTGTGTGTGTGTGTGTGTGGGGGGGGGGGGAGTACGTGACTTGAAGACAACAGGAACAGATCAAAACTGCAATGCTGCTATTGCATTGTGATTTCCTGAGTGAACAGCCTCTCTGGGTTAAAATAGGGAAGAAGCTTCATCATTTACCTTAATTCATTTAGCAGATGCCTTTGTCCAAAGCAACTTACAAATGAGATATATGTGTTACAACGATATTGGTTCTCTGCATTTAATCCCATCCCCTGGGGCAGCCGTAGCAGTAGGCAGCCATTATTTGGTGCCTGGGGAGCTAGTACTAAGTGCCTTGCTCAGAGACATACCAGGTGGCTGGGGTGGGATTTGAACAGGGAGACGTCCACGTCCCACCCTGATGTTCAACCCACTGAGCCACCGGCCACAAATTCATCACTGAATCATCTTTCATTGGAATGGAATGCCTGTAGGGGATGCACTGTGGATGTAGGGAGGCAATGGAATAGAATATTTCTACAGCTATTTTATGACAGACAGGCTTCCAGCCTTGAGCCTTTGACAGAAAATTCATGCTTTTACTGGCCAGCCGCAGCTGGACTGTGAGAGTCAATGGTAAGATCTGTTTGCCTGCAGAATAACATACAGCTCCTGCTGTGATAGGCCATGTCATCTTCACCAAGCCTCCCGGCTGTTCGCGTATTTCCTAATTGCCATTTAATTATAGGGCTACTTAAAAACAAGTCTGTGCTTGTCATGTGATCCCATGCCATCTTATGAGGCACCCAGGAAGAGATGGGATCCTCATTCACTGTTGACATTCGCAATCTTTGAAGAATTACAGTGAAGCCTGCTGACTCAAACTTGACAAGGGTGGGTGTGTGTGTGTGTGTGTGTGTGTGTGTGTGTGTGTGTGTGTGTGTGTGTGTGTGTGTGTGAGATGTAGCAACGAGTTCCAGATGCTGAGGTGAGGCAAACAAGTTGCTCCCTCCACATACAGTGGATATAAAAAGTCTACACACCCTTATGAAATTGCAGGATTTTAAAACATAAAGATAGTAATAATAACAACATAAATGTCAGACTTGTTACATTTTTAATGTCATCTTCCAACAAACAAAAATCCAGTGAAAAAAATTTTATTTCATGACTGGGAACACCCTGATTGCATAAGTTTCATAATGGGGGCTCTAACTGTCTCAGAGTTAACCAGTCACATTCAAAATTAGGCCTGTAGGTCAGCTGTTACTGTAATATTTGCTTGAATGTTTGGGGTTGCATTCTGCTGAGAGCCACAGGCCACAAAGAGTTGCCGAAGAAACTGCAAGACTTAATTGTTGAAAAGTACCAATCAGGAGAGGGATATAAAAGAATTTCGAAGGCACTGAATGTACCATGGAACACTGTCAAAACTGTCATTGTTAAGTGGAGAAAACATTGCACCACAGGGACATTGAAAAGATCATGACAACCCTCCAAAGTTGATGAGAGGACGAGGAGAAAACTTTTTTAGGGAGGCTACGAAGAGGCCAACAGAAACACTGATGGAACTACATGAATTTCTGGCAGGTACTGGTTACTCCTTGCGTGTGGCTACCATCTCCTGTATTTTGCACTAGTCTGGGCTGTGAGGTAGAGTAGCAAGATGGAAGCTGTTTCTTACAAAGATTATTAGGCAAGCCTGTCTGTATTATGTCAAAAGATTTAGTCACCCCAAACCATGTGGGAAAACATGTTATAGTCTGACAAGACAAAGGTTGAACTTTGTGGCCTCAATTCTGAAAGGTATGTTTGGCACAAACCTAATGCAGAACATCATCCAAGGAACACCATACTGACAGTGAAGCATGGTGGGGTAGCATTAGGCTTTGGGGCTGCTTCTCTTCAGCTGGGCCAGGGGCACTTGTCAAGATAGATGGAAAAATTAATAGTTCCAAATACCAAGATATTTTGGCACAAAACCTTCTGTCCTCTGTCAAAAAGCTGAAAATGAAGAGGAATTTCACATTCCAGCATGACAATGACACAAAGCACACATCAAAATCAGCCAAGACATGGCTTCAAAAAAGGGAAATCAAAGTCCTGGAATGGCCCTGTCAGAGCCCGGACCCAAATCCCATCAAAAACCTATGAAATGACCTAAAAAGAGCCGTACACAGGAGATCCCCTCAAAATTTGATGGAATTTTTTTGCAAAGAGGAGTGGGATAAAATTCCAAAGTCTAGATGTGTGAAGTTAATAGAGACTTATTCACAAAGACTTGATGCTGTAATAAAAGCAAAAGGTGCTTCCACAAAGTATTAGTTGCGAGGGGTGTTCAGATGTATGCAATCAAGCTGTGGTAGGTTTTTTATTTAAAATATTTCCAATAATTTAATTTCTTTTTTCTCTGGACTTCTGTTTGTTGGAATATTGCATTAAAGATGTAGCAAGTCTGACATTTATGTTATTTCTATTTTAAAAACCTGCGATTTCATAAGGGTGTGTAGGCTTTTTATATCCACTGTATCGATGTGTCCCCCTCATCCCTTTTTGTACCCTATTACAAAAGTCATGCTTTGGTTTTGACTGAGACATGCTAGCTGCAGCTCATAAACTGGTTCTTCATTAAACTAATTTATTTCTTCACGATAGAAACATTCATTAATTACTTTGAAGCAACTAGGTTGTGAATTGTGCCTGATAAAAATAAATCGAATTGAACCTGCTCCAAGACTTCACTAGTTGGGTGGACTATGCTTTCCTAATCTTCTTATAAGAGCAGGTAACTACATAGACCATTGATGAACCAAGTTCATTGTCTGTGGTTTGTCCTGATTTGATTTGTGAGATTGTGTTTTTGCGGTCCTTTCTGCCCAGCATTCTGGTCCGTAGTGTGCCCTTAGCTTTTGACTCAGTGGAGTGGTCCGTTGCGGTTGGATGAAGCTGTTTGTGTGGTGTGGTCTAGTAGGGTTGAGAAGCCTGGTTTTGGTGCTATGCTCACATGCTCCTCTATTTTATTATGGCTCTCACTCTAAGTGGTTTTCCACTAGCTTGTGTGGTACTCCCTTTGTGGCTACACTTCTGCATGATAAATAGTTATGAGCCTGATCACCAGCCAGGACCAGAGAATCTGATTTTTCTCAGAACTGTCCTGCTGATTTTCAGCAAAATCTGGCCTTGTACTCCTTAGATCAATGGAAATGGGTCTACTGAGTGATTAAACGAGTGATGTAGACACCCCTCAGATTTTGGAATATATATATATTTTTTCCCCCTTGATTTCTGGAATTTGGCTTGTGTGTGGTAATGTTGCGTTTTTCTCCAGCTTTGAGCTGTCAGTTCAAGCTGCTGCACAGCAAAGTTTTAGAAAAGACGAAACTGAAAATTGGAACCCGCTGGAATTGTAGTGGGAACTAATATCAATGTGAGGCGTTAGTGTCCAAATATCATGTTTGTAATGTTTGGGGAAGCACAGAAACACAGGCGAAGGCTGAGTCTAATTGCAGAAGGGTTTATTCTGACAGAGGGGATCGATATATGGGGCAAAGAGCAAAAATAACAAAACATCAGCTAACAAAGTAACAGAGTCAAAGGGCTGCACTAGAACACAACACTACAACAACTGGAAAAGGACTTCACAGAAGAACTGGACTTAAGTAAAGAACACTAGGAAATGGGGAATAGCTGTGGTCACTAATAGCATTAACATTCTCACATGGGAACTGCAGTGTAGAAAAAGAACAGGAAACAGAGGGGAATGGCGACATCTAGAGGCCATGGAGGAAAACAAGAGGGACAGAACGTGACTGATGTTTTGAGGTATGTCAGGAAAAGTTGGCCATATGCAGATAGGATCATGTAGGTGCCAGTGCTGGGGAAATGTGGCAAATCGTAAATTTATGGCTAGCTACCATAGGTGTATTTGTAACAGAGAAATGCATGTATTTAACTGTCACTGTTGCACACACACACACACTGAGTAGCATTCAGGTCGCAAAAAGCCTCAGCAAGGCAAAGTAACAACCTGCTGACGCTAAGGCTGTGGCGCACCCTGCGATCCACATTTCCCGTGCAGCGCCTGTAAAAAACATCAGCGTGCTCGCGCGCGCGTGTATGTGCACACTCGAACTATCCCCTGATATGCGGTTGAGGTCAGTTTGCGGGGAGGACGGATCCCACTGGAGCAGATGGCACGAATGCAGCTGCAGTCCCCTGCACTCAGCTGTAGTGCACGCGCGTCCACCAGCCCCTGCCCCGTCCTGCGGGAGAGCGGCAGCTGTGGGGAGGCGTCGCGCAGCAGCGCGCCCACAGCTCGCCTCTGACTTCGTATCAGTCTCTGTGACACCGTTTCCCACAGCGGCTCCCCACACCTGCTGTTCGTTTTATTTACTTTCTTAAGGAAAAAATACTTTTATCTGGAAAAACACAAAACTTAGCTTTATTTATTAATTTTTTTTAAGTGTTAAACTATAATCGTAACATCATTCTCATCAATATGCCACAGTAAAAAAGTTTACTGAACAGCCAGTTCTTTAACAACTGCATCTACTACCTCATCATGTTCAGTGACAGGTCTGTGTTTCACATGCTGGCTCTCCGTGATCAGCTGTTGTCTATTCTATTCGAAGCCTCGCATAAACTTTGTCTATAAATAATAAAGAGTGTGAGCTTATGAAACAGCATATTTACAATGGGGCATTCAACAGGACAAGATGCCGTTCTATATCTTTTAACTGCATTCTGCAGGGTTGCAGCTCTGTCTGAATGTTGCCATGGAAATTGAGGTCCATGGAGAGAGAGTTGAAGAGAGCTCAGATGGTAATACCTGCTTACCCTGTGGGAAGGCCAAGGTATTTGTTACTAAGACATGTTTGCTATGGCCACCAACATGGTTATTAACTCTATGACACCCTAGTCCAGCTGTGTAGAGCAGTAGCACCCTGGAGAAGGTGGTGGATTCAGGACTCTATTTGGGTGCAGTCAGCCACAGAGGGTGAAGGTACATACTAAAGTGCCTGATTTAGTGGTCACTTTTACCCAAAGTGGCTTAGACATTTGGGTAACAAATATACCACTTGAACACAGTACATGCCAGTGGGGACCTTGCAGGTGTGACTTGCACATCATCAGGCCTAGGGGTTTATTTAGATTTGCAGAGTGAAAGGTACAGGAACCAGGCAATGCGTTGTTGAATGTCAGCTATGGGAATTGGCAAAAATTTTGCCTTGATTGCACAGACCAACAGCGCAATCATGGCAAACTCAGTGCTTCTCATTATATTTATTTGGTGAGAGTTTTCATTACAGGCATATTGGAAGGACCTTGCTCATTAGCAGAGGAATACGAACAGTCCTTCAAAATGCCATTTCTGTCTCTCCACCTCAGGATTGCAATGGGCAGAATTTTTATGTTATTGTGATCATGCGTCTCTGCATTTATACGCTGTCCTACGTAAGGTGACTGGGAGTTACAGCTCAGTACTATTATTCCGTGAGCCTTTAGGTTGTGCCTGAATAGGAGAGAATGGCACAAGAGTGAGGACTGTGATTTTGTGCTGTCATTGCCTTGTTGACATTATGCCCAGTTGGATGTTGTTTACTGTAATATGCACCAGGAGCCCACGCTCCTCTGCACTTAAGCCTTTTGTATTGATATTGGTGGATTTAACATTCAGAGCGGTCCCCGGGACACGCCCCTGAGGGATGACAAGGGTTTAGTGTGAATAGTAAACCCAGTCCAATTTGTGGCAGTTGGTTATATCAGCATTCAGGCTACATGGTCTTTACCCTGGTTAACAAATATTTGGGGATGTTACTTTTTGCGATGCTGCGCCATGCTTTGTTTGTCGTTGAAGAATAGCGACTGAGGAGTACAAAAGACAGATGACATGAAACGTGTCGATACACCGTAAATAGCATATGAATTTCAAATTTTAAAAACCTATAAACACACACCCGATGTTTGCATTGTGCTCTTCATTGTTTTTATGTGAGAAACCCCTATACTCTGTGTGTGTGTGTGTGTGTGTTAATTTAATTTATTTATTATATAACGGTAATTTCAAGCGGTACGTGTATGACTGCCAAAATGATTTACGGGTCTCTGTCACATAAAATGACAATTAAGTTTAATACTCTTTTAAAATAAGGACATCTTTGGCAACAGAACTGTCTTTCAGTGCAGTCCTGCTGAACCTGAAAATAAAGCAAAAAAAATAAATAAAATAAAACATGGACTTCAGGACTTTTTTTTTTTTTGTAGGACCTCCTCAGTTGGATCATCAACGAGCTGCATTGTAGACGTTCTATTTTTCATCTGTGAAGCTGTTTTCCATTCGGCTCACATTCATCTACCGCCACATCCCTATTTTTTAATTACATCTGTGGTCCAGGTCCTTTATCAGCCGCGCTGGCGCTGCTGTTCTCCCCAGCGATCGCGCTTAAGACGACGCGCAGGGGAGCACTCGGCCTATTAGTATGCATTCTTCAAAATCAGCGGTTTCAAATCAGGAACATGGAAATAGCAAAAATCAATTATGCCGTATGTGTATAATCACTCTGTTTCTCAGCGTGACATCTGCCTGATCATGGGAAGAATGAGTGAGGGACTCTTTCGTTCTTAATTGAAAAGTCGTGCGACTGAGTGTGGATACTAAAATAATGAGGCAGAAAGAAGGCCCCCCCCCTTTGTTTTTTCTTTTCCACTTTTACCCGTAGCACCCGAGAGTTGAGCTGAGACTATTTTACGCTCACGGTTCAGTAACGCCGGTGTGTCTTACGTTACCTCCCCATCGCTGGCTTTTTACCTGCTTCATAATAATGACCAGCTGAGAATTGGATTTCAGTCCACAAACAGAATGCAGCTGATTGCTTTGTGTTTACGCCCGTGTTTTGTTCATGTTGTTATATTCGCAGTAATGTATTATCTAATACGTTGACATGTAAAAGATTTCAAGCCGAGGCAGTTATGACCGTGCATGGGAGAAATTCTGTCATCTGAAATTGCGCTGGTTGTTAGGCTGGCGGCAGGAATCGCTGCGCTCAATGTGTAAGATATTGTTTTTAATCAGTTTTTCTGGCTGTCTCTACGTTTCTCCAATGAGCAATGCTGAAGTGGGGCGGGCGGACAGGCGGGCGAAGAAGGGGGAGCTGGGGGAGCGGGACGGC
>JABJVR010000007.1:9778102-9845283 GCA_025773905.1 Chitala chitala | reverse complement strand
TTTTGTGTGTGTTCACACACACACACACACACACACACACACACACACACACACACACACACACACACACACACACAGAGATGCGTGCACGCATTCACACCTCAAGTGGAATTATGTAGTTCAACCACACTTAGGCCTACTCGCCTGTGAGTCTGGGAGGGAGAAAGAGGAGCTTCACAATTGTTTAGTATTCCTGTCTTTTCTGTTTTTTTTCATATGGTGTCTATGTTTACTGGATAATGACTGTTCTAATGGAGAATGATCACTAACATCAGCAAATGGTGAAAGAAAGCATTGGCTGAAATGAATTGTTTTGATTTTATTTTTCAGTTGGGCAGGGTCTTCTCTATTGGGAGCAGCTGTTTCCTGAAGAAGGCTACGGAGATGATAGATAAAGTCATTTGCTTGCTTTGCCTAATCAGAAGCAGAGCGCTGGCCTAATTCGAGAACAAGAAATTTAGAGGTTTCGTCTAAATCCTTTATCAATACGTAATCGGTCCCACGTCTGAGACGTTTCCATATAAAATTTTTATTTGGCTGTCCAGTGAGCTGGCTGTCAGACATACTTAAGATTTCCAATGATGAATTGTTGGCCATCAACTGCCTTTCAGTAACTCTCTTCTCATTGTTGGATAAGGGCAATTGCCATAGTCCCCATGTACATAAACTGTGACAGTATACCCTGTTGTGTGCCATTATGTGTAAAAGGTACTACAGCTATTAAACTATATGTCCACACATTGACAGGTCTTAAATTCTGGGAAAGAACAATGTTCTATTGAATACAAATGTACTTAACTTGAGTTGCTTCTATACACTCTCTGCATAAAAGATGAAATTTACAAGTTGCACAGGTTACTTTCAGTAAAAGTGTTTGACAATGAGATATGCAAAATCACTGGACAGTGTAAGCATAATGCTGATGGGACCAAATAAAAATGTTCTCTTTTCAACTCATTCATTTCTTCTTAGTTTTGCACACTGTGATGATGAGGCATCTATATTATTAGACGTAATACTTTTATTACAACAGTAATAATTTAACTTGTTTGAGATGCCTACACATCATTAACATAGAATGGTTAGTTCAATTAAACTGAAATGACTGGAATGGTTGTCCACTTCGAACGTTTGTTAAACGGTGGCCTGAGGACTGCCACATGACAGGTGGTCAGTCTTACGTCGATTTCCTGACTGTTGAGACCCAGCTGTGGTCATGTGACAAGGGGCGGCTTCAATCCCCTGCCTGAACATTAACAAGCATTAGCTCCTCCATTTTTCAAGCGACACAGAACAGGCTGGTGAAATATAAATGAAACACTTTGCAATATGCGAGCAGCCCAGTTCAACTCTCCAGGGGGAGCAATTGTTGGAATGGCAGCAGGAGGAGAGGGAGAAGGACGGAACTGGTGGGGGGGGGCAGCTCTGGTGAGGGTTTCAATTATGGAGAGCACTAAAATCAAATGATGGTTCTACTTTGACTATAATGCACATTGTCTCATTTGCAGCTTGGAAAGGCTTTGAGCTGGCATTTTGTCTAATTGGTATTTTGATGTGAAATTATAAAAAGTCAATATTCCTCCTTGTAAAATTACAAGAGCAACAATTTCCAGACAGCCAAATAGCCCTTTTCAATCCTCAGAGAGAATATTTAATTAGCTTAGCCTGCTGGTAGCCAGTTGACTGTACATTGGCTGACTGCAGTGCATTTCTGCAGCTTTAGCCTAGAGAGAAGCCCATAGTTAGTTAGCACATGGAGGCCGTAAGCACCCCCTGATCTAAATTCATGGCCCAGCTGGAATGTCTCTTCATCAGCAGGGGGAGGACAAAGCTCACTGATTGGATTGCTGGAACGCACTGGCAAATGACCGCGGGGTGTGTTGAGGTGACAAGCGGAAAAGAAGGCCTGTTTGTTCACAGAAGAAAGTGCTGCAGCCGTTTGCCTGCCTGGCGGGACTTTAGAGATGATATGTTAAGGGTGGGGTTTGTGTGGGGGGGTTGTTGTTTACTTTCATCTCAGGCATGATTCATTATGCTGGCTCACCACCCTAACAAGTCACATCCACTGCTGTGTCTTGCGATGCTGGAGGAAACAGGAGCACCTGTAATGACAATAGTAAGGGTGGGGAGATGACAGCAATCCCACGGAGCCACTAATCACACTGCTGGGCCACTCTCTTGTCCGAGGTGCAAATGAAGGATGAGCTGGCATTTTACAAGCTGATGTCTGCTTTGGCATTTAAAAGGTCTTGTTATAAATGTGGTTTCTCTGTTTGAAGCTGGAGAATGAGAGGATTCTGCCACAGACTGGAATAACACGGTCAGACTGCATATGATAACATGATGCCAAAGTAAGCTCTGCTAGCATTTCTGTCATTTGCAGCATTTGTAGATGTAAAGAATATGTGAAGAATATTTTTGTTCCATATTCGAGTTTCGTCTCATTCTGCCAGAAGGTTTTATGCTGTTCCTTTCTCCTCATCGTTATCTTTGCACAGCGTTATCTGAACAAAGACAATATTGGAATTAGCGATGACCGATTATAATTATCTGTTCTGCCTGTTAATAGCATACTTTCGATAGTTGTAATCGGCCTTTTAATTTACCGATGTTACTGATAAAGTGTCAAAATGCTTGTTGCATGCATTTCTCTTGTGAAACCTCTTTGGAGTCTTGCATAAAGTCCTGCCCACTGAGTGGATTGGCTGAAATGTGAACAAGTTCACTTTGAATTAATTCACTCAACAATTTTCTTTGGATTTGAGTGACAGCAGAGGAAATGCTGCATACTGGCTCAAGTGGAGAGACAGAAAGATAACCAAAAGTTCAAAATCATTAAAAGATGTACAAGTACTAAGTTCAATTAGTGTTACACTTTTAAACAGCCACCTTGCTAGCCAGTAAGACTAGCATGTTTAATACCATAAATAAAATGTAAGTTAATATATAAGTTTGGTTCAAGGTACAAATTTCACATTTTGTACATTTGCTAATGAAAACACAGTCTTTCCAATGATACAATTGATTTCATGGTTGACTTGGCCCTACATGGGCAATATATGCACTTGAGATATAGGTGTGAAATTATTTTTTCATTATTCATATTATTCATTTTTAATGCCTCATAAATCAGAAATTTTGATTTCCATACAAACATCTATCTGATAAGAGAGTACTATAACATCAGTATTAGAGATCAAAATTTAAAAGATCTGATGTGGTTAAATGTGAAGATATGGCAGGGTAAAGCTGTTCCAAAGCACAAAATAATTTTTTTTAAATATTGTTTTCTGCAAGCCATAACTTCACAAATATACATCTGTGGGTCAGGTAAAGGCATCTAATAGAGTAGAACAATCCCTGAAAACGTCAAGCATCTAGCGTGAACAGTTCAAGAGTAATAAATTATGGACTTTTAGTAACATCTGGAAAATTAGTGCCACACCCTCGTTTTTAAAGCCTTTTAAACTAAGGAAGATACCGGCTTAGAATTTCACACACTTCTTGCTGAGTACAATGATGTTTGGAGCAAGTCCAAGATGCTCAGTTGGGTTAGGGTTCTGTTGATTTCACTTGGAATGCTTTTGCTTGCTTTTTCTGCGTTGCTTGACTCTGCTGCGATCTTGTTCCATTAAGAACCCTTGAGTCATTCTTCTGTCTGTAGCTTTACCTCAGTTCGGTTTGGCTGCTCTGTGTAGATTTCCCTTATTGCTTCTCTTTCTCATTCTCTCTTTCATGCCCTTTTCCCCCCTGTTCTGGTTTTCATTGTCTGCCTGGTCTTCTGATATAAATTGTGTACTGTCTGTTAGACAGCAGGAGAAGTGACAGCATCCCGGGTGCTGTGATTGGTCGGTGATGACTTTTTCCGGCGCCCCTGTCCGCACACCTGCTGCACCATTCACCTGCTCGGAGGTGCCTGGGAACATGTGGGGGGGGGGGGGTTATAGACATAGTGTTTCTACACAAAGGCCCTCGGATGATGTGAGTGCTACTTTAGTTGAGGGAACCAAATGTGCCAGTCAGAAATACTGTGTGGTACGATGGTCGATATATCTGCTAATGCATTCTGACTTTGCAAATGTGCTATTTTCTACATGTTCTGACATGGATGAGGTCAGAAGTTGAATAACGTAACATTAACAAGAGGGCCTCTTTGCCGTTCTCTGCTTCTCTGATGGTTACGAGTGGGCGAAAATGCATGGTAGTAATGACTTTTTGGCTGTGTTTTTGCCATGGTAGATCATGTGTAGACAAGTAATAATTGTGCAGTTGTCTTTAAAATATTAACTGTGGATGTGTAATTAAAGTAGATACTAATTTACTCACAGATGTGATGATAAAATGCTTGGTCACAAGGGTGCAGTCAAATTGTGGAGCGATCATTTTTATTTTGAGAAACTGAAAACCAGCAAAAATCTGTGAGCTTGAAGATGTAGTCGGGCAGGCAGACTAAAGGTCTGAAATCCAGGCAGGGCAGTCCATCACAGTTAGTACAAAAACAAGACAAAAACAAGAGGGTCAGAGCAGGTACAGGCCTTGGTTTCAGAGACAGGGTCAGGTGTCTGGTAGGCAGACACAGGAGAAAGGAATAGCTGAGCTATACACATAAAAGACAGAAAAATACTTTGCAATAAGAAACTGGTATCAGACGCTATAAGTAAGAGCAAACTGATTGCAAAAATAAGCATCAGGTAAGGATGAAGACCAATAGGTTTAGGGATCAGCAGCTATATCTCCTGGGGGTGTGACAGGTTCCTAAGTCTGGATTGACATTGTGTTATGACTGTAACTGGTTTATCAAATTTCTGTGTATTACTGTCCCGTCCTGTTAGGTCCAGACTGGTACTTGGCCCGAGTGGAGCTCATGGTCATGGATGTGAATGACAATGCTCCGGAGTGGACTATGGTGCCATTCCCATACCTGGCTGTGGTCTCACCTGAAGCACCATCTGGGACACTTGTGTACAAGCTCCATGCTCGAGATGGCGATGAGGGCATTAACGGGGAGGTGGAGTACTTCCTGTCTGATGGTGAGTCTATAATGATGCTCAACATAACCATCTCCCAAACCAGCCATGTTTTCATGAGTGGATTTTACATATAAAATAAGCAATCGGCCCACCTACTGGACAATTTATTCGCCTTTATTTCTGAAGGAAGCATTTTGATGCTGAATTATATTACGGAAAACCCACCATACACATCACTTTTTTCCCAGGGAGACAGCTATTTCCTCCTTTCTTCCAAGAAAAGCTGTGAATTATTACTACATGTTTTTTTGTGATGTCTGATATCTCTTCTGGAAATTCTCATCCCCATTCAATATGCATCGGTGTGAGGCACCATCTGTGTCATTTCAATGGGTACACCCTTCTGCGCTTGTACCAGATGTAATTATAGTTTAGCAGGGTGTACTATAGATTGGAGTGGAAGGCAGAAACCACAGAAATGTGATTGAAGACTTACAAGCTAGCTGGCCTTTTGTTTACTTATTAATAATAAAAATAGATAGATGTAAGATGGAAATGCTCTGTCCTCCCATGGCCTGAGATGTAAAAATGAAAGGCAGTCTCAGCAGAGCGCACTGTTTACATGTGCTGCAGTGGCCCTGTCTCTGCTCTTGCTTCATCTGCAGTTGAAGTTTCTGGCTTGTTAGGCATAGCTAAGTATTTGTTACTAGGTGTGAACGAGAAAGAGCGCTGTCCAAGGTGCTGATCACTGCCTCAATGGGAACAGTGCTGAACCAAGCCCTGGCCACTCTGCTTGTCTCAGCCGCTTCCTTATTTTCACTGAGTGGATAGTGGTGTTGCTGAAGTATTTATTAAAGTAGATCACATTTGTAACAGTAATAACTGTATGCGGTCATTTGGTTGTTCATTGTTATTAATAATCACAACTTTATTGGTTGTATCCCTGTGAAAACGATATGGTTCTCTAAATCTGGACAACCATATTTAACAGTCACAATTGTGTGGTCGTAGCTACTTGATCACGTATGTTCGAACGGTAATGTGGTTATATTTCAGAGTCACAGCTGTGTGGTTGCAGCTACGTGAGGATGTATGCTCAAACAGTGATACAGTTATATTTAACAGTCACAGCTCTGTGGTAGCAGCTCTGTGGACATAAGGTTTTTAACAGAAGTGTGGTTATATTCCACAGTAACCTCTGTAAAGTTGTGTCGACCTTTACATTTCTTCTTCCCTGGCAGGTGGAGACGGCCGGTTTGATGTAGATCGGAAGAGTGGTCATATCAGAACGACTGGGCTTCCCCTTCAGAAGGACAGGGAGTACCTGCTGAACATAGCAGCGACTGACAAGCTAGGCAGTCGCAGCCCTCCCGCTGTGGTGTCTGTGGTAGCAGGGCCTAGGGCACCTCAGTTTACCAACGCATCCTTCTACATTGCCATCCCAGAGAACACTCCGGAAGGGCAGCCGTGAGTAACATGCATACGAGCGTACATAAAATACTTTGATATACATGCTGTATGCAAACACTGTAATTTGCATGCTACACAGTGTGTATGTAAATCTTGTCATATACATGCTGCATCACGAACACAGACACAGCATGTGTGTAAATGGTCTCATATACATGTTACACATAAACACAGCATGTACTTAAATGTTCTCACGTACACACTGCATACACAGAAATACATATATACAGCACTTACATCAGCCCTGTGTAACACACTTACACAAACTGATAAACAGGGCTCATGCACATAAATAGTGGAGCCAAAATGCACTCATACATGCTTCACGTATGTAAACATCATACATAACATGTATTGAAACACTCTCACCTGTGATATTTACACAAGGTTTCATTCAGGTTCACTGACACACACACACACACACACGCGCACACACACACACACACACACACATACACACACACACAGTCTTTCCCAAGCCGACCCATGTCTAACTATTCATGTACGCCTATAAAAACCTCCTTATTAATACATTCATGTAGACATACCTACATACTCAAACACAAATGCATTTGCAAATATGCACACAGTATGAGAATAATCAGATGATAGTTGATTTTTATCAATAAATGTAGTGCAATTGAATAGACTAAATAAAATACCTTTATTCCATCAAGACTATCTTTCTCTCTTTCAAGAAACATTTTTCTTGATCATGTCTTTCAATTTTAAAAAAGTGTGTAATTCACAGTATATTAATTCCACATCTCTCAAGAGTTACATGACCAATTGATGTGGTCAAGCGATGACAGTCTGGTCAAATCGTAATTTAAAAATGATTTCAAATGCATGTTAGAGTGCGGCTGACAAAATTGAAATTCCCAAACTTGTTTTCTGTGCCCACTGCCGCTGAGCGATAGCAGCAAGGAAAGGCAATTTTAGAAGCTCTCCTAATGGGATGTGATGCAGTGCTGATGTCATTAGCCACAGAGTGTGGCCTATGCATTTGTTATAATAGCTGTCCTGCTCTCTGGCAAAGAGCTAGAGGTCAGCCGATTTCTTCAATAGGGACTCTGAAGCGGTAAAGCAGTTTCTAATAAGAGGTTGCATTCTGTTTGCTGTAAAAATGAGATTCTATGGCATTTAGTATATTGGAGAGGCATCTAAACATCCTACTGGCAAAACGTAAACTGACACTTCCTGATAAAACTAGCATGCCTGGCAACTTGAGTGGCTTGTAATGAGACAAGAAAAATGACAGAGGACCAATGAATCTGCAGATTTTAAGGGAACACCGATGATCCACATGCTTTATGCCAAGTGTACTATGTACAGCAAAAATCTGAGGAAGTACTCAATTAAAGAGTTTGACTAATTTGGAGATTGTATTGTCAGTAATGATGTATTATGTATATGGTAATTCGCTTAATTTGTGTAATGCATGTTTAATGTTTGAATACATTCTTTTACATATAAACATGCCCTATAGAGTATTCAGCTTAGTCTAAAGGAAAACACATAATCCATCGTACGTGAAGTCACTGAAACATGAGCTTTGTAGCTGTGTAAAACTACATTCTCTCCTTCTTCCAACAGATTCCTCGTGGCCCTCGCCTTGTCGTTCCAGAAACAGCCCATCAGTTACAGCCTGCTGATCAATCCCAGCAGCCTCTTCTCCATTCGCCAGGAAACGGGTGAGATCAGCCTAACCCGCACCATCGACTACGAGAACGACCAGCACCGGTATCTGCTGCTGGTACGGGCCAGCGAGGGGCAGGACGGCCTCAGCAGTGCTGCGGAGGTATATCCGTTCAGGTCTTCCTGCTTTGGTATCATTGTGCCAGGCTGGGTCATGGCAGAGCTCTATAGGCTAAACAGGTTTGAGCTGAGCTAGGGTATAATAAAGTGCAGTGAGCTTTTTTACTGAGCCGTGCTTTGAGCTATGATATGTTATATGCTACACTAAGTACTCAGATGACTGTTGCTGTTGTGGAAGCTGAAGTTTGTCACATTTCATTTTTCTAGTTTTCCTGGACTCATAAATCTAGTTCAAAATGCTTTAGAAAGCGTTGGCTCCTCATTGGTCCTTGCTTTTATCCTGTTCCTTAAAACATGGTTTTTTATTGAACAGCTCTAAATGGAATAAACAAATTCTATTTCTGAATTTTTGAATTCTTTATGGACTGTCTATGTTTGGGTGCTCTCTGCTGTGGTAGTGCAAGTGACATAGATTTAAACACATCTTGGCCTAATTCAGTATTATTGAATGTCTGACTCATTTCATACAAGCAGGGTGCAAACGCATTTCTGCCTTTAAATGGCTGTCATTTGCTTGTGCTGCTGTCAGTCTAGGTCACGTTTCAGCTGTGTGTCATTGTCCCAAAACAGGGACGATGGAAAGATGTCCTTACATGCTGTGAGATACGTCATGTGAAGTATAGCTTTTTCAGTCTGGTCAAAAACCAGGAAGTTGGTAGTGTTCATCTGACATTTAAACACCTAGGTGACCCTCTCATAACCAAGAGGAATTTCACACCATGAGTACAAATATATAAAAACAAGACAGGAGCTTTATCAAGCGTGTTTTAAAATTCTCACAGTGTCTTGACTTGTGACAGATTAGACTCTCTTGAGTGCATAAGAAACAGCTGAAAAAAGTCAAAAAAGCCAGTTGACAGAACGAGGTGAATTAAACTGCAGCAAGTGGTTCAGTAGGGAGATGTGGCCTGACGACTCTGCTGAATGCATTATCCCAGGTAAGTGTATGAGAATAAAGAAGGAGATTCCTCTCCTGCCTGTCAGTGATCTGCAGAAGCCTCCTCCAGGCTGAGCAGCGTAACTCGAAATGAGATGAGGGGTCCCAGAAAGGGAGGTGAAACAGTGTGGCTCCATGCTAATCATGGACAGAAGTAACCTGTCTGTGATTAATAGCAGTACCGACATAATAAGACCTTTCCAAAGTGACCTTAGAAACACACACTTTGCCAATGCGTTTACATGTCCATGTGGGAAAAACCATGGTTCTCATGGAACCTTTGAAGATACTTCAAGTAAGGTACTTGAAGGACCTCGGGTCTGTTCTTTCTTGTCATTGAGGGACATGAGGTCATGTTGCCACTACTCCCCAAGGACGTTTTGATGTGCGTCCTAAACAGACAAATCCACAAAGACAACTTCATGGTGAAAACAAATAAATTTCATTGTTGTTTATCCTCAAAATAGCATGCCCTTGGAATTCTGTTTTCTAAAAAAAAATCCCACAATACTTTTTGACTCCTTCCTGCACCCTTAATCAGCGACTCATTGCTTTTCAGCCCCGTATCCCCTTGACACAAAGTGTGCACAAAGCAAGTTAAACGGCCCTGTTCACCAAAGAAGTGAAACGAGCGCACCGCCGCGTCTTGGGAGGCTGTGGCGGAGTTTATGCTTTAATCGGCTCTGCTGCTGTGTGTAAACAGTAAGGTGATCCCTTCTGGATGTCTCGCCTCACCTGGGTGCAGCGTTGCTTAGACAAATATTTATACTGGCTCTCAGTGTAGCAATGGACAGAGCCCAGTCCTCCATGCAGCGTGACTCTTAAGAAGTCTGTTGAGCTGCAGCTCCAGCCCCCCACCCACTTCAAGCTTCCTCCTTTACTAGAAGCCAAAGCCCTTGTTCTACAATGTTGCAGCCCTGCCAGCTTTTCTGTTGGAGCTCCTTCTACACTCCAACGCTCCACCTGTCCTCATCCTCAGTGCTAGGCGCGGGTTTTGGCACGTTCCACTCCTGTGGCTCCACCTGGGGAGGGCGGGGGGGGGTACAGTTGCACGTTCTCCTCCAGCAGGGCTGGTGCACCACTGTCTGGTTGAACTCACAAGGAGACAAGGAATTCAGTCAAGTAAAATATGCTTTGTGGCCTCTGTGGTGTCAAGGGTTTTACTACTAATGTGACGGAGAGCTGTACGTCGTCACTGGTGCTCAGACTTGTGTGTCTGTCCCCATCTCACTAAGCAACAAGAATTGTTCTTCAAGCAAGAACTGAGAGTACAGGAGCAAGAACAACAGACTAAATGTAGGTTACCCAGAGCATTCTCTGTCAATGGTGATTTTTTTTTTTTTGTTTGTTTTTTCTGTGTTGCTCCGTCTCAAATGGAAACAGAGCAGTAACTCCTGCAACAAATATCGGTGCTGTTAGTCACAAATGGGCAGTGAAGTGAAAGCAGCTTTTTTACATGCAGTAAATCCCTCACTCTGGTTCAACATGAGAGGAAAAAAATCCTTTCTCTGGGAGTGCTTGGAAAGGGTCAATTAGCAGTGTTAGTGCTTTTCATACTGCGAGTAAGAAAGTTTTATTTTTTTCCCCTGAAACAGGTGCGGGTGGCGATTACAGATGTAAACGACTGTGTTCCCGAGTTCCTGCAATCTATTTACAGCAAAGATGGCATCCCAGAGACGGTAACTACAGCAACTTCTCTGCTTCAAGGTGAGAAGGTGGGACATGCTGTCCATTACTGTACACTGCGTGGAAGATTTTGGAAAAATGTCGTAACAGGGGCTCATACTACAAAGAATTAAGTAAATACAGCAGTAACGCAACTGACATTCTACCCCACTACCCTCTGGTGTAGTCATCATTAGCTTATTCAACACATTTTATCCTAGTGTTTAGTTAACTGGCTAGCATGCAGCACTGTGTAAACGTCTTGCTTTTCCTGCGTAGTTCTCAGTGCAGGAAGTTTTTCTTCCATTGCCCCATGCTTTGTTTAGGAGGGACACAAATCAACAGTTCAAAGAAAGCCCTATTTGTTTTAGGACAATAGTCAAAATTTTGCTCTGTGGGCTTCGTGGCAAGTGCCACAGTTGTCTCTTCTCTAGCAGGGATTCCCTTTCTGCTTTCACTCTGACCTGGCTCCCTCTCTGTCTCTCTCTCCTTTCTCTTACACCCGCTCTCCCCTTTTTTCTATTCCCTTTCTCTCTCCTCTCTCTCTTTCTCTTGCTCTCCTTCCTAATACACCTCTTTCCTTTCTCCTACCACCTCTCCTTTTCTCTCTCACCTCTCTTTCTCCTTTTCAAACACCCCCTCTCTCCTTTCTCCTATCTTCCCCTTTTTCTGTCTCTTTCCACTTCTTTCTCCCCTATCTCCTCCATTCTGTCCTTTCTCCTACCACCTCTCTTTTTCACCTCTCTCTCACTGTTTCTCTCTCCTTTCTCCCCCCTTTGTCCTTTCTCCTATCACCTCTTTTCCTCTCTCTCACTCCTTTTCTCCTTTCTCATTCCCTCTCTTTCTCTGATTTCTCCTACACCCCCATTTCCATTCCTCTACCTCCCCCCCATATCATGTCTAGTGACTGAAAAGGTTCCTCATGCCACACCATGCACTGAACATTAATAATGATTCTCTGTGACAGAACAATTTCATTATGTCTCCAGTTTATAAATGAAGCATTATGATGAATTCATGTTAAACTATGATGTTTCTAAACCTGAACATGTTCTGTAATGTTAAATTATCTGAAAGAATGCTCTAATTCTTGTCAGATAATCTGATGGCTCAATTATTCTGTAAACCCGTGTCTGATATATCAACACAATTTTTGGGGATGGGGCAAGAGGGTGCCACAAAATTTTAAGGGGGTTGCAACATGAAAGCATTCTTTCATATGTACATATGAGGTAGGCCTATATACGATGTAATTACAACCAGTCATTACAAAGATAAGTCCAACCTCAGAGAAACCTAGCTCAAAGTCACACACGAGAAGGACACAAAGGAAAGATGATTTTTAATGTTATCTTGTTGCTTTGTCTGAGACCAATGATGTCAATCTCACAGATTGTGTGGTGAAATTAGTAGAGGTGAAGAAAGGAAAGCAGGAAGAGAGATGGCACAGGCGAAGCAAACCATTGTTCTCTGGAGGGGTAACCTGCATAGTAGACTGAGCTTTGGACAGGTTGTATGTCAGAAGAATTATTATGAAACATAATTGTATTCATTTTGATTTATATTTACATTTGGGTGGTAAGCGAAGGGACACATAATTTTTTCAGCGTGGCAAATTCAATCGTATGCCACCCCTGTAAATCCACCTCAGGTGGTGTGGCCCTGTGGGATGAAGACTGGACTATAATTCCAGTTATTACTCAAAATGCTTAACCATTTCTGATAACAAACAAATCCATTGAGGTTTACTCAATTACCTGTTTGAATCAGGTGACAATAACAGCATAGCACTTGTTTTGAGAGTAACTGGCCATTAAAACTTGTTGGCAGCCTTTCTTATGGAAAACAGTCTATAATGCATGTCAGTATCTGAAGAGTATGTGAATTTTAACAGCCATACATGGAATCTTCAAAAAAAAAAAAAAAAAAAAAAGCTATGAGCTTACTAACGAGAAACAGTCTGACCTGGAGAAATGCTATGACTGTCTGAATATGAGTCACATTATTAGTACATTTCCAGAACTAAAGTGCCTTTGAAGACTTCTTCTGCAGGCAATTGCAGAATTTACAGTAATGTGCAACAGTCACAGTATTTTAACTGTCATCTTGCACTAAAAATAAAATATATAGCATCTCGCTAATAGCGTGGGCCCACTCTTCCCCTCTGTTAATTTAGATAGCCCTAAAATAATAATGGTTTTTTTGTAGGGAAACCTACGCTACATTTCCTTGTAGGAGCACAAGATGAAGCGGGAGTTGCCTCCCAGTGTTACAGTAAAATCCGCCGTGCTTCTGTTAATGGGCTTGCATAAATATTGTACATTATGAAGCACCATTAAACGAGCCCAACGAGTTAGTGCAAAAACCCGGAATGTAGATGACTGTTGCATCCTTGCGATATCTGGCAATATAAATACATTGAAATTATTGCTATTATTTTTCCAGCGACAGTAATTCACTCGACCGCTGTTGTTGAATATCGATGAGGTAAAGGCTGGTTAGTATGAGGGGGCTGGCTGTGTTCCACATATTTACTCATTTCAGAAAAACATAGATCTCACAGCGATATCTTTTTTTTTTAATACAGGAGAGAGGAGCGACAGCATGACTATCGAATTGCTTTGGAAACAGAGTAATGACACTGTGTGGTGGGGCTCTGCTTTTATGATGATTTACATCTATGTCTAAAAGTGAGAGAAAATACAATAACAGACACAATAAAAACTATTTTGCTGTTCAGCTCGTTTTGCACAAGATGAAACCACAACTTTTCAGCCAGGACATTGATTAACATGTAGTCTACAAAAACCAAGGGTTACGCAGATTTTTACTGTTTTACTCATTTTAATTTCCTGATAAAGTGAGAGTTTGAGTAGTATACAAAGTTTCTCACCTTGTGTTCTTCCTGTAAATCAGAGATAAAGATTGTTGCTCTCAAGGTCTAGACTTAAATTCTACAGTAACATCTGGAAATAAATTCTACAGTAATGAGATCAAACTATGCAGAACTATGTCAGATTTGAAGTGTGATGAGATTTGTAAAGATCAGTTGACAGTAATGGATTAGTGAACACAGAATTACAGTGGAAATACCAGCAGATGCACCTAAAATATTAAAGTGTAGAGAAGCTGTCTACTCTGTTCTTCATTATGACAAAAGGGAAGCATGAATGAGACTTGTCATATTTTCTCCTCGGCATGTTTGGACTAATAATAATGTTCCAAATTTATACCTGGTGACATTTGAAAGTGGAGGTATTAAAATGTCACATTCAGACCTTTGAATGAATTGGTTTGTTTTCCATGATCTGATCATTTGGGAAACAGCAGCAGATTTCACTCTGTTATGATCCGCAGATTAATACAAGCATGAGTCTGGCACAAGTGCGTCATTGACCCGGAGGTCCAAAGTAAGCGTAGACGCCTGACTACAGTCACAGCCATTCTCCCTAAAGCTGCAGGTTGATTGTCCTGCTATTAGGCTGTTACGAGTTTAGAGGGCAAACATACAGTGTGTTTTGTGGGCGGGTCTTTAGACCGATGATGTCACTGGGAACATAGCTGTATTAAATGTAAAGCTTGACGGTAGCAAAAGACATCGATTGGCAACCTAGAGTGCCACTGACAGAGAGTCACAGATCAGTTACTGGCTGGCCAATAGCTGATGAGCTGCAGTATGAACATAAAACCATTGTATAATCATTAAGCGACTTTTTTTGGCAGGCCACAGGATGTCAGGCAAATCACCATATGATGGACCGAGCCAACAGGAAAATGTAAAGAATGGCATGTGACTGGTGTGTGGGGGTATGATTCAGCAATCTGTGACACTTCAAAGGACTGTGGGAAAGTCACAGTTGTCCAAATAAACCCTGCTTTGTTCTCATACACCTGAAAGAAATATTTATGGAGACTTCTTGGGTGTAGTCAAGAAGGATGACTTTGCAGCAGTATTGTTTATTTAGATAATTTTTTTGCAATGTATTTAAACAGCCATGCATTAAAGCAAAGACACATTATCAAATTCTGTAATGCAATGGTGCGTACTAACTTGAGTCAACAAAGTAATGTGGTAGAGTGGAGGGTATGTAATGCAAAAGCAGTTGTATAAAATAGTCAAATACAGGGGATGTGTATTGTGTTTTGTATGTTTTGCACATGATTGTCACATGTTTTACAAGAACATTTATATATAACCAAATGGTTACCTGTGATGGTTCATTTCCACCACAATAGTGCCAGCTGGTGTAATAACCAAACTGTGGATGCTGTACATGTGCAACATGCTATACTGTGTCCAATCAGCTTACACAGAGAAACATTTATGGTGCTGAAGAAGCAACTGTAACCTAGCATACTGCCTGCTGCCCTGGGTATATGACAGTATGAAAATGCGTAGGTATTAGAGTCCTTAACTGAGGTTAGAAAGGAATCCTGCACAGGTGTGGCTTCCCTGGAAGTGAGTTTGGCACATCTTTAGGCCTAGGTGAGTGAAGGCCAGGCTGTGAACTGAACCTCTTCTTCTCCCGCAGTGTCGGCCAGTGACTGCGACTCAGGCCTCAACGCCGAGTTGACCTACTACACGCTGAGCCAGGACTTCAGCATCTCGCCACACGGCACCGTGTTCCCTGCACGCGCGCTGGACTATGAGCGGCCCAACCACCTCTACGAGTTTGTGGTCATGGCTGTGGACAAGGGCGAGGCTCCGCGTACAGGCACGGCAACGGTGCGCGTGCGCGTGGCCAACGCCAACGACGAGGCTCCGCAGTTCTCCCAACCCATGTACGTGACAACACCACCCCCCCCAACTCCACACCCAGGACCTGCAACTTCTCCACCCAACACCCCCGCTCCCCATAGACACACATCACCCCTCACTTCACCCCCAGCACATGTACCTCCCCACCCAGCACCTTGAGGATAGCAGCAGGAAGAAAACTGATGTTATTTACTCACACTTTAGATGTTATTTCATTTTTATAAGTTGTACAGCGTTTAACTGAGGAAACTTGTTGTGATATGATTGCCTCTGGTTATGAAGGGTAAAACAACATTAGTTACTGCACCAGAATTTCATAGAGATGTACAAGAACAGATACTGTAATGTGGAGCAGAGACGGTGGTTTTTTAATATAACATCCTGAAGCTCTGGCCCTTTAATCACCGGCTCAGCCTCCTAACCCATGTGCCACCCTCTGCTGCTGATCAGGCTTCACTACGTTATGGGATGTCAGTCTTTCAAAAGCCCATGCTGTTCAGCTTTTTGGCTTTCTCTTACTCTTCGTCCAGGGCTGTGTGTAATTTCCCCAAATGCAATACAGCTGTCCATCCTGGAATACCACTCAGTTGGAGAAATTTGTCCAAAATGTTGCGCTCTGACATTTTTAAACATTTTAAAAAGCCCTGTTGAGATTTCAGTATCGCTCCTAGTGGAGGCTCCTCTTTGTTATTCTGTTATGGTCGGGTGTATTGTGCGCAGAACCCCTTTTTCTTTCACTCTTTCAGCTCTGTTGTTTCGCTCATCCCACACCGGCCATTGTTTCTCCCTCTGTTGTATCTTTGTGCCCGCTATTGGTTCTGTTAATTGGCCAATTTTCTGCCAGCTAGCTCTGCAGATTGGCGAGGCCAGCTCAATCAGCCGTGATGTTGTCCTTCAAGGGGCCAGGAGCATGCGTGTGTCCGTGTGGTCCCGAGTATCTCTGTGTGTTTGTCTAGTGAGGACAGTTTCATTTTTATCCTTCTGAACATCACTGTGGTTTGTGGGTTTTGTGACGCAGAGGACAGGAAGGTCCCTGTAGAACTAGGCAGAAGGGTCTGAAGCTAGATTTCACTGCTTTTCTTCTGTTAAGCACAGCAGTCTGGAGGTTTCACAGTTTTCCTCCTGAATATTTTACTCTCACACTACTCTAACGCACTATGCTGTCTAATTCAGGGCTCTTGACAGCAATTGATGCCCTTATGATGTCTGAACCCTATCTTGTTCTGCATGGACCGTGTACCAGGAGTTTCTCAGCTTTGAGCTAAAGCACAGAAAATGAGTCCGGCTTTTCAAGTGTTAGCACAGAAGATGTTTGCTGACTTTACTGCGAACGACAAGGAAATTAGATTTGCGAGATGAAATTTTTTTGCACGGTGCAGACAGCAGCGGCAGACTGTGGGCGTGGCGCTGGATGAAAATGGAATAACGGAGAGAACAACAACAAATCCGTGAAGTGTCTGGGCTTTCAGTCCAACATTAATTGTGCAAGGCTTTAAAATCCTCCAGAATGCTTCAAGACCAATGTCAACCCCCCCCCCCCCTCACCACAATCTCGCCTCCCACCCCAGGAAATGCTGCAAAAATACCATGCATACTCACCCACAATGTGCTTCTTTGTGCTTCTTTCACAGTGACGGACTTCAGGAGTAATTGAAGATCCATTTTGATTTTAGTTGGAAATGAAATTGATGGGGTAGATAATGAGGCGGTGGGGTTGTGGAAAGAGAGGGGGCTGTGCGGTGGTACAGCTTGACAGGCACCATTGTGCGCTGCTAAACGGCTAATGGCTGACGCTTATCAGTCACTGGCCTGAGCGGTCGCTGTGGCGACAGATCAAAGCGCAGGTAGCTGCAGCGGGAGCCTGGCGGCGTGCCTCCCCCCCGTTCTCCCCCACCCGCTGTTCGTCTCTCTGCACGGATGATAGGAGGGACCTTCCAAGGAGCGGGCGGCAAGCATTTATGGTGGGAGGGGGGAAGGCGGGCGGAGGATGGGGTTTTTGAATGTGAAGCTGCTGCAGATAGAAGAGGTGTGCATGACAGGGCAGTCTCAGCGTGAGGCTGTTGATCATTCCCATCACACGCCTATCGCATCTTTTCCACTACCTGTCCGTCAGCTACGGTTAGAGTTATAGTACTTAAATGAGCTGAAGAAAATTGCAGTGACGGGCCGGCTTTTTGTATTTCGGCCCTTCGTTGTTGCTGAAGAAAAATGAGCACAGGTAACGCTGTGTGTTCTGCTCGACCTTACCAGCCCGAAAGCGCTGCGTTCTCTGTCTCTTCCCCTGGCCTCTCAAGGTCCAGTGGGATTATTGTGGGCTTAAAATGCAGTGGCTGGTGGTCGGCTGGCATGCTGGTCATGTGGTGGGCCTCCAGCAGAGAGCTGCAGTACATATCCACACGCGATACCAGAACAGTCATGTGACATTTGTGCCACCGCAATACATTTTCAAATGGTGTACCCTGCAGAACGCACAAACAGTGCAACACTGTGTGCTTGTGCTGATGGCTTGTGCTAGTTTGCTCTTGTTAGTCTGTTTATACACACTGGCTTACTGTCAGTTATCTTGGTTGTGCTGGTTGGCTCATGCTCAATTGCTTTTGTCAACTTGTTGTTTCTTATAAGAGTTAGCCAGTACGCCAGCGGTTCAGCAGCACAAAACAGGGCCTGGATATGAGTGTGCTCTGAGTCATGTCTTCATATACATGAGTGTGGGTGCGTGTTTGTATGTATGATGCTGGCTTTTGATGGATTTTGAGAGAGCTAAAATGCACGAGCGCAGAAGTACAAGGTTTGTGTATTTGTGTCCGCGAGGGACTGAGATCCAAAAAGATACATGTGTTTCTCTTGGTCATAGTGGTACTCCTGCTACTACGCTGTTCCGTTATGAGTCTCCTGGGGGAAGAGCATATGAGTAGCTATGTGTATATGTGGTTGAAAGAGATGAGATACACAGAGAGAGACTGGCCGGGTGTGTATGCAACAATCAATCTAGTAAGTTTTGTAAAGCACTTTTCCTTAAGATTCCAGCATATTTTTCCAGAGGGAATAGAAAATAGACAACCCAGATTTTTTTTCCTCTGGTATGGGGGGAAATTAAATTTTTTTCCCTGACAACTTCAAAGAACTTGGGTGAGTAACACTCCTGGAAAATAGTGTATATAAATTTGAAAATCACAGCTCACAAACACTATTGTGGAGAACGTCTGACAGTTTGGGTGATCCAGTTACCGGAGGTAGGATTCTGATAGAGAGGTGCAAATGATTGGTGCAAATGATTGGATCTCAGTGCTTCCTCAAATGCACTGCCAGAAGATCCGCTGTTCCAGACTGAGGTATGCCGGTGATCCGAGGTCATGTGACTGAAGGAGTAGCAGCAGAAAAAAAAGCAAGAAAGATGGCCATGTACATAATTGAAATGTTATTTGATGAAATAAAAGCTGTGAATGGAGTATGCTATGAAATAACACTAGCAGGGTGAAATACGGCAATATAATAAAAATATGTGGGCCAGAGATTATATGCACTCATAAGAGAGGCCTTGGACAGTCAACACTGAAGCGTAGCATGGCAGAGCTCAATTGACTGATTGAATTTGATGCTAGGGTGACGATGCTGACTAGCTCATAAACACATCTGTTGAGTTTGCTGTCTGCTCAGTACCTTTAACTAAAGGCTTTTCATGAGACTACAGAGGAATGGAAGATTTTTTGTGTGTGTGTGTGTGTGTGTGTGTGTGTGTGTGTGTGCACGCGCACTTGTGTGTGTGGGGCACCTGATACCCATGGCTCTTTGATGAGGAGGGACACAGGTGTGCTTGAAGGTGCTAGCTGCCAGGAGTGGTCCTCAAGGGCCCTGGATTCTTCCCAGAGCAGTCGTTTCAACTAGTGATGATATAGGAGCCGATTGAGCTCAGGGAACCAGGCGGCAGCTGTGGCAGGTGGTTCTTCCTCTCTTGCAGCGGCCTAGTGGTCCCGACCCAAAGAGTGAGAAAGAGTGCCAGGGATATTCACCATTCACTGGGGCAGCCGCTTGGCTGTGTGAGGGATGCTCTGGACTGACAGGAGCAGCAGCCGTCAATGTGTGTTCTGTGCACCGGCAAGGGTGGCTCCTCTGGGTAATGAACAGCACACAACGGTTTGCTCAACACACACTGCTATATCAGTAAACAGCAGTAAGAGGATACTGTAACTTCAGAAAAAGGGGCAAGAAAAATAAGTGTAAATACATACATTTTTATTTCTTCTTGCATGTTTTCACTTATGTACCTTTGTATGAGTGATTGTGTGTATATATCAGGGACTTATAGCCTTTTTTTTTGGGCATAGACCCCTTGTGCGGTCTGGTTAAGGCTAAGGTCCCCTCCTTAAAATTTCAACGCATACAGTAAGACACATAGGATTGCAAAGGAAAACCTATCATTATACTGAAATTAAACTTAGCAAATGATTACTAAAAATTGGTACATGAAATCTATCCATAGACTCGATGTCTATTTGCACGCGTGGACGTATGGATGTGACTGTGTATGTGTGTAAGTGTGTGTCTGTGTGATCTCATTGTGTTGTCATGGTGCCTATTCTCCATGTGTTCCTGCGCTCCGCCGTTCAGACAGATGTGACTTCACTTCCACTTTCTGTTCAACACTCAGCACCTGCTCCGCATTTCAATTGGCTGCTGGTGGGCAAGGATCCCATTAACACCCGTACAGGGAGTGTCGTCTTCCATTTCACAACTTTCTTCCCCGTCACATCGACCGATCTCCATCTCACTGGCTTCAGATCTTCTGAAGCTCAAGTTATTCTGCGAGATCTTGTTTAGAACGATCGTTTGCTGGAGAAGCCTTTTCGTGCGTCTTTTGCGGACCCCAGCAGAGCACGTTCTCTGTGCGGGAGAGGAATGCATTCCGTGACCATGCAATGCTCTGTTTACAGCTACAGGACGTTTGTGTCTGAAGACGCCGGCCCCAACACGCTTGTGGCTACGGTGTTGGCCAAAGACCCCGACGGTGACGGAATCACTTACAAAATCTCATCGGGCAACGAGGATGGCAATTTTGTCATCGACAGCCAGAAAGGTGATGTTCCAGCTTGCTCCTCCATCATCTTCCTCTCGTCTTTGTCAATCGTCATTATAATCAGTGCAAATTATTTCCTTACAAGGCCATCTCCCTAGTCTCAGTGTAGCCACTTAAAAGGGCAGCAGAACCAGTCATCTGGTAGTTTATTTAAAAGATTCACTGTCTGACTACTCCAGAAACACGAACGGCTCCAAAATCAAAAGTTAGAATTAGTTAGCGCTTTTACATTTCCTACAATGTCGCACCACCTCAGCTGAGTTCTGCACCTTCCCTGTTTATATCCCGGGGGAGATTTCTGCCTAGAAATAAACACTTGTTTTTAAACACCTATTAAAATCACAAGGTTCTTTCTGTTTTTCACCCGACCTGTCGGCTGGAAGGCTGTATTCTCGAAGTTCTGGCTGTTAATTCGCCGATAACTCAGTGCGGGCCTCAGTGTTCCCATTTATTGCCTCTAACAGGATTTACACAAACACTTTCATATGTGGAACCCTTCTGTATTAAAAACATAAATACTTTGTATTTATATAAACACAATGATCATTTCTGTATGGGGTCAGATGTTCAGTTTGTCTTTTTTACTCGGCTCCTCATCATGGGCATGACAATGCCTCTGTTCATTGCTTCCCTTCCATGGGAATGGGAGGACAGGTGAAACAGTTTGCTGATGTTTGTGTCTCCCTGCTCCACCCTGGCTGTGCCTTCACTTCTGAATCATCCTGCCTCTTTGGCTCTTTCCCTGCCCAAATCCACATCAGTCTGACCCTTAATAAACATTTGAACATTCGTTGCGTTCATGCCCCTAGCCCCCCTCCCCCACTTTGATCCCACCACACCTGTGCTTCCCTCAAAGCTCCCCCTCCATCTTGTTTGTGAATGACACTCAGTACCCCTGAGGACCCCATATGACCTGAGACCCTGAAGGGCAGAGTGTGACAAACTAGGTGTCTTCCTATCTGTGGCTTGTGTGTTTATCTATCATGTCCTCCTAAGGGCAGCAACCCTTGACAATCACTTCTGGAACCGGCTTCTTCAATTCAGCTGACCCCCCCCCCGACCCCCCCGGTGCCCTCGGGTGGGATCGGCTGCTCATCCAGCCAGAATGAAAGTGCTGATGAGAATTGGGCTGCCTGCAGCCCTCACGCTGCTGCATGGGGGTAATGACACAACCCACATGTCATGGCGTTTTGATTAAACACGAATGATTTCTTTCCTGACATTCCAGAGGACCACATTGCGCCACGCATAGCGTTCGAATCAATTTGATCTGTGGATATTGTGCAGAAGGCCTTCATGGATCAAGGAGAAGGCCCTCAAGGGTCCTGCTAGGTTGCCGTTGGGATAAGAATTGAGGAAGCTAGGGGGAGATATGGGGATTAGACAGTTTTCACAGGGTTGAGGACGGGGCGGCTTGTTGCCGAGTCCTCGTTAAGGTGGAGTGGTAATACAATCTACTGCTCACACAACCATGACAACAGAAAGATAGTTAACTGCAAAGTTAGGAAAGACCATTGTGCTGCCTACGCAGTAGTGTGACTTTCGTCAGGAGTGTCTCTGTTACTGAAGAACCAAAATGCAATGAGAGAACAAGCTGTTCCACAGGGTTAATTCAATTAATCGACCATCCGCAGTCCTCCCCCTTTCTCTCTCTATCGTTCTGTCCATCTGGCCATCTCTCTCTCTCTCTTTCTCTGTCAGGTTCAGTTCAATTTCAGATAACTTTATCATTAGCCCTGACTGGATTCCAGGATAGCAGAAATAGCTCAGACCCTCGACACGATATTAGAAGTAGAGCTGAGTGTGGAAAATCGAACTATTTTTTTCTCGGAGATACTGCGGTTGTATTCCTGGCCTGCTGTCTCAAAGGCCTTTTGGTTGGCTGCCTTCAGCACGTGTGCACGGCTGCATTGTCCCTCTAAGCACCACCCAGGCTGTACATTTGTGAAATAAAACAGTTTTTTTTTGTTTTGTGCTGATCACTTGTCAATTTAAACTGTTTGCTAGCATCTGCGTGTGCCAAGCTGCTGCTCATCTTGCCAATATGGTGCTGTCTATTAGCTCATCACGCCTGGTTTGTCCCCACGCAGGCCTGATCCGACTCCGCTCCAGTCCGCCTCCAAAACTGCAGGGCTTGGAATATGTCCTGAACGTCACGGCGACAGACGACAATGCCTCCGGCGGTCCTCACCCCCTCTCTGGGACGGCCCAGGTCATCGTGGGCATAGATGATGTCAACAACAACAAGCCTGTCTTTGAAAAGGTATGGAAGGTTTAAACTCCCTGCACACGTAAACGTCTGAACTGTTCATTCAGTCTCTCCGCTCCACTTCATTTTCTTCCTGACTCCGCCCATATGATATTCCCAGGAGGAATGATTATCTGCAAAGTCTGCGATGATCTCATATTTTCAGCCTGTCTGAGGGTTGCAAGTTTTTCTTTCAGTGTAACTGCAGAAACACCAAAATTTTCCTATTTGTTTCTCACAAATTTTTGCAATAAAAATTGTAGCTATTTTAACCATTTTTTATACTACCAAGGGAGGTTTCAAGGTGCAGAGACCGTTTGTTCATGTTTGTGAAACATAAAACAAAAGGGTATTGTTTTCTTGAAATAAACACTTGGCATGGGTTTAAACAAAGTTCTTCACTTTGGTCTGGCCCTATGTTTGACTTTATGCATCATGCCTCAAACCAGTCTCTCTCTCTCTTTCTCTTTCTCTTTCTCTCTCTCTCTCTCACACACACACGCACACACACACACACACACACACACACACACACACACACGCATGCACACACAAAACTTTCACATGACACATAAGCAGCCACCCTTATTTTACTTAGATCTTTTGTACATGGACACACAACCTTTTGCCAGTAACCTACAGGCAATAATGGCAGCTTTGTGTGCCTTCCTGTGTCAAACCTATGTGTTGGATGACATTTAATCTGCTTCTGTGAACATCTGTGACACAGTGTCCCCTGGGATATGAGCTTTGATGGGATGCCGTCAGAGTGCTGGGCCAGGTCAGGTTGTGTCGACTCGGGATGCCTGTTGTCACTTGTTGTCATTCTCTTTGCCTGGGTCACTGGGATCACCCCGTTGGGACCTCCTGACCTTTCCCAGTCGGCTGCATTTGATGAGCAAATCTTTCACAACAAACACAGACGGGGGGAGGGAGTGGGGAACATCAGCTGAATCGTGAGGAAAACCAAACCCCTTGTTGTTAATTAGACGCCAAAAGTAGCCATCAAAGCAGACCGCTCAATTGATCGGGGATTTTTATTTTCACTTTTTTGATGTCTTCTCTCGTTACTCCAAAACAGTTGCTGGTTTCTACTGACGACGCCATCTGAATTTTGCACTGCCTTTTTTAACCATTAATATCGTAGTGTTATACCATGTGTGGGAGCTTGAGCACTGGTGAATATTTTACCTCATAGATCAGCAGTGGCGGAGTGGACTCAAGGCCAGATGAATTATGAAGCAGAGAGCATTCTCAATAGAGAGAAGATGTGGGATTAGTAATAATCAAGGCCTCTCTCTTTTCTCCTTTTCTTTTCCTCTATTTTTGTTTTTTTACCCCTCTTGCTCTACCCCCTTCTTTATTTTCATTCTATCTGTTCTCTCTTCAGCTCTCTATTTTCTCTGTCTTTATCTGTCAGTTCAAATTTAAATTGAAATTTAACAGTAATAATAGACATAGCCAGGGATTTGGATAGCCAGAACACTTGATTAAAAGTATGCATTTCACTTTTAATGAAAATTCACACCAAGTGGAATAAATGGCATCCAAAAAATAAAAAAATTAATAAATGCTATTGCTGACTAAAGTAAGCTGGTAAATTGTCAACACCAAGGGCCTATTCTCATTGGGACTGGTAGTTTATCAGTCTGATATGACTGGTAAGTGTGTTTCCCCAACCCACAGTGTCAGCAGTACAGAGAGCAGAGTTCGGTTCTGGAGAACCAGCCTATCGGCACGTTCGTGCTGCAGGTCCACGCAGTCGATGCCGATGAAGGATCCAACGGAAAGGTGAAGTACGGATTTATGCACAAAGACAGCACTGTGCCTGCTTTCAGCATCCACCCAGATACAGGTAAAGTGGGCGGGGCTTCTGCTCTGAAAGAGCTGGGGGGGGGGGGGTGGTCAGCATTCTGCAATTACAGGTCAATGCAGCCGCGTGTGTAAATGGTCTGTCCAAAGCTATGAAACAGTGGTTTTTCACCTTTTGACCTTTTTTCGGTGACTCGAAAATGCGGCGGAGTCAATACTTGACACTGAACGCTGACATTGCTCCCAAGAGGGCGGTAATGAAAGAGTTATTCTTTTTTATTATTATTTTTTCGCAGCTGTGCAATTTCTCTCAGGAGTTCATTCACACGTTTCAAAATTCAGACTAATTCCTCGTTATTGCAAGCACTCACAGGAGGCATCGGAGCTGGGTAGAGAAGCTGTGGGGGGGGGTTAGATGGGGGTGAGCATCACTGTTTCACAGCACTGCATATGAACCGGCCTGTACAAATATAGAGGCCTTTTGGTACGCTCGCAGGGCTGGGGAGGGACTCACCGTTCTTTCTTTCAGCACCACTCTGTGCACGTTCACATTGCCACGGATGCATGCAGGAAAGGCCTACAGAGGCCTCAGCTTTGCTGACTACATAATATCTAGTCTTCCATCTGTTGAACATGCACCTAAATGAGATAAGACGTGATATGCTGAAAAACACATGACAGGCAGGGCGGGCCGTTTCTGATGTATGCTGCTCTTCTTGACCTTAATTTTGCTAAATGACTGTATGATAATTGGGGAAACGTGTGATATTCATCTAGTACCATTTCCCTGTTCATTCAGATTTTTTATACATTTTGAATGTTTTGTCTGTCTCTGGTTGTCTTTTGTTTAATTCTCCTGTCTTCCTTCGCCTCCTTTACTGAACAGATTACTCTGCATATCTGTTATTTTGTCACCATATGCCGACACTGTGCTTCTGCTTTGACCTTCGTCATTCTGGACATATTTAATGGTTTCAGCCAAAAAGGAAAGTGTAACAGCACACGATCTGCACATGCAGCATTTCCTCTGCCACGTTGCCTTCAGAGAACATTGGTCTGCTCCTCTCTCCTCCTCAGGCAAGATCGTCACGGCACAGAAATTCGACCGAGAGCGGCAGAGGGAGTACGCGGTCACCGTGACCGCCACGGACCAGGCGGCCGAGCCCCTTATAGGAATATGCCAGCTCAACGTCCTCATCCTGGACGAGAACGACAACAGTCCAAAGTTTGAGAACCTGCGCTATGAGTGTAAGTGTCAGTTGTTGAGTACTTGATGTGAGTTTGTTAAGCGCTGTTGGAGAAAATAAAATTGTAGGACTCATTATCTCTGTGCCGTCTGCTGGACTTGGTATTATTCAGTCTGTTTGTGAACAAGTGACTGAAAGTTGGGTTTGACAGTATTCACGTGACATGGGAACAAATGGTAAGCGGTGTGTGTATAATTAATATGTAGGGGGGAGAGGGTTGACGCAACGATAATTTCTGTCTCAAATTATAGGTTAAGGTGTTGGATTAGGTAAAACAACAGGTGCTATTCTGCCTGTGGTCAAACATGAATATGATAAAATCTAAATAAAGCAAACTAAACCAAAAGAAACTGAACACAACCAAAGGTCAGAGAAGCAGCACAGTTTGTGAAGTCACTTCACTCCCTTGGTCCTCGCATGGATAACAGCCAACACACAACCCCCACCCCCTCTCCAGTTTTCTGCAATGTTATTTATGAAGTTTGAGCTTCCATTTTTCATTGTAGGTGCCGTATACATGGTTTAAAATTGATTCCTGACTGTAGGTGTCATTTATTGAATTTATGTCTCTATCAGTCTCTGCCATGTCTGTAATTGAACAAATGTAGACCTCTTTCACTCCATCATATTCCAGCTGTCTTTTTCAGAGAAGTCGAAAGAAACACAATGGTGATAAAAATGTCCGGACGCTCTGAGACGACTTTCGCGCAGCACTCAAGACACACAAGAAATATGACGTTTCAGAGATGGGCCTTGCAGTTTGCTCACTGCTGGAATCATTTTAGGTGTAGCTGTACTGTTTACCAGACGTACCACCATCTCTTACCATTAATGTTCAGCGTCGGTGTCCGGTGTTGGCAAAAGCGACGCCGTGTGATGTCCAGCAATCGCTGACTCTTTTGGATGGGCAGTGTTAATGCGCCATGTTGATACGCAGACTTCCTGCGGGAGGACACCATGATAGGCACCAGTTTCTTGCGCGTGGCGGCACACGATGACGATTACAGCAGTAACGCGGCCATCGCTTACTCCATGTCCAAGGAGCAGCCAGAGTACCTGAAAGTCAACCCCGTCACAGGCTGGGTGTACGTCAACCAACCCATATCACAGGTAACGCTCCACTGACTGCCGCTGTTGTGTCCAACACATTGGACGTATGAGACTGAGATCACAATTTGATATGTTCCCCCAAGCTGGGTTGTGACAATATACCCATGTTGAATAGACATGGAGTGATTGCTGGAAAACTTGGTAGTAAATTATCACAGAATTGAATAGACAGCAAACCATTTTTTTTCTTCTGTCTTAGTGTGTATATATAAAAACTGTATTTATTGAAGACTTTAGAGACAGGTTTGCTAAGACTATTTGCCAGTGAGTTTATACTCTTTGAAGTTGATGTAGCAAAAAAAAAGAGTAATTTTCTTATTGCATTTTCATATTGCCCTGACTACAGAGGCACTGTACCTTTGAATGCATGTGTAGAAGATGCAGGCTGCTTTGAAGGCTTAGTAATACCATGATGCTCTGATGAGCTGTAAAGCCCACTGGTGCTGCAGACTGCCTACGACCCTGCTGTGACCTTGTTCCGTTGCTCCGGTCTGCAGAGGTCCTACATCACCCGAGAGGTCGTGGCCACAGATGGTGGCAACCGCAGCAGTACAGTGGAGTTGGCTGTAACCATCACCAATGTGAAAAACCAGCCACCACAGTGGGAGCAGGACAGCTACAAGGTGGTCATCCCGGAGAACACCATGAGGGACACCCCCATCGTGGTATGTACCCACCCTGAAAGGCCATGGGTACACATTGGTGCTTCAAAATTTGGCGTCAGTGTGCTTTTCTAGGGAAATAAATGTAGTCCTATAAATCGCGTAGGTTAACGCGGTCTGTGAGAGCTCAGGAAAAGGCTTCCTTTCCTCTGTTAACTGGAAAAGTCACCAAACAAAAACACAGGTCTCAAGCACATTAGATTATGTTTTTCAAACTACAATCTTTACAAGCACCTGTGGATAACCAGTGCAAATGAATGAAGTGTTACAATAATGGATTATTAGGTTACTGAATGCCTTCATTGAGATCAGCTTACATAACTTTCCTTTTTCACACCCTCTTTTTTGCAAACACATAATTAACCAAAGAAATTTGTTTTCATTGGCTTCAACCTGATCGTTTACCTAGCAATGTCACCAGCCCCGCGGCCTTTATAGCAACTGCCATGGTAACTGTCGCTCTGTTGTTGTTGCTTTGATTAACACCAGAAGCACAGTTTCTGCCAGACACTCTGCTGCTACAAACCCTTGCTGGAGTTTTTCAAGTACTAATCACCAACAGACCTTTGCAGCGGTATGGGGTGAAGACTAACCCAGTTACAGGATATCAACCCCACCCTCTACGCCATCTTAAAGGCTTTCAGGGCTACAAGCCTTGTTGCCTTCACCTCGCACAGCATCCCATTTGCCAGGCCATGTCTTTGGTTATCACTACCTTTCACCTGCACTTTTATGATGGCGGGACATCCAGTTTATGTGTTGCGCTTACCATAAACCCTGCTCACGCACCCCATCACCAGCCTCACTGCCTCTTGTAATTACAGCTTTTCAAATGAAGCCATTTTTTTACTCATCATGCGGTTAGCAAGGGAACTCGGATTAATCATCTTGGTTTTAAATGCACTGAAAATTAATTTGCTGAATTTTATTAAGGCATCAGGAGCTTTTATATGTATTTGACAGTTGAGACCTAAACTTTCACCAGTTGGACCCCCGTCCCCAGTCTTTGCTTTCCCACAAAGGTCATGGGACATTTTTCCCTTTTCACAACAACCTTAAGTCTTTAGCTCTCCTTGGTTGATCATCTTTTATTGGCTTAATTAATGTCATGGAGATGTTGATCTGTGCCACCTTCCATTCATCAGTAGAAGGAGTTCAGATGCTATTAATGGCCAAAGTTTCCTGCCAACATTGCAGTGGCCACCTGCCCAGGATGACACCAGGATGGATCTGGCACTGAGGCAGATTTTTCAGTGTCCAGGCAGCAGAGCGTTTAGTCCAGAAATTTAAATGAAATTTAATATTGATAACATTGAAACTTTCACTGGAGGTGACACCCCTGGATTCCTGTTTTTTGGATGAGCTCTAGTTGTCAAAGAAATCCAAATCCAAAAATGGAATCTAAATCCCACACACAGGTTCAACGTAAAGGCAGTTTTATTGAAATGCAAATGGCTTGTTGCCACAGAAAATAATGAAACGGTACAATTACAAAGGTCAAACCATATGCAAAAATATTCACAAAGTATGCCTTCCATCATAGCCTGCCCTTGCTGGACAGCTAACATAGACAAAAACCCACTTAGCAGTGATGGTGAGAGCCACAGTACATGACAGCAGGTGTATTAACCACGTAAACAATCCACTACAGCCCTGGAGCACACCAGGAACATGCAGAATGACCAGAACACTAAAGCCAGGCAGTATTTAAACATACAGTGCTAAAGTTTGGATGTTTTGTTTGTGATAACTTACATAAGGCAACACGGGTGAGTTCATGTGCAGAAAAACTTGACATTATATAGTTTGTCAAAAGCCAAGAAACATGGTCTGGTTATCAAACTAAACAAAGATTTACAGGGATTGGAGAGCCAGAGGAATTTGCTCATGATGAAAACAATGTGAGGAAAAAAATGAGAGGAAAGTAGGCTAGTCGGGTAGTAGAATGGGATCAAGGACACAAAGACAAGGATTAGCACTATAACACTCAGAGTTAATCAGAAACATGGATCAAATACTGGGAGGCTGAGCAGGTTTAGATATTCAGTAAAGCCAGTGAAGGTGATTGTCAACAGGTGGGGGGCCAAGGTGATGAAGTCCTGCATCGTGCACGCTTTACAAACGCACGCAGAAATAAAGTCAACAAAACACAGCAAAACGAATGCAGTAAACTCCAGTCACACAGTGGCACTGTTATTGCACAAGAACAGTAGAGAAATAAGCAAAACTAAATAAACATAAACCATGGCAGTCAGGCAGTAAGTGACAAATCAATTTCAGAAACGAACTAAAACAATAGAACTGAGAAGAGAGAAAGCAGCGTCTGGCATCTACAGCTCCGCAGACTCTGAGACTGTTTCAGCTCACACCGACATCCCAGTGACAAAGATGAATACTTTCTATATGGATTTTTAAGCCAACAGTTTGGTCTATTTGCTTGTTTCCTCCTCCTACCATTTAAACAATCTAACTTTAGAATATTTTGCTCTAAACAAGACATTTACTAACTCCACAGATAAGACAGGGAAGTAGAACATTGTACTGTGTAAGTTTTCATTTAACGGTGTAACGGTTCACTTAGGTTAGGCCATCAATAACCCTAGTAATCCTGCTATCAAATATGTCTTTAACATGAGATTAACACACAGACTAATTTATAAATGTTTAGGGCAGACATCCCTGTAAATTCATAGCTGGGTTGTTCACAGAAACATGCCACAGATGTGTGACGTGAACCTTGAAAAATAAACCTTACAGTATGAAACTTGTGAGGGCCTCATTTATAGCCAAGACCTAAGTGCATAAGGACTTTATAAAGGACATTATAAAGTATTTATAGTCAACATTTGGACACAATGAGTGGTTAACCAACATTTGTCTTAACTGTTCAGCTACATTCTAATTTCTTTTTAATACAATAAATAAGGTTAATTATTAGGTCATGAGGGAAGGGTTATGTGTATAAACAGGTGCATTAAAGCATGTGAAACTTACAGTCGTTTTGGACACAAAGTGTTTCGACCAAGTGGTGTATTTTCATGAAAATTTATTCTTTTTGATGTGATTTTGCCACTGACATATTGGAATGGGTAGTTGTACTCATATTTTCTTTATATTTTTTAAGGCTGAAAGGTTTGAAATGCAAAATGAAAGCACCACTTCTTCTGTTGCTCTTACATCCTGAGTCACGTCGAAACAGACAGATTTTTTTTTTTCTGCAAGTTCCTCAAGGTTTCTTCTAAACATTCACATGGTGGAGGAATCAGAGTGAAAAAATATTAATGAACTGTTTCAAGAATGTGATAACCGTGGTACAAAGAGTGTACTACAAAGCATAAAGTAAAGAATTTTATTTGAAAAAGCCCTTGATATATGGTTTCACATGTAAATGTTTGGAAATTGGTGTTGGTGCTTCGGTGGCTGTTGTGATGGTGGAGGCTTGGTATTGATTCCTGGACTGTAAAACTTTGATCTATGGGTAAATAGTTAATGTTAGGGAGTAAACCTTACACAAATCCAGAGTCCCTGAAGCGATTTGGTGTTTGATTCAACACTCTTTCAACAATTTCTGTAGCCAGGCTGATCCAAACCCCATGCTTTGCACTTGTCAGGACTGCCCCTTAGTGAGGCCATGAGGGGGGATTCTGACGACTTGGCAACCCAGGATCTCCATATGCTTATGCCCTGGAGATATCTCCCCTTCCAAATCTGATTCCTCTGCCGGATGCTTCACAATTGTCTCCTGAGACAAGCTCTGCCAACAGCAGTAATTGTCTTGAAGTTATATTCTGTCAACAGTTTTTTTCCGCCTCAGGCTTTTTGAGTAGTAAGCCATTTTTGCCAAACACTTTGTTAACTGTAGTTAAATAAATCTTGTCTGGTAAACCTAATAATTCCTTATTAATGGACATGGCAAAAAGTGAAGTGAGGGTAAACTTTTTCCCTGTGGTTCCAGAATATCAAGGCCATTTCCCCACTGGGAGACCCCAGAGTGACCTACAATCTGGAGGATGGCATGGTACCAGAGACCAATATGCCCGTGCGCTTCTACCTGACGCCGAACCGTGAGGATGGCTCTGCGTCCATTCTGGTAGCCGAGCCCCTGGATTACGAAGCCACACGTCACTTCACACTCAGGGTCCGCGCCCAGAACGTTGCTGCTGTGCCTTTGGCGGCCTTCACCACAGTCTATGTAAACATCACAGGTGTGTGGTCCAACCCACTGGACTGTGTCTAACAACATGGTTTCTGTCTGCAGCAGGAAAGCCCAGATCCATCAAACACCTTACTATTCTCCCCAGCCCACTCAGCTGTCTGTGCTTCTATGCAATGTGAAATATACCTGGTTAGGCTGTCTAGCCACATGGGGACACAGAACTAAGCATACAGAATGTCCATTTAAGTACTCAGAACAGAGTGCGGCTGGGCAGTTTGTTGATGAATTTGTACTTGGCATAGATCCAGCCAAACAATGTCCGTGTGCGTACAAAACGAATAAGAGATTCTAGATAAATACGTTTAACTCCTAGCCAATGAGATGACAGACCTATCCAGATTTATCCAGACAGTGTTTGTCTTACTAATTTCAACAGCGCTGACGGTTAATCTATCCAGCATGTTGCACCAGTTGGACAAGCCATAAATCTGTCACAAAAAGCTTGGACGCAACTCAGAATGCAGGCTCAGCTGCTCAGCTACATCCAGACAGACAGCTCTTACTAGATGCAGAGCGCACCTCATCACGTTTACCGCTGATTTACTTGTAAAGAGCGTGCGTGGCACAATGGGAGGAAATGTAGCGTCATGTGGTGGAATTCTAGTATATTGGCTGTAGTGTTTCCTGCCGCGCGCTATCCAGCGGCACAGCGCGCGCCATCGTTCACACGTTTATTCCACTTGTGTTTGTTATTGCTGGTGTGCTCAGTTTCTCTTCATGTATTGATTTCCTTAAATAAATGAGCACTCTCATAGCAGTCCAGGGAGACTGTGCTTCTATGCAATGAAACAGCTTCATGGATATCTGACTTCGTTCATTCCATGTAAGAAGATGGCTGGCGATTAAAAAAAAAAAAAATCCGTCCCTTGAATCGTACATGGGCGCAAGTTAGCTTTGAATGCGGCAATGCGGGTTTAATTCTGACTTCTTGTAGACAAGGCTTCCTGCTGAGATTCACTTCTTCAGACAATGAAGCCCAGGGCTTTTTTGTCAGGAGAAGAAATTTGGCAAAATTACTGTACGTGAATCGCCGGTGGGTAACTGACACACTCATTCTCCAAACGAATCAGCTTTTTGAAGGGTAGAGTGTGAATGTCCGTGTAGAAGTAATTCTTCTTGGCATGCGACAACATTTGTGATTGTCAGATTTTTTTTTTTTTACTTATTCAGTGGAACAATGGACCATGCCAATTCATTTAGAGGTAGACACAAATACTTGCATTCCAAATTACAAATATTACAATTTGTGTGTTTAAAGCATAACAACAACAACAACAACAATAATAATAATAATAATAATAATAATAATAATAATAATAATGACATAAGGCCCATGTTGTTAAATGCAGTTATAAAACATTTTTGTGTGGTATACAGTATGCTATATGTGTTCTCCATATTATTGAGTTGCAATGCAGGGAAAATGACACCCTAGTTAAATGAAGAAATATTGTTTAGGACATCTGTAAGATCAGTTTTTCTTCTATTCAACACAACAAAACACAAGAGTCTTTGTGCGGCTGTGTAAATAACAAATGAGAAGTATAATTTGGTACACAAATATGTATCTATGTTTTTTGACAGGAAGTAATTTGTTCAGCTTCTGCAATGAACTGAGTTACAGCACAAATATGTTTAGGAGCAATGATTTCTTGTTAACTATTTCTAAATGATTTATAATAAATATCATTGCACAGCAAGCTTTGGTCATAGGAATAGATGTGGATCTGTATTATACTGAACAATTCCTGTGGAAAATGTTTTTCTAGAAACTGCTTGTACAATTTCAAGCATGGTCATTAAGTATGTAGTAATATTAAGACATCTTTGATACTTGCTTCATTTTAATAGCTTTATTACTTGTAGCAGCTGTTATACACAGATTTTAGCCTCAAACATACCATGGTGGCTTCAATGGCACAACTTTTTACTAGGGCTTCGCTAACGACGACTTTGTGCTACCATTACAGATGTCAATGACAACGTGCCGTTTTTCACCTCTTCCATCTACGAGGCCACAGTTACGGAGGGGGCAGAAGTTGGAACTCTAGTTCTCCAGGTGTCTTCCACAGACCTGGACCTGGGCCTCAATGGGAAGGTCAGCTGGGTTCTTCTTATCCTTGGAATTTTTGGAAGGCTGCTCTCTCTTGTGTCTACACTGTGGTCCAAATTTCAAAACACCATTCGCCTATATACATGAAGTATAACTTTCTCTTATTTTATTTCTATCCCACATACCCCACTAATGAGGCTACTTAAAACTCCTAAGGAGCCCACTGACCCTAAAATCAGAACAACTGGTCTGAAGTCCTAGTTTTGGATCTAGACACAGTAGTATCAATACAGCTTACACATCTAGCAGCTCTCGCCTCTGAGGATACACTTGTAGTGGAAGTTCTTTAAATTCTGACCTTGTACAAAGTTTCTCTTTTCTGTAGCTGAAGATGTTTTTTGCTCCTCAGTGCTTTATCCTGTTCTGCAAATTCTGTTATTTATATAGACCACTGAAATCAACGTCTTCCTACCCAAGTATAGTTATAGCATAACAGTAAATGTTTTGCTTAGTTCAGCCTACTCATCAAGATGGCTATAAAAATCATCTCAGTTCTCCAATTTGATATTAAACCAAGCTCACATATTGGGCAGAATTCCAGAACCTCAACCATTCCTCTGCCTGTTCTCCAACCCTCAGATCTCGTACTCCCTACTAGAGGACAGCAGTGGAGACTACCGCTTCTTTCGCATTGACGAAGAAACGGGCTCCATCTATACAGAGGCGGTGTTTGATCGTGAGACTAAAGGATCCTATTTACTGGAGGTGAAATCCATAGATGGATGGGAGTCTGCCCGGCCAGGAAGGCACGGGCAGCCCAACTCTGGTGAGTGTTACCTCTGGGTACAGCATCTTCAAGTGGCTGTATTAGGGGAGGCAGATCAATGACCCACAAGTATAGGAGTTCGTGAAGAAAAATTTGTGTACAGCTCTAGAAAAGTTTAACATTTTACTGTCACTATTGTGTGTCTTGGATCCAGTTTACTGCAAGGGGCAAGATTTCATTTTTTCCCCCCTTGGATCATGAATATTAGTAGATCGTTTTATCTCTCTGGTGGGGTGCTGCTTTGCTTAGCTCTACTAAGTGAAAATGAGAAGGCATCTTGAGGAAATGCATTTTTCATACGAGTAGTCGTGGATTATTAAAAGAGCTTCTCAGCCTAATTCATTCATTGTGATATTTTGACAGCATAAATACTGTTCAAATATTAAAGATGAAAAGAAAAAAAAAACTGAATTCTTCACATGGTAGAAGGTGTTATAAATGTCAGATGAAGGCACTTTGAGAGGCAAGGAGAGGCTGCACTGTGGCCTAGCCTTCTCTTGGTTGCTTAGCATTAACGATGAGCTAATTTGATATGGGCACTACTGTGTCTCACTGTCAGTTGGGTAGCTTGGCCTGCATTAATAGAGATCATATAAGGAACATGCAGAAGAAGCTGGAAAAAACCCATAGAACTTTGTAAGGCAACAACGCAATTCCACTGTACGTGTGGATTGAGTATGACCTTTATAGGAGGGCTTTAAAAAGCAGCACAGAGAATTGCCAAAACAAAATACTCCAAGGTGAATTAATGCTGCCACTGCTTTCATGAGCAGTGAACTCATAATCCTCAAGGCATCCACAGGTGAAGTAAATAGTTACTCTTTCTCAGCTGTAAAAGAAAAAAAATGCTCTAAAAGTTCAGGCTATTCCTTTTCAGCTCCAGGGCACCGTTATCATGGTGTTAAATTCAAAACTCCCCCTGTAACCAAGTCAAATGGTTTCTGTCACCTTCCGAAATGTATTACAAATTATGCTCCTTTTGATATCCATATCAAATGCAGCATATTTAATCATGGTGGAGCCCCCACTCAATTTCACCCAGACCCCCCCTCCCCAACCCCACCCGGAGGGATTCCATCACATCTGTCCGCTGATGTCTTCCGAAACAAAGCCAAGAGTAAGAGCTGACAGAATAAGAGCAGTCAAGGTTGCTTTTTTAATCTCTCACTTATCACTTCTGCAGACACGGCATACGTGCGCATTTTTATCAGCGATGTCAACGATAACAAGCCCGTCTTCGCCCAGAATGTCTATGAAGTCAACGTCGATGAGGACGCGGATGTCGGCTTCGCCGTCGTCACCGTCAGCGCTAACGACGAGGATGAAGGTGCGTCGGAGGAAAGGCTGACGGCGGGGCGGACTCGGCACAACCCTTAAAATTTGTGTCACCGGAATGTGATCGTTGCGCTTTCGCTTTAGAAGTCAGGAGGGTAAAGGTGGCGGAGCTCTCACTAGGGAGTATGCTTCAGTCTACACCCTGGAGGTGGAAGCGAAGCCGGGGAAGTTAAACCTAGTCTGCTCCCCAGGGAGCTCAGTCAAGCTGAGCTCCTACTTTGTGTGGGAGGAAACAGCTTGGGTTCAGCAGCAGACCTGGGAACAGCACCAGGCATCCTTCACAAGCCGCAGTGAAACGCGCTAAGACACCGACACTGTTTTTGAAGAGTCTTCTCTCTAAAGGTATTGGGCAATAACCGAGAAACCCTCACTAGCTGAGATGCCCATTGAGCTAAGACATAATTCTTGCTCGTCAAGTGTTTTTAATTGACGTGTAAATAACCCTAGCCTGGGATTGCTCTCTGTGTATCCTGCTTTAGGAGTGAATCTCTTGCCTGAGATTTCCCTCTCTGTATCACATCATTGGGTTTAGAACAAGCTGTGTTTTAGTGCCTCTGCATTTGTGTATTGAGTTTATCTTGATGCATTTATATGCTTAATTGTTGCATTTATATGCAAATAGTCTTTATTGTGCTTTTATGCCCTATAGGTTTCTAATGATATACAGTGTTTAATTTACACAGATTTTTTTGAAAAATCTTTCCTACATGAAAGTTTAAAAATGCCCATTTTATTGCAGAGATTTAACTGAACGAGCTGAGGTTAAGAAATTGGTAAAGGGGTGTAATGGCAAGACTATTTCAGGGACGTTGTGTTTATACTTCCAGCGCCTTTAAGTGCTATCATACCCATGGCCTTCTCTCACTGTGGTGCAGTTGCCTGTATCTGAGTGGATCTGAACCCCCCCCCCCCCATCAAGCTTTGCTGTGGCTCAGTGGCACAGTAACCTTTATATCGGTCTGCGGCTCAGGGGATTTTATCAGGAGTTCAGTGGTGGTGTCAAGTTAGTGGCCCTGTGGTGCTGGGATTGTGACCCTATCTCTGTCATCTAACAAACATGTTTTCTGTGAGAGAACCGCTAGCAGCACTTCCCTGGGGAGTCCACCTGAGCTCCTGAGGCCACTCAGACTACAAGAGCTTGTCGTCGTGCCCGAGAGAACCATCTCCAGGACCCGTACGTTAATAGTCTAGATAAGGAGCACCGTGTGTTTGTTTTCTACCTGTGGCAGAACAGTTCAAGCAACGGTCATCAGCAGCGTTGTCGGAGCATGCGTGGAACTGCTTGGAGTTTCGTTTCTGTGTTTGTTCTGCTCACACACTTGAAGATGTTCTGCTGGGATTTAGTGCAAAATGGTGAACTCAGCGTTCTGGTTTTAATTAATGGATTGAACACAATAGGATATGTACTTTTATGCATTTTTTTCTTTCTTTTTTTCTTTGCGGTGAGGAAACTCGTTGAATCGCTAATGTTTTGAAACGTTTGTTTGCCTTCGGATTTGATGGTAACATAAAGCAAGGGCTTTAACTTGTTTATTTTTGGTAATTACAGAAGTCACATTGCGGGGATAAAGTCGTTACGCTGTTCTGTGTTCATATTGCTCGCTTACTGAAAATCACCTACAAAGCAGAAATATTGCGTCTCACGTGAATAGGCTTCACATATTTTATATGTACATTAAGAATGCTGCCATCTGCACTAATTTATTAAATGCTGCACAACCCTGTAATTTCCTTTCTGTTTTTCTTTGAATACTACATTGCCCTGTTCTCTCTCTTTCTCTTGTGATATGTGATAATTGTCCTTACTATCATATTGCTTTTATGCCCAGTTTCTTAAAGGACTATATGCTCCTGTTTGTAGAGATTTTGCCATTATATAAAGTGTCTGTAGCCCTCGAGGAAAGGACAGAGGTCCTTCTCCTACCAATCCATGATTGGGCGTTCCTCACTTTTGTTCGTTCTACAGGAGCCAATGCTAAGCTGCGCTACCAGATCACCTCAGGCAACACGGGTGGCGTGTTTGACGTGGAGCCCGAGGTGGGCACCATCTTCATTGTCCAGCCTCTGGACTACGAGAAGGTGAGGAGGTACAAACTACGGCTTCTTGCGTCTGACGGCAAGTGGGAGGACTACGCCGCTGTGGTGGTCAGCGTGGTCAACAAGAACGACGAAGCACCCGTGTTCCCTGTCAACGAGTACTACGGCAGCGTGACGGAGGAGCTGGATGGCTCACCTGTGTTCGTGCTACAGGTCTGTTCCCTTCCAGTTTCACATCCAGCAGGCTGCAGTCTTATACGTTAAGTGCCCAACTGGTTCATGGTTATAAACAATTTATAAAACCAATGTAAGGTACCAGTGCCAAGAAAGTGGCCAAATGAATTGATTGCTCTAAAAGGCTTAAAATTTTGTCACACATACATTTTTGCTTGGTGCTTATTGTGTGTGTATTTTAATGTAAAGTTTTTATAAAGTCTGATTCCAAATGGAGTTACAGCTTTAACTGGACACTATTCACATTTAAGGTATGGGATCAGGATTTGGGCCTATGGTGGGTTGGCGCCCCGCCCTGGGTGTCCCCTACCCTGCACCCTATGTGTTCTGGGATGTGCTCCAGGCTTCCCATGACCCTTAACAGGATGAAGAGGTTCTTCATAGAAGATGACTGATTTACTGATCAGGATTTGGGCTTTAGTAGTTATTTAATATCTTGATTTTGCTTTGGTTTGGGGCTTCTAATGCATTGTTTTTAGACTAAAATGTGATAATCAGTTGATTGGTTTATTTTTATTGCTCGGTTTATCACATAAGTGAAATATATGCAAGAACAATAAGGTAATCGCAGTCAATATATGTTCCCCCAACCGGCAGCCTTACTAAAATTGAAATGATTAATGTGTGCAAATGCACAATATTCTGATACGTCCTTTGGGGCATGGAATGTTTTACTGTGTGTAGCGTTGCCAAGCATCTATTAGGGTCCAGTCTTCTTTCATATAGCTTATTGTTGTTAGCTAAACCTGTATACTAAAATGATTTGACCTTCTATATATTTAGCCGCAAGGAAAATCCATGTCTTTGTTATTATTCATGTTCTGCCCTGGATAATTAACTTCGACTATGAAAAGCAGTTTTTTTTTTGGCGCTCAGGATATTTAGAAAGGCTTTGAGGCCTCAAGGATAAAAATAAAACGTTTTACCTTTGCAGACAGAATCTGTAGCTGTCAAGTTAGGCTGAAAGCTCTTTAACTAGATGCTTGTATTCTTGTAGCACTTTTTTCATATAGCACATTACCTGCTATATGAAAGAGGGGGAAGAAAAGTGAAAAGTCAAAATCACAAGCACGGTCCGTTTGACCTTGCAGGTAACGGCGACTGACCCTGATAAAGATGCTGCTCAGGAGGCTCTGAGGTACTCACTGCATGGCCAGGGAGCAGACATCGAGTTCATTATCGACGAGGTGACGGGGAAGATCTACGCCCAGAAGACTCTGAACCGCGAGGAGCGGTCAGTGTGGCGCTTTGTCGTACTGGCCACTGACGAGGCTGGAGAAGGGCTGACCGGGTTCACCGACGTCATTATCAACGTGTGGGATATTAATGACAACGCACCCGATTTCACATGCATGCCTGATAGCTGCCATGGCCAGGTTCCAGAGAACTCTCCGCCAGACACGTCAGTCATGGAGATGAGTGCCACTGACCTGGACGACAGTGCTGTGGGCCAGAATGCCGTGCTCACCTACAGGATTGTGGGAAACGCTCAGGGCATCTCAGGCTCCGACCTGTTCAGCATCAACCCTAACACAGGAACTATCTACGTGGCGCGTGGTGACCTGGACCGAGAGCGGGTCGAGAGCTATCAGCTGGTGGTGGAGGCCCGGGATGGCGGGGGTATGGTGGGTACGGGCACGGCAACAGTACGCGTGACCGACGTCAACGACCACGCCCCCAAATTCACGGAGAGTGCGTGTCGGGCCCGCGTCTCTGAGAGCAGTGAGCTGAACTCAGCTGTACTGGAGCTGTCTGCCACTGATGCAGATGTCGGAGAGAATGCCCACGTGACCTTCAGTGTGGTTGCTGGAGATCCAGAGCAGAAGTTCTACATCATTAGCCGGCGGCAGGAGCGACATGGCACACTCCGGCTGAAGAAGAAACTGGATTATGAGAAGACCAACGAGCAGCACTTCAACCTCACAGTCAAAGTGGAGGACTTGGATTTCTCCAGCTTTATCCACTGCATTATTGAAGTAGATGATCACAACGATCACGCTCCTGTCTTCATTCCCCACTTTTACCTGTTGCCACCACTTCCTGAAGATGTTCCAGTGGGCACCAGCATCGCTAAGGTCACCGCGAGCGACTCTGACTCCGGGCAGAACCAGGAGATCACATACAGCATTTTGCCTGAGTCGGATCCGTATGGACAGTTTTCTGTGGACCAGGCTGGCCTTATTACCGTGGACAGTCCATTAGATCGGGAAGTTGTGGCACAGCATTACTTGGTCATCTTGGCGATTGATAAGGGCAGCCCGGCACAGACAGGTAGTGCCACTGTCCAGCTGAGTCTCCTGGATGTCAACGACAACGGGCCTGAGTTTGAGGTAGCCTACTCTCCCATGGTGTGGGAGAATGTGCCGGCACCCCAGGTCGTCCGACTAAACCAGACCTCCGTGTTGCTGCATGCAGTGGACCACGACTCCCCTGAGAACGGAGCGCCGTTCTCTTTCGGCATGCTGCCAGATTACCACGACCGTGGCACCTTCCACCTGCTGGACAACGGCAACAGCACGGCCACAGTCACCGCTCTGCGCACCTTTGACCGTGAGAGGCAGAAGGAGTTCTTCCTGCCTGTTGTCATGACTGACAGCGGTCATCCCCCAATGAGTGTCACCAGCACACTCACTATTACTATAGGTGATGAGAATGACCATGCTCACCAGGCAGGAAGTAAGGAGGTCTACATCAACAGCCACAGAGGTGAGCGTCTACTGGAAGCAAAATGACATTTTATTAAGTTTCATTCTCATTACGTTAGAAGCACTGCTTTCTGTAGATGAGTATTGTATCTGACTGTATCTGAGTGTGTGTTTAATTCATATATAGAAATATTTTCAGAAGCATTCAGATAATTGTTCAATGCAACAGCACGTTTTAAGTAGTTTTGGCAAGTGCACTTTGATCGTGAGATCTACAGTACTTATTTTTTTTTGTTCATTATTTAGTGAATATTTTATCCGAAGTGTTATACAGTGATAAGCAGGACTTTAACCCCTGTCATGTTTCCCAAATATAAAACAAGGACTTCAGAGCTTCTGGTTTCAGCAAGGCTTTATTCAGTAGCGACAGCAAGGCAACGATAGTCCCTGGAGCACCCTGCCAAGTTGACACACAAAGCACAACTAGGTGCATTTGGCGTTCTTGGCACAAAGGCCCTTACAGCAAGTGTTTACTTTCCATTATACTGTTACAACGTGGTGGAGAGATACACTAAACCAATCACATTTCCTTCCCTGCTCATGACATTTAATCACTTCACATTTACATCCCTTTTTGGATCCTTGCCAACAATAGTTCCTGTCAGCCAACTTATTTCTGCCAAATGCCACCATCGTCTCCAAACTTGGTTGGCACGATACATCATGTACATCATGCTTGCGCTAGCTTTCCTTGACCTTGCCTGAGCTAAACATGATACTGACATAGTGACCTCGGCTGAAGTTACACATACTTCTGTCACAGAGACCTCAGCTGACACCAGTTCATGCAGTTACACATGCATGTACTTCAGTTATCACTCACTGATTACTTTCTTACCTCTGGGTACATACATATGAAAATCACCCATACCCTATGACAAAGCTCATATGTCAGTTTGTTAGAAAGTAGGTATTATTCAGTATTCAATATGTCAGCAGTCAATATTCTTGGTCACAGCCAATATACACCCTTCTGACTCCCCCACACATTCTCATTCTTACTGAATATATTTTTCCAGACGTATGACTGATTTCTCATAACAGGAAGGATGCCAGCAACAGTCTTGGGCAAAGTCTATGCTCCAGATCCTGATGACTGGGACAACAAGACATACACTTTTGAGGGACATGTACCCAAGTATGTTTTTTTTGTCTGTTCTGTGCTGTCATTTATCTAAACATTAGATGTTTATATGTGGCTTTTGAGGGATGTGTTCACTACGTTTTAAGGAAGTATATAGGATATACAATAGTGTATGTCACTGTCAAAAGGACACCCAGCCAAAGTGACAAAATCCTAGGTACAATATTTTCCATGCTTGATTCAATTTCATGTAGACTACAGTTCTGTTGCATTTGGAGTTTGGCTGGGCATTCCCACAGACGGTCACTCTACACTGGATTCAGGCAATACAAAAAGGGTTAATTTTATCTTATTTTATTTTTTACCTAATTTTTATTAAATGATACTACGTTTGGTTTCCATTATCACAACTCTGTTCAAAACATGGTCACGTTTGCCACAAACTCAGACTTTTAGCACTAATGTAAGGCTTTCATTCTCCTCTTCACCATTTCTGTAACCTGACCAAGACCTCAGCACATCAAAAGATAGCCATAAACCTGATTTTAACTTATAAAATCCTTAAATGCCCATTTATATCTTGGTGTCAACTTCCTCTTCCTTCTGGAAAAAGGATTACAAGGTAAAGTACTTGGTGGACAAAAGGGTTCACCATGACTCTTTGCACCGACTAATCCAGAAGAATAAGTGCGGACCTGGGTCTCGCAGGTGATATAAAAGTCCTTCGTCCCTCCCTCTGACGCCCCTGTGGTCTGCCTCCCCTCCCTGCCGATGTCGCTCACAGCTTCTTCATCCTGAACAAGAGGACAGGCTTCCTGATTATCAAGGAGAGCACCCCGCTAGGCAGCTACGAGTTTAAGGTGCGGGTGTCAGACGGGGTGTGGCCGGATGTCGTGTCCAGCGTGGCCGTGCACGTGAAGGACCTCCGGGATGAAGCCATCTACAGCTCAGCTTCACTGCGGCTGGCAGGTAGAGAGCCCCCACCCCCACCCCCAAACGCAGCGCACCTGTAACTGAGGTGCAAATAAATGTGACACATTACGCTGAGATGCATTCACACATCGATAATTTCCTAAGTAGTCTCATCTAAAACACCGCTCATAGCTTATAGTTTATACTTTCACGTGTTGCCCAGCTAAATGGGCGCATTCAGTTTTTCTGGAAATATATACATTATTTGTCATTATGGAGAAATTTCAGGCCACATCCTAGTTACATATTCGGTGCTTCAGCCATTATTCCCATAGGTGCTTCTTGCTGATAAAAACTGTGAACACAGCACAGTCTCCCGGTAGCATGGGAACCACATGGATTGCATAAGCATTAGATAATACACTTCACTAAAAAGTGGACAGAGAAACATGTTGCAATGAGGGGATTTTTAAACAAGCTTGTTGTCATTTTTGTAATTTTTTCCATTTGCTTTTTGCCATATGTGGCTCCTCAGATTCCACTTTAAAGGTTCGGTGCTGCAGAGCATCTTTTAAAGCAGTGATGAATTTCAGCATCCGGGTTGCTTGGTTTTTAGCTGACCTGCAGGGAATGTGGTTAACAGGGTGCTGCACTAGCAAGCTCAAAGCTCTTTTTGTATTAAAGTGTTTTTGCTAATTGTTTTGGAGATTTGTTTTGCCGCTTAGTTATCTCAAATTAATTGTGCTGTTTTCAGGTGAACAAAATGTTTTGTCGCCGCAAGGAGTTTTATTTTTTGTTTTCGTTCATACGTTACATACTGGAATCTAATATCCAGTTTAATGCCAAATTAATATTCAGGCTTCAGAAAAACATTATTGTTGAGGGACTTGAATTATGAAAAAGGGGAGTGTGTCGAATGTATGATGATACCACAGAGGTAATGCAAAGCCTGCTTATTAACTGCTTTGAGGATTGTCAGCCAGGCCAATGAAATTGCTTACTGGGATGGGGTTTTCTCACATGGCACAGGGGGGACCAAGAGTGGTTGGGTCTCCCGTAATTTTATTCCCAATGAATTCTTCCAGGTACATTCTTCCTGATGGCTGTTTTTCTGAAAGGGTCATGTGATCCTAAGGACCATAAATTCGGAGCTATAGTAATACAAATAATAATAATAATAATGTGGATGGTATTTTTAATGTACTTGCTCTTTAAAAATTTCTGTTAAAAGTTGCAATCAAATAAGTGTTAAGTAGACCTGTTTGTGTTTTGTCCACTAACAGTAACTTTTCCTTACTTGTTGCTTTAGGTTAATATTTCAAAATGATGGAATAGTGAGAGGAAAAAAAACAGTTATTACTGACCTAATGGCACAAAAAGGAACAAATCATAGTTTGAGATTGCTTCAGAAAGCCCCAACAGAACACCAGACTCTACCATCGCTCTTCTCCACCTTGACTGCATATAAATGGGAATTATTCCCATGGACCTACACATATCGAATCCATAAACAAGTGTATTAATACCTGTTATCTTGAAAAGGATTATTAATAGCAGGTATAAAGACAGAAACACAACACATAACATTTGTTCTTGATGAGGTGTTTTCATCTAGAGTAACTCTAAGTTTACACGTGATACTACTTCGTGTTTCTGTGTTTTTATGGTAGATTTCGACATGCCTATAAACATTCTTTGGGTTATAAGCTGAGAAGGAAAAACTGCTTGCCTTATATGTGGTCATATGGTCTACCTACTCTAAAATATAAGTAAGGTTGTTTAGTAAGTTTGATTTGCTCTTTTTATCTTGTTTAGTGGTCACTTCTTGTATGTTTTGCTGTTGGGTCCACAACAAAGCCTACTAATCACTATATTAGATACGCTGATGGGTATTTGACCATTGGATTGCCAAACATCCATTCATTCTGAATCTGAGTCATAAAGATTATGAAACGTTGCCCTAATGTTGCTGTCAGCCTCCATGACATTTAAAATCCCATTAGGAGAACAAATGTACAGTGGAATGTAATAAAGGCACAGAGGTTCTAGTCTCTAGAGATCAAAGTATGGCAGTTTGTTTTACCTCAAAGAAAAATATATTGAACTATGAGGAAAAAATGTGTATTTACAGTAAGACTTTAATAGATGTTTATAAAGTTTTTTCGAAGCACCTGCCTTTGCTTTTGGTTTTTGTGGACTGTTTTTTAGGTGGTTATGGTATTAATAAGTCATATATAAACCATATAAAGATAAAGATAACATCAACAGAAATTTTTCCAAGACAAAGGTCATCACCTTTTGGTAACACTGGTTGCAATTTTCTTACAATCTTATCTGGTAATTGAGCAAAGAGAAGCTGTTCCCAGGACATTGGTAGCATAGTTAGTTACAGAAGTAATAAAATGTAGAGTAACTTCTCCTGGAAGAACCATTCTTCTCATGTGACGTCACACTGTTGAGGACGTTGCTTACTTTGCTGTCGGCTAATGGTTAACATGCTTTTTTCTCAGGTTTTATCCTAAACCCCTTTGTTACTGCGGACCCTGGATTCCTTCATGGTGGCAGAGTGCCTAAGCTGATTTGTAGGATGAGAGGTTGTTATGCGCATGTGGACTAACCCTGTAACGAGGTTCATTGTCCAATGAGAAATCAGTGTGGGAAGATGTGGTTAATATAGGCTTAAATTAATCTACCAGATGGACCTTCATCCGAGGAAGTGAGATGGATATGTCTGAAATAAAGCACACAAGGAGGGTGGAAGAAAGGGTCCCCATGAGGACATTCACAAGAAACATAAAACAGCAAATCATCCATCCATTCCATCATTTTGTTGTAATTACACATATCAGTTGGTGTATTAGGAGCCCCTCAAGGGGCTTTGGATGCTGAGAGAAGGTTGAACAGCCATTACAAAGCAGAGTCCGGGCCCTGTGAACCTCATGAGAGAAGAGCAGTCAAGCTTTGTTCTGTGCTGGAAGGAGCCGGTCCAGTCATAATTACCCATATAGACCTCATTACTGTTAATTCACTCCCACAAATTCACTCCCTCAGACTGAAACAGAAGGACTTAGGGGGCCAGTCTGTATGTTAGCACTGAGTCACAGCTGAGCGATAACCCAAATATGAGTAGCACTAAGTGGACAGATGCTCGACCATCTTTGGAGTTATGCCTGAAGTCTGCAATGACATTAAACTGAAAATGGGATCATTTGTAAATAGTACATGATAATAAATGTCCATTTCTTTCCCAGGATTTCCAGTACAAGCACTGCAAACTATTTCCTCTGTCCTTTTCCATGCCACATACGCCAGTATGAACATGCATGGTGATTTAATAATAATCATGCTTGCGTATATTGCAGACATCACAGCCACGGATTTCTTGGAGCGCCGGGTAGATGGAAGGAGTCGATTTCAGCTGTTCGTAGACTTTCTGTCTGAGATGCTGGCCACCAGACCTGAGAACGTCAACATCTTCAGCCTGATAGAGGCCAGGGAGAAGGCTCTGGATGTGCGCGTGTCTGTGAAGGGTGCCCCATTCTGGAGGCCAGAGAAGCTGCATGGGTACCTTGCCGCACATAAACACAAAGTATGTATGTCTAAAGTCTTCAGCTGTTTTCATTTTTGCCTTTCAGGCAACAATTCTTGTGTGCAACAAAGAGATGTTTTGCTTGTGGTTTGTCCAAATGTATGTTATTGCATTACAATGCAGTAAAAATGTATCTTCTATCTATTTTCAACCCAACAGCAGGGCAGAGACTCATTCCTCTAATTCTTTGATGGAGCCACTGTCTCCTCTGTGTCCTCTACTTAAACCCTTTTTGTATTGCATGGATCCAGTTTTTTTAATCACTGTGCACACTGATGTCCCAATCTAGGACCTCATTTGGTCCACTGTGACCGACCCGATTTTCTTCACTGGGCAGGATCATCGCATTGGTACTCAATTGACTTCAGTGTGATTAATGTCACCCTGTCACTGTTTTTATTTTTAGACTGATGTGCCAACTCGTGCTAGAAAGTACTTGAGTCTTTCATTGTACATCAAGATTTCGTTTGTTTCTTGGCAGATGTGCAAAAATAAGACAGATGTGTTAAGTGTTAGGGTGAGTTGTTTGGGTGCAGGCTAACAGCAAAGCCAGAGTTATTAGCATGAATAGGTAATGCTTGCAAATACATGATTGGACGCTATCTCTAAATAATGGGTGGCTCCATTTTGTCATATCACAGTTGTAGGATTAAGATGCATTTTAAGGGGTCACATGTAGAGGCTGCATGATTGGCTGATTGATTTGGGGACTCAGAGTTGGACAAAATGTTGCAAAATGTCTAGTATTATTATACATTTAATTTCAGTGGGCCTGAAGTGAACTTTGTGTCAGGTGTCTGAGGTTTCCACTATATACGTGGGTAAGAGCTCGTATTTCTGCATGTTCATGAGGCCCACTCATGTGTGTGTATGCCTACATGGATATATCGTTATATACTGCTGTGCTCATGAGTAACTGTGGGTTCAAGCAGTTTGACCAATAGGTCAAGGACTCAAAGAACTGAAGAGTCTCCCTAAGTGTTAATGTAGTCTCTTATGGGCAATTTTTTCACATTACAATGGCTGTCAGGGCACAAGTCTCTGCATCGACACCTGTCGCCGTTTCTCAGGTGTGCACTGGTTCACAGTACTGCCTTGATTCAGAGTGATGGTGCTTGGAGGAGGAAGGAGGAGGTCTTCACCTTGCCCAGCAGCTTACTGTGACCGGTCACTCGTGGCTGTGAGGTACACTGGCAGGTCAGACATCCACTCCTGTTAGAAGGAGTCAGGCTAGGAGAGAGAGGCAGAGGGATTAATGGATTATTAGTGCAGGACACAAAGGAGCGTGGTGGATACATGCGAAGTGGAAGCTCTCTGGCACACTTAAATGCCAGGCTCAGAACTTAACCATTTGCCCCAACTGGAGCACATTTAATAGCAATACAACACAGCAGAAATGAAAGAGGAAACCTCCCACCAGCTCTCACACTGCTAAGCTTTTTGCTAAGCCTTTTCTCACTAGCAGCAGCAACAAAAACAACAGCAACAAAGATGAAATATAATGCACAAGCTCCTGTATTATTTGACATTTTCTTAAACATCTCTTTGTGCCTCTTCTCTGTAATCTTGCCTTTTAATGGTTTAATATCAACTAAGTTTACTGAGCTCAGCTGCAGCTTTGTGGTCTGTCAGGGCAAAGTGGCCAATCACATGTTTTCATGGGAGGAGGGGGAGGAACCTCAGTACACTACTAGCCTGATTTCACTTCTTTGAATTCTATTGATGTTTGCTCTTGATATGTTATAGAGGGTCAACAAGCATTTTGGTTTGTGTCTTTGTATATGTGAATTTGCACAAGCAAAAACACACACACACACACACACACAGGCATGAACACAGCTGATCAGTCACAACAGCACTCTGACATAAATAAATACATCAATACAGCTCTGCTGATATGTGCTTTTGTGGCACATACCTGGTAATGTGTGTGATACATTTTACTTATTATTGTGATTAATATAATAATGATTAATTTCAGTGATAACAAAAAGCTTTCTTAGAATGGTGAACAGCTTAGAAATCCTTCCAGGTGTATGAGCAGAACAACACGTGCGCACACACACACACACACACACACACACACACACACACACACACACACACACACACACACACACACAAAAGCTACCGTGACTTCCAGACACACATCAGGCTCAGCAGGTTCTGCATGGCTTGCTGATGGTGTTAAAAGGATCCTTGCTAGCAGAAGTTTATAGTGGTCCAGGGCAGGAGGAGATGAGAACTTGCAGTGACAGCAGGCCCGTTCTCCACATTGTGCTGTGGTTTGCCAGCGCTGAAGTGTGCAGATGTATATGAGGGGTTTGATGCAGTCTTAGAAAATGTCATTAATCACCCTGATCCCTGGTGTGTCTGCTGTTTTCATTTCAGGATTCCTGTCCTTTTGAGCCAGTGTTTTAGATTTTCACTGTGCTGGTCACAGTATTGTATCTCAGATTAGATTTCCTGTTCATTTTAGGGCATGCCCAGTTATATTTACGGAATAAAATTTGTGTTTCAGAATTTGTCGTTTTCATTGTCAGCAGTAAGCCTGGTGGGGGACTAATATACCAAGAGCAGATGTTATAGTTTCTATGTGAATATGAAGAACATTTTCTGATGTACACAGTTTAAATATGCTAAAATCCTTACACTTGTCTTCCTTTTGACTAATCTCCATGGATTTCGGAATTCTCAGTCCAGATTATTAATCATATCCTTTGGATATCACTTCCTGTATCTGATCTTTTGGATTTTTGCTTTTTGATGAAGTAAAACCAGTGCTTTGATCTTGGATCTTCGTGGCTTTCTCTACCCATCTTTTCACCACGTCTTGATAATTGTGTTACTTGGAAATGAAGATGCCTGGTTTTGGCTCAATGTCTCTGGTTCCTCAGGGAGCACTTTGCTTAGACTATCTCTCCTGCCCTGTCAGAATTATTTTTTAATTCAGATAGTTTTATTGGCTTGAATGGTATTTGGCAAAATTTCAAGCCAGATAATTAAGCTGTTATCATAAAAGTGTTCACAAGAAGTTGTTGCATAAGTCTAATGCAAAGGGAAAGAGTAAAATCTTTCCATTGACTTTTTGCGTTCATTTATGATGTGATGGTCACTTTGCCCTAAAGGCTATTGCTGTGGTTGAACAATTTGCCGCCATGGTAGCCGAACTACAGCCCTCCCCTGGGAAAATACGAATCGTTTCCCATCCATATTTAGGAAGTTATTAAAATGAGTGTAAGAGATAAACAGCACTAACTGTTCATTTTCTCACTCAGTCTTCCACCTCCCAAGAAAGAAGAGAGATTTGGATGGCTCTTCCCACAGCTCTTAAAGACTTTATCAGCCAAATCCGTTCTGTGATGAAGACTTACGATGATTCATGTCTTAATTTAGCATTTCTGCTTCCCCGCTCCCTCCGTCCCTTTCTGTTTCTGTCATTCTGCATCTTAACTCCCCCTGTTTGTTCTCCCTCTCATGTGGACTCCCTCCCTTTTCTCGTATTATTTTTTTTCGGCCCTTGTACTAACTCCCTTTTATTTCCGTACCCTCGTATCCTCCCTTCCCTCTCCCTTCTCTCTCCTCCCCCCTCCCACCGCCTCCTCGTCCCCCAGCTGCAGTCATTCCTTCAGGTGAATGTGAGCCAGGTGAACGTGGATGAGTGTGCCGACGTTGACTGTGGGGGCAGTGCCGGCTGTGCCAGCCACCTGACCATCAGCGACGCGCCCACCGTAGTGGACTCCGGGAGCATGTCCCTGGTTTCAGTGACGGTGACGGCCGAGGCGGCGTGCGGCTGCTTGGCACGGGAGCACCTGCACCAGTCGTGTTCCTCTTATACATGGAACCCCTGTCTCAATGGCGGGGTCTGTACTGACAGCCAGAGTGGGTACAGGTGCGCAGCATGCGGTACAGCTTACACGACACGAAACAGACAACGCTTTTCTTCTGTATCACACCCAGGGTGCCAGCAGATTAATACTGCTTCATGCCTGAAAGACAAGTGAAATGTATATGCAGGGACGGTTTGACAGCTGTAGTGAATGAAGGTAAAGTGTGCGAAGGGCCTGATGCCTCAAGACAACCGGAAACGATATAGGTCAGATACTAAGGGCAGTAGGTCTGTGTTTTGCTGATGCCTGTGTGGCACACAAGTTGGGACTTGGAAAAACAGAACTTTGAGTATAAGGTTCGTGTATAGCAGCTGATCTGTGTTTCTTAAAATGCCTGCAAGTATGATACACCAGCTTTTAGACAGCCACTGCAAAGAATGTGACAGGTGACGTTCAGGGCAAAAAATCCAGGCAGCAGAAACTCTGGTAAAGTGTTTGACAGTTTTAATGATCTGTTTCACCTGAGGACAAAAATAAAAGCTCCTCAAAGAACAGGCTGTACATATTAGCTCGCCTGTTACAATGCTATGGAGTGTATATTTTGGGAAGTCTGCTGTGGATACGTGGTTGATTGCCAACAGCAGTTTGTTATTTCTTCCTAAGGGGTAAACGTAAGAAGCCCTGCCTCCTGTCGCTGGCCTTATGTTGAGGGGAATACGAAAGCACGTTTTACAAATGAAAACCAGCAGCAGATTGGGAAAACGTTCCATTCTGAGGAGCTCAGATAGACGCGAGGAACGTTCACCTCTCGCAGAATGAACAGATCAAGCAAGAGCTGATGAATCGGAGCTCTTGCTTGAAAGTGTGCTGGGCTCCCTCGAGAGACTCATGATAAAGGGAAAATGAAACGCTTTTCAAAGACTGTGTTTTGCTAACTCTCTGGCACCAGCAGAGATAATAGGTTTCTCATCAAATATTAACGAGATGCCAGGAAGAGCACTCGCCCACCTGAGACGCTCGCCTTTCCATTTTGTGCCCATATACGTGTGTATGTTTGTATGTGTTGTGTGTGTGTATGTGTGTGCATGAGTGCGCGCGTGTGTGTTCGTTTAGGTGTTTATATACTTGATGAGTGGTTGCGTGGTGGTTATTTCTTTGACTATGTATATTATTTCTCTTGTGCATATATAAAAATCTGTTTTTGAATATGATGTGTGTATTTAGATTTGTACATGTGCATTATTCAGAATGTGCATTTGCATTTGTGGGTTTTGGGTTGCGTGTTTGTGTGTGTGTGTGTGTGTGTGTGTGTGTGTGTGTGTGTGTGTGCGTGCGTGCGTGTAAGACTCACAGTACTGTGGCCTGGAGCAGAAAGGCACAGACCTGTCTGCCGAATTCACTGTCTCATTACTCTCCTTCACCTTGTAATTGGGCAGAGTCTTGGAGCTGGGCTCACCTCACCTCCTCATCCAGCCCTTTGAAGTCCCTCCAGCCTCGCTCTGTAATTGCGCCTCGTGCCCTGCATGGGGGGGAGGGGGTTGAGGGGATGGCAAGTGCCCGCTTCCTTCGGCTGATTAAAAGGAAAGGAATCAGCCATGGGTGACAGCGCACTCCCTTCTGTTTTGAGGTTAATTCACTGTTATTTTTTAATTGACTCTGCAGGTCAATGGGGCAGTGTTGAGGTGACCGCTTCAGGGACTTGGCGGGTTGGAGTGAACGGTGGGGGGAGGGCTGTGGAAAGGAGCGCGTAGATGGGGGGAAAAGCAGCTCAGTCAACGTTTGAGCATTTAGGTCTCGTTTGTTTATTTTAAGTGGCTTAAAATAGAAAAGTGTATTTACTGTTATATAGCTAGTGATGCCCATTAGTTATACGATACACACTTATGAGTGGAGCAAAACAGACGGAGAAAAACTGACATGCCCATGCAAACACATGGGCACCCCTACACAATACATACTCTATTTCTTGTTATTTGGACCTTTAAAGATGTGCAGTTGACCAAAGTAAGTCCCAAAGTAAGTCAAAAAATGTGCGGAACGAGTCAACACATCAGTGTACTCTCAGGAGCCCAGGTTTTATATTTGATGTCAAGTTTTTGTAAGCGTATATAAGTCTACCAGTCACATGTACCGAACAAGATATGGGAAGTACCAAACCAATGTTCAAAAATGTTAAAAATGTCTGAAAAGTTTTGTTGAAATAGCTCCTCTTTGGCTTGATAATGGCTTCTCCCACACACACGCGCGCACACACACAGGGCGTAGACTTGACAGTTTCCTCAGTAAATCATCCAACGTGTCTCAAAGTTCCTGTGCAGCAGCGTGGCTGGGCCCCATTTCCTCCCCTCTCCTGCCTAGTTTGTTCCACATAAGGTTTATGGGATTGAGGTGTGGAGACTAGCCAGGCCAGGTCATTATTGTGGCTCCAACTTTACTTTTTTGCTATATAGCTCTTGCAAAATTTTTATGTATGGTTTAGATCATTATCTTTCTGAGAAATGATGGACTGCCAAAATAACCGAAATCCCAATTTAATGCAGTGCATTAGAAGTGTACGGTAATAGCCGTGTTCACTGGGATTCCCACAGACTTGTTAAAGATCTTCAGTAAGATGATGCTGTCACCTCCTTACTCCATGGTGGGAATTACTCATGCACATTGTGAGCTGAAGTTATCGAGAAATCCATACTTCTGGTAGCATACAGCTGAATTTGCATTTCAGGAACAGTTAATTCATGGTTTTGCAGTAAAGCCACTTTGATGGTGTTGTAGAAATGTGAATTTGTTCTTTAGCTTGAGAAAACCATTGGACTACCTGACCTTGTTGGTTTTCAAGTGCCAGTTTGTTCAAATTTTTGAAGTTTTAAGGTAAAGGACACCGGTTTCTCTTGTAGTTAATCTTACTTCTTATCTGAGTGTTTTGAAAACACATACCGCTCATTTTTGTACCTGACACAGTGTTCTGACATTTACTCTTATTTGCTTGTGTTGGTAAGCATATTAGATAGTGCCATAGACGGAGATATTTGATCACTTTTAAACTAGAAGTTTTTTTTTCTTCTTCTGAAGGAGACTGGATCTTATTTGAAGTAATTTAAACAGATACAATGTTGAAATTATTAAATTATTCTTTATTAGTAAAGTCATAAACCTCTTTTACTGCATGTGGAGGAAAGTGCTGAAAGTCCAGTGTCTGAAAGGTTCAAATGTAAAATAATTTAAAATTGTAAATTAAATCAAAGCACTAAACCCAGGATTAATGTTTGGTAGGATACATTCATCATGTAACATGCTAAGCAGGGACTCCAAATAGGAATGCTTGCATCCAGTAAAATGTTAATCCTGCTTTTCATTTTTTTTTTACGATGTGCACTGAATTTTAGATTTTCAAAGAAATGCTAATGCTACTCTTGCAGTTCAATTCAAAACGTAAAAAACATTTTAGATTATCCATGGACAGAGAAGGAATATCCACTGCTAAGATTTTACAGTGATGGTTGTATTTTATTGCAAGGAGGTTGTATTGTGGTTAATAAAAGCAGACTTGATATTAGATGTGATTATTAGAACAGAGAAGCACATCAGGCCAATGTGCTGTCGCATTTAGATAGACATCCTGGTGGAATATATCTTCCTTGTCAAACTTGGCCCACCTTCAACCCTGGGAAACAATAACAGCCTCTGCATGGCCTTTACCTGTTCCACATCAGTAAATGAGAGGTTCTGATTGGTCAGCACTGGGCCCTGATAGACAGCTGGCAGGACTGTCCAGCTAATACCCTTTCCTCAGTTTATGTGGCAGTGAAGGCTGCTTGTGTGAATTTGTCACCGTGAGACAAGGCACCTTTTTTCCCCAGATATATTTTTGTCATTAAAGAGACTGGAGCCTCCCTGATGATGAAACATTCTGAACAGGGAATGCAACCTCCAGCTGCTCTTGGACTCAAAGCTAGCAAGAACCGAGGACAGTGTGTTTCACTGCTTGACTGGTGACGCTGGCCTTTTGACAAGTGTAATGCTTGCTGAAACAGACGACGCACATATATATCTGTATATAATCATATTCCTTCACAGTGATTTTTTTTCCTCTCTATCTTTTGTATGAGCATAAATTTTTATTTCACAAAGCGTTTTCTGTGAGTGCGTGCTGTGTTGTTTTGCCAAGTAGGAATTGCCACACATATAGCACTAAGGAGGGAGATACGGGTAGTAATGTAGAGAATGTTGACACATAAAGGTATTTGTGAGACAGATGGAAGGAAGATGGGAAATCACCAATGCCGGGATGTCTCATAAGATTTCAGAAATAACATGTCGATAGCCTGAGGCGACAGATTAATAGCGGCGCTTCGAAATGAAAATGAAAAGGGGGGAGGGTTGCTGATCCCGTCTAAACTGACAAATGCTGTTTTAAACACGTTGCAGGGCATTACAATGAGCAAGAAAAAATATATATATCAGAGGGTTGCATTTGGCCAAAATGGTGTTTCTTACTTTTCTGGTTGAAGAAATTGGTCAGACTCCCTGGCGATTTATTTTTTTTTTCTTATGCTAAAATGTTGGCAGGTGGAGCCAAGGTGGACTCACACAGATTAAGATACTCAGGCGAACTTTGCATGGCCCGTGCCCCGCTCTGCGCAGCTTGCTAGATTTTGGGGACATGTTCCCGGCAGACATGCACATAAAGAGCGCGTGTCCGGCGTTAAAGTGGCAGAGCTGAGCGTCAGCAGACTCATATATCACAGAGCATGAAAGCGGGCCAACCGTTGAGCCCGTTGCCTGGCAGCAGGAAGGAGAAACCCTGCCCCTCAGCAGGGGCTGCCAATTTAAAGCGATGGCAGGGTTTGAAAGCCGACCTTGAACGTGCTGAACAGGGGACCGCAGTGTCCCTGGGAGTGTCCCCAGGAGACATCTCTGTTCTTGAGCCATCTCTCTGAGTGCGTGTCTCACCTCACTACAATCGGGCTGCTGATCTGACACTTAGGACGCTTACGCTTTCGCAAAAAGACCAAGTTCAGGTGGAGAAACCTGGGCAGAGAGTGAAGGAAACGGAGTCGAATCAGCTGCGCTGAATTAGCTGCTCCAGCGTTAACAGAAGATCCCGTTCGGGTTCTCTGAGAGTTCACATCTGAGACACGGAGGGAGTAGCTATTCTGAGCTATCCTGCTGTTCGATGTCTCTTTCGGCACCTTTTCTGGTGTTCTGCTGCGCCCGTTTCTCTGGAGTCTGTTTTGTAAACACTGATATATCTTTGATTACTGTTTGTGGTTATTAGAAGGAGCATGTTATGGTATTAGTCCCGGTTTACGGCTTCAGAGTCACACGCGTCAGTCCTCCTTTCAGCATCTGATCAGAGCATCTTGAAAGAAAAACCAAGTACACACACATGCACATCAACACACACACACACACACACACACACGCACACACACTGTCAGATGCGAAAGCGTTCCCCACTACACTCAGTTGAGATGGAAGAGGGAGAGTTGGGGGGGGGGGCAGATTATTAGAATTACTGGTGCAGCGCAAAGAGAAATAGTTGTGCTTTTGATGAAATAAATAAAACAAAGTCATGCATTATTAATGTCGTCTGAGCGGGTGGTGATCAGTGCGTAGAGGGTTTAGCAATAACTGTGAAAGCATTGGCTTTGGCAGGACTGGGTAAGAGAAAGGTCTTCCGTATTAAGGAATCGCGATGGTTTATTACAGGTCCCCGTTCTTCAAGGGTGAGGAGGAACGTGCTGCCTTCCTTGGAGTTCTCCCATTGCAGGCTTGTGCAGCATGAATAAAGTCCCTGTGCTCAGTTTAAAGCAGTGAGTGGACTTCAAATAGGTCTGGGACTGACCCCCACCCCGAAACATTGCCACAAACCGACTTCCATAACAAAGCAGCGTTCTCTTCACTTGGAACACTCGCTTTTTGTTTATTGCAGTTTGTTTTGCATTATTTAATTTTTGGGATTGTTTACAAGGTGATTATTGCAGATAAATATAATATAAATGCTGTATTTAAAAACTGATGTATACACTACAGATATATACACCTGTATGCATAACGTTTTTTGGTTTTATTTGCATTTTATAAAAAAAAAAAAATCTGAATTTACAAATCCGCATTTAACATTCTTTTGTGTATTTTGTGACTGTTCCATAAAAATACTCATAAAATAGTTCTCATAAAATACTTCAATTAAATCTTAAATTGAACTCCATAACTACCTCATAGAACTTTGTTTCAAATACGGCACTCAGCGGTAACATATATTAATGGTATATTTTAAAGTGGGAATGAGAAATAAAAGGGGTACAAAGGGTGCAATTCCAGCTGATTGCCTAGCTGCAGGAAGGAAGGCTATTGAAAAATAGTCACGAAAATTACACAGCCAGAACAAATGCTGACGTGGTAGATGACAAATTCATTGCGTCTCATGCCATACAGGTTATGGTGTGTCGTGCCTGTAGGTCAGTAATCACGGCCAGGTGATGTGAGCTGATGGCCAGATCACGGCACTGTTAGATAGAGGATGCTGCAGGTGGCCGGACTGGAGGAGAACAAGCCCATTTTCCACTTCTCTGGGTGTCCCTAACAGTTGTGTTCGTGATGTTGTAGACACTGGGTCGATGCAAACTGGCTTCCCTGCACGTGCTCCATTTTATTTATTTATTTTGGCCCATCATCAACATAATTGAAGCCCAAGAAGACAGACAACTGCTGGCCAACACAAATTTTGATAACGAAACATGTCAGATAGGCCTCCAGCAAGACACGATTAGGATCAACATTAAGGTTCTTTAGCAGCAACACAGCTATTTTAAGAGACGTGGAAACGTGTTTGTAATATAGCGGTGTGCTGCTATCACTGCTCTCCTGGGAAGCAGTAGTAAAATCACCCTAAATCCAACACAGCAACTCTCTGTCATAATTTTTACCAGTGCATTTTTTAGTCCCCTTCTCTCTGTCTGTCCCTCTCATTGCAGATGCCAGTGCCAGCCACAGTACGAGGGTCCAGAATGCCAGCAGACCAAGCACAGTTTCCATGGAAACGGCTACGCTTGGTTTCCTCCCATAAGGCCGTGCTTCGAGAGCCACCTCTCCCTGGAGTTTATCACGGAGGTTGCCGATGGCCTGCTGCTCTACAGTGGCCCCGTGGTGCAGCTCCAGCCATGGGACCCGGAGGACTTCATGGCCATAGGTAAGTGCCGGGCCTCGACGCTGGCCGGAAACGCTCAGCGCAGATGGCGGGAAACGGTCCGTGCGTCCCTCACTAATCACTGGCACAATTGGATAGGAAATAAAAAATGCCACAGATGGCTAGAAGCGCTCGGTGCAGATGCTAATAGACGCTGGCACCGGCGGAACTGCTCTGTGGACGTTAACGAAGACCGGCACAAGTGGTCATAGGAGAGTTTGTACAGGTGGACCAGAAATAACTCAGGAGTACGGACAACATCAACATGCTTGGCACAGCTTTCCACAAAGATGTAGCGTCGATGTTTCTAACGTACAGCAATCAGCTTTTGTAAATCAACAGGACTGCAGCAATGTTCAGTATCCATACCTGTAACCTGTTCTCTCTGTGTAATCTTTCCCATCTGCAATGCGTCTGCTCATGTTCAGGTAACACGTGTCAATTACAAACAGTTAATAGCCTCGTACTTGACACCTGCCACTGGCGTGTCTCCTGCTCTTTATTGTAGCACCATTCTGATACTGACTTTCTTCTCTTTGAGGCAGTGAGCTCAGGTGACAAAAGATTTATAGGATATGTACACACGACACAGGGGAACTGCCCTGGCAACGCATTTCCAATTTATCTCACTTTGGTGGTGGCCAAGGAGCTTCACAAAGACTCTGCATATATGCACAGAGAACTCAGTCAGAGATCACAAAGCAATAAAGCCAAAATTTACATTTCCAGGTCTTATATATGCAGAGTAATGAAGAAAGACACCTATGCTCCTCTCACTATAACTGAGTTGAGGTCATGTGATCACTGAGTGGGCGGAGGCTCAAACCTTGATGGTGTCGACATATGCATGCAGCTTTCATGACTGCCAGCACAGTGAATTTTCGGCAGCGTTTCAGTACTGCTTCAGCAGTGTTTCAAATAACGCAGGTTCAGATCCCAGTGGGTGGTGATGGGAATTTTCTGTATGATTAATTCTCCCGTCGCATAAGACCAGAGCAGCAGCTGAGTAGACGTATTTGGCCTTTTGAGGATATGGCTGAATTCAGGTCAATGCCTTGTTTGTTTTGTGATGGGAGAAAGCAACATGGCCGCCAGGTTGAACCTAGAGAGTGCTCCATATATGTGAGGTGTGTGTGTGTGTGTGTGTGTGTGTGTGTGTCTGTGTGTGCTGGGTAGTTTTGTATGTTGACTGTATGTTTTTTGTGCATTTGTAAGTGAGGTTTTTGCATTGATTACATGTGCATGTATTTTGCTCGTGCAGATTTCTACACTGGTCCATTTTCCATGTTCTGAACCGTGCCATTATTGGTTAAAGTCCGTGTCTGTAAATGCATCTGTCATCCACTGCTTCCCTTGAAATAGTGAACAGCATGTGTGTTTTACACCAGAGTCCTCAGCTTCACCATGCAGCCTCTCTGAGTGTTCTCAGCTCAGCTGCCCGGTATGAGAGAACACGCTTACATCTGGTTTGATAACAGCTTCCTCGTGGCTTGGTTGACGTAGAGCAGTAGGGACTGGGGAAGAGGGGATTCACTATTTATTTATCACAAATAATTTCTGGTTTTCACTCTTCAACATTATGGGAAAAGTGTTTTGTAATGGATGTGTGTTCGCCTTGAGCTGCGAAGAGTCCCTGGTAAATTTTGCATTTTCAGTATGTGGCACTACTACAGAGATACAAATAATGCAAATGACTTGCATTGTTTATGTGAATTTTTGTTACTCAGTTCAATCTCACGTGTTTTTAAGCACCTTAACTCTTGCCAGGTTCTGTATGCTCCAGTCTCCTTCTTCAGCACATTGTGGTCACAAACACAGTGTTACAGAGGACTTGCTCCTCATCACTTCTTTAATGAGTTATAGATTAGACGTTGATGCTTGGAGATGGAATTAACAGGCACTTTTTGTTAGTATAAATTATAACTTGTACTCCAAAGAAATGTTTTACCGCTCTGTTAGGAGACGTACGTCCTCACTTCAGCAAGTTATGGAAGTTGTTAACCATCACCACAATTTTCTATACCTTCTGAACTGATAGCAAAAGAGTTTTGAGGATTGAAGTGGAGTATATGTATGATTTGAAGATATTCTGTGCATTCTTACCATTTGTGTGGAAATGTCAAAATGTGGGCTTGAGAGTGTCTGTAAATGACTTTCTCTTGGTACTTATTCATTGCACACTTTGGGTTCTTCTCTGGTCTTTTCACCGCAGTGCGGTTTAACCCACTTTCTGTACGTTTCTGAGACAATTCAGATGAAAGCATCTGTCCATCACTGGGTTTCTTTCTCTGTCAATCTTCACCTGTCTGTCTTACCTGCTGCTTCCTGACCTTGGAGGACTGTCTCTTTGCGTTGCATTCCTTCCGTTCTGCACACAGCCCATTAGGGCTTCAAGTCTCGCCTGAACGAAGACCTAACGCTCCACGGTTTTCAAAGGGAAGTCAGACACAAAGGAACTTCCAGCACCCCCCTTTGTCAAAGCTAGGCCGGATATGAAGGTCTAGTCACTAAAGGGCTCGGGTTTGAAACTATAGAGGCTACATGTGCATATTCCCATCCATTTACAGCAGTCTGTCTCACTTTAAAGACTTTCTTTTAAATCATATTCTGAAATTGCACTATATACAGCTCAGTACTGATCATACCATGTATTTTATTTGATGCCAGATACAAGGGGATAAGAAGATGCAAAAATCATTTTTGATATTCTATACTGCACTTTAGTGTTGAGGGCTTATATATATTCATTGGTTCATTTTTTTGTGACTGCAGTCGTTTAACTTTTAGGAATTATTTTTGTTTTTTTCATTCAAGCCATGTGCTGCCATCATGGCTGCAGTCTCGGAGCTCAGGAGTAACTAGCTTCAGTTGAGCCCCCCCTCATCTCTGCGTCTCCAACTGTGCTTTAAATTCATTTGTGGCATGTAAAAGAGTTGTATAAAGGAAAATCAGCACCGGCTCAAATGCAGACATAAAGCAGAACTGAACTGTATGAATCTTCAGTGCGTTCGACCATTCGTAGTGTTTATGTTTAGTAGAGGTAGAAAGCATAAAAACACAGATACATAAATTGATTACATTCCCTCTGAAATTTTCCTCCACCTCATACAGTTAAATAATGTGCCCCTTTCCCTCAGCAGCCAGGTCATGTCAAGTCGAAGGGGAGTTGTCCCTGCCTCCAGCAGGCTGGGGTCACGTCTCTGACAGCACCACGGCTCTACGTGCTCACTGTTTGCCCTGGAGAGCTGACACACTTCTCTATCAGTGGTGGCTGGCTTTTCCTGACGATTGCTGTCGACCACGCAGATCCTCCTGCCTGCTCTCTGTGTGTACGTCGTTTTCCTGTGGGGACGCTTGTGTTTATAGAGCAGCTCAAAGAGTTCTGCTGTTGTGCTTTTGGGGAAATTTGTTATCAAGTCCACTGTCCTCAAAGCTTAGATATATAGACCCGCGTAAAGTGCTTCATAATAGCTTGCTTTGAACTGACAAAACTGGTACCCTGATGATGAAAAATTACACCTCTCCTGATTTAAATGGGTATAATAATTATTCTGTTAAGACACTGGGCCTCTGTTGCCTGATACCTTCAGGGTTGTGGGTTTGAGTCCACACCTCAGCACTGTGTGTGGGGATTGAATGTTCTACTTTCTAATGCATATATTTTTAGTTAGGGTGCTCTGTTGGCCTCCCACAGTCAAAGACAAGCATGTTAGATTGATTTGGGAACTCTAAATTGCCTCTTAGTGTGTAAGATGGAGGTGTGAGCGAGCTCTCTGATGGGCTGCTGGTGACTCTAAACCCATGATGACCATGTCCAGAATAGAAGTTGGAAAATAATGGAATAATTTATTGTTTAACTTCATGCCTTTGTCTGAGGAGACTTATATCATTCTCGGTTATATGTATTTTACGCACTTGAAGAGATGCTTCTGTGTGCTCTGCTCTGCCTTCATATCTTGGGGTTACGGGTTCAAATCCAGCTTTTGGCAGTGTGTATGGATTTTGCACAGGACCAAATAAATAGTGTGTGCTTAGTCGAAACTCAGCGGAACTCTCTTCGCATTAAATCTGACTTTAAAATTTACCAGAGTTTCACGATAGTAATTTTTAAAAAGTGTGTACCAGGCAACCGAAAACCCAGCGGGAATGCTTATGTTTTTGAATGCCGTGCTTACATTTGAATGAGAGAGTGCACATTGAAACTTCCTCGTCCCACTCACATGCCCCTGGAAGATTGGTGTTTGGCAAAGAGTGGCGGGGAACCCACAACGTGGAACTGTGGTGCCTGCTTCATTGATTCTTAATTTGCAAATTAGCGAAGCAGGGAAAGCCAGGAGTCAATTAAGGTGTTCATTATAGCCAGTGTGAAGAAAGGCAGCGAAGCATTTAGGTAGGCCTTGACGTAAAGTCTGTGGTTTGTGAATGTGTTTGATGCATGTGTTGAAAAGATACAGACTCATGTTGCCTCTCATTACAGCTCTGAGGATTCCCGTGATCTTGGGAGTTCTTGTGACGTTGACTGTGGTACTCTGTCTTTACAGAGCTTATTAATGGAACACCGACTCTGAAGATAAACCATGGCTCTGGCACGCTAGTGCTGCAGTTGCCTGGCAACGTGCGTACGGCAGACCGGAGGTGGCATCGGCTAGACGTGAGGAGTAATGGCAAGGTGGGTACACCTGTGGCAAAGCCAGCAATGGCGCTGCTCATCAAATGGAGAAGAGTCCAGCAGAAACCATTTCTTGAGTGATTAAAATAAAAATCACTGCTTCTGTGCCCTGGCACTCAAAATTACAGTTTCTTTGTTCAGTTTATAATGGATAAGGAAACGTGTGTTCTGAACAACATCAACCAGAAAACAAATAAGAATCACAGAATTAATTTTAGAAGATCCTGTTGGACAGTCATGTACACTTTGCATATGTTTGTTCTCAACACCTCTGACTTAATGGCGTTGTATTCTTTAGCGTGATGACAATGTCATGTAGGTGCCCGCTTAGCTTAGCGAATGATAAGTGTGACACGCTTTGGCCTTATGACCTGCCACGTTTCCAGTCTCTATTGACAATTCCCATTCTCTTCAAAAAGGAGGTACGCTTCACATTGGACCGCTGCACTGGTGGCAAGGTGCTGGAGATGGAGGGCGCCACCCACTGGCTAATGACTGAGGACCACTCTGCCTGTGAGGTCAGCGGCTCTACACCTAATCTTGACAGGTAACACTCCACCTATCTTTTCATGTGAACATCGGTTTCTGCTTTATATCTTTTAACCATTCCCGTCTTTCTGCTTTTATTCGCATCTCAGTTTCACACTCCTGTCCCTATGTAAGATTCATTATATTAGAAGAATAACCATAAAGTGAACCACATCTTCATAGCTTAACTGACTTGAGTCCCTCTTCATCCAGGAGCCCAGTGTGGGCTTGCATGCCATCTTTAGTATTTCATTGTTGTCCATGATTGACGTACTGTGTCTAACTCTCATCTCAGGTTTGTACTCCATCTCTTATCCTCTATAGTTATCGATGACTTATATACCGTCTCTTGTTCTCTGTCATCCCCTACAATTTCTCTGACATGTCCAACATGCAGATTTCTCGATTTGATCATTTGTATCTTTATGAGTTATGAATACTGGGAAACTGCAGACTGGTGGATTGAGTGCTTTGTCGGTAATTGTGACGGAGGATGGGTTGACTGGCTGCTGTAATCTATTCCCCATTCTTCATAACCTGGCCTTTCCTCTACTCTCTCTCTCTCTCTCTCTCTCTCTCGCTCTCTGTCTCTGCCTCTGTCTCAGGCACCTGAACCTGACACAGGTGTTGCAGTTAGGTGGAGTTAACGAGAACGTGCCCTACATCTACCCTCAGCTGCAGCACAAGCATTTCAGTGGTTGCATCCGTAATCTGGTGGTGGACAGTAAGGTACTGTCTACTGCATTCCACCTGCAAAGTTGCCCACGTTCATAATTGATACTCTTTCCATTGTATGTTAATCACAGCCGTCATGAGGTGGCCTATTTTATTCTACAGTTTTTGAATGTCATGCAACATTATAACACTTAATTTTCTCAGATAATTGACCTTAGGCACGTAATAGCAGGTTCCATCAATTCTAAGTTCTCATGTAATGATTATTGTAATTATGATCAACAATGAGCTCGATGCCTACTTGCAGGCAGTGTCTAGCGTTGGAGTTAATTTGTTTTGTCTTTTACGATCAGTATGTTGACACTTGCTTGATCAACCCAAACCGCTGTGGAGGAGACATTCGCACAGGAGCACGTGCACTGCATGTTTTTTTTTTTTTTTAACCGTGAGGAGAAGCTCTTTCCTATTTGTGCATTAGGAGAACAAGGACACTTCAAATACACAGTTTGTTGGGCTGGAATTCAGACCCAAGACACAGTAGGCTTCAAGAGACAGTGATGCTAGACAAAGACCTTTTCTGTTGATTTTATCTTTTATTTATTAACATTTCCCTGATTTTGCAACCGTGATTATGTTAAAGATTGTTTATTATTGCTTATTCTGTTCCTTTATCTAATGCAACATCATTTTTTACCACTTAATATAACTGGATATTTTGCTGGACCCATTAAAAATATTCACAAACAGAAAGAATGCCATTTGGCTCTCTAACCTTAAATGGGTAATAGTTCGAAGATGTGTGTGTGTGATGTAAGTTTAAACCAATTGACTTTACGATTTAAGAGTAATGCAATGCAATAAGGTTGTATTCATGAGGAATGAACTGTGAAGTACAACTCCACACTCGGCACAATGGTAAGAGGCAATGGAAGCTGCCAAGACGTGAGAACGGAACAGGCACATGAAAGCTTTCTCACTCTTAATTCCGAGGCACTGTTTTAGATGTGTCACAGTATGAACTAAGAAAATATCTGAAGAAAAGAAGTGTGAATTATTTAAATGTCCTCTGCCTTTCTTGCCATTTCCGTATCCCCCCCACCTCATGTGTTCTGTTCCTTGTCCATAACTACTCCTTCCCCCCAGGTTTATGACCTGGGTTCCCCATCAGAATCCCAGGGCAGCTCCCCAGGTTGCATGGTGACTGATACCAACTGCGTGAACATGGGGTACCCCTCCTGTGGACCCCGTGGAAGATGCCAAGGGGAGTGGGGTTCCTTCAGCTGCCAGTGCATCCCTGGGTACAGCGGGCAGCAGTGTGAGCAGGGTATGTTCCCTGGGCGTGACTCGACTAAAGACTAAAACCACCACAAGTGTTATTCCCCAAGACATTTTGGGTTACATCTTTATTTGATTTGCAAATGTGGTTGTTTTTGTAGAATTTACTTAAGCGAGGTGACTTTACACAGCATACATTCAACCTAGACCACATATAGAGTGCTCAAGCAAAGATGCTTGGTTACAACTTTCACACTTACAAATTTAAATAAATAGTAAATAATTTTAAAGAAATTTACATGTCTCAACAAAACAGCGGAACTCCTAAAAACATAGTGAGCGAATGAGACCATTAATTCTATTTTGTAAGATGGTTGCTTCCTAATGGACCCATGCATGTCACTGACTGCACCACTTTGCTCAAGTTGTTGTCATGTCAGCATTTTGCATTTTTTTTCTTTTTTTTTTTTAATGTGCAGCTGCTTGTTGTACCACTGAAAACACAGAAAGCATTCCCAATAATAAAGCATGTGTAACTAAGTCCCTGCAAGCCTCATTAAACAAAGCAAGTTTAGCCTTTCATCATGGGAAGAAGAGAAACACGCAGTAAGCTCAGAGGGAGGTGAAACATGAGATTAGAGGGGCAAAACCGGAGCACAAAGAGGCGGCAGAGGATGAATTGGGCACGGGAAATTTCAGCTCGGCGTGAGATGGGATTAAAACCTATTTTTATCTTGAGTTTTGATGTCCACGATTTTTGCACCCCCGATGTGTGGAAATGAGGCGCTGTCATGGCTGTGAGACGCCCAAGGCACCGAAGGCACCAAAAGAGGAGATCACGGCCACGAAACGGCGGCACTGTTTCTGAGGTTCTCGGAGGCGCCCCGCATGTCGCTTGCTTACTCTTTTCGTGACTACAGCGTACGTTATCGCAACCGTTAGATCCGACGCTGCGGTCTACGTGGGTTTGGGGTTTCTTTTAGTTTATTTAATCCTTGTTACATTATACGCCTTACTTTGGATGCAACAGAGGCGGGAGTCACTCTGACAAATTAGTCACTAAATTAATTACAAGACTGAAGCAAAAGGTGTGGTGCCTTTTATTGTGCACATTGCAGAACACAGAGTGGAGAACATGAGTGACTGCAAGTCTCCTAAAACGTTCTTTCCCAATAATGTGGAGACCGATCACTTGCTTTAACAGGAAATTTCAAAATCCGGCCTAAAAAAACTAATTATCGGGACAGTTGTGCAAGTTCTGCCAGAAGCAAAAATGTTCTTGATCTTCAGTTAGGTCATACCTGCTGTACATGCACAAATTAGTAGCTGTCTTCTAAATTCTGCCCTGCCTGTTAGTCCTGAGCAGCTGGCGATCATGGCGTGTTCTGATTGGCAGAGGTGTCGGCGCACTCCTTCGAAGGGCAGAGCTATGCGCACCTCCAGCCGGTGTCCCCTCTTCCAGCTCGTCGGACCCAGGTGCTGGTGCTGGTGCGGACCAGACAACCCAGTGGCACCATCCTCGCCTTGGTGTCCACGGATCAGACCGAGTACCTGCGCCTCGAGGTGAGCTGCGTATCCCTTGGGTTGGGTTAGCCGACGAGGCTGCGGTGCTGGACAGCTCCGTAACATCCAGCAAAGTGTTGCTTTTTGTCTCAGCTCCTGTAGCATTAAATTACAGCCAATTGGATGGATATTAGGTTTCTCTGCTTGGTGATTCAGCTCTAATTCAGTTGCTGATTGAAAGTTTCACTCCTACTTGATCCCTGAGGGCCGGGGTTACCTGCTCCTGCTGTGCAGCTGGTTCTGCACTAACACTAAACGATGGCGACACCATTTCCACAGACAACGTTTGCTGTAACCTTATTTTAATCGAATGATGTTGTTTTCAGTTTATCAAGTTTGTATTAATTGTTTGTATCTAAATATTATATACAGTAAACACTTGGGTAAATGGAATTTAATAAGGTAGGTGTCTGTTAATGCCAAAAGTATGTTAAATGTAATGTAACGGTACTATACTGTATATTATTATGAAATTAAATTTACTAATATGTAATATGCACTCGTGCTTTCTTTAAAGTCTTCCATCAGTATATGTCTAGTAAAGATCACAAAATTCTGAATAAAGTCACAATTCAGAAATCACAGAAACACTGTGTACAACCTGACAGCACAATAGCTTGAGGTAGACTGAGGCCAAAATAAAGTGAGTGTATATATATATATATATATATATATATATATTTTTTTTT
>JABJVR010000007.1:9763280-9778002 GCA_025773905.1 Chitala chitala | reverse complement strand
CTATATTGCCAAAAGTATTGGGACACCCCTCCAAATCATTGGATTCAGGTGTTCCAATCGCCTCCATGGCCACAGGTATATAACCATCAGATATGGTTTTGCCCTTTTTTTCCTGTATAATCTGGCTGCAGAGTGTAAATGATGGGATAAACCAAAGACACACTGTCAGTTTTCTGAAAAAAGCATTCGCTTCCAGATGTGTGACACTACCAAGATCGTGAAATATCATTATCTTATAGTCTTGTGGCACTTTTGTGGTCTGGTGAGACAAGTAAAAACTGCTCATCTTAAAGAAGAAAGGGTCGAACTGGTGTGAGAAATACGCATGGAGATTTATTCAGTTTTAGCTGAATACAGCCACAAGGTGGTGCTGTTTCTGCATAAGTGGTACGGAGGTGCGGAACGGGCTCTCTCACACCTGTTCTCTTATACTGAAGCTAATAAAATTATATAATGCATGAGGATTAACTGCACGACTTTGAATGGATGAGGACGCAGTGAAAAATGTTAAAAGAAACTGGCGATGTGGCATCAATAAAGTTGCCTGTATCTCACAGACAAAATAAAACCGTCTACCAATAAATGAAGGCTTCAGAACAGTAGTGTTCATCATTCATTAATTATAGTAAAGTAATTCATTTTGCAAATATGTAAGAGGTGGCCATACAGAAACACAAATGAGGGATCATAATTAATAGTGCAAACCTGGTATCTAAATTGGTGTCGGTATATGAAGGGTCTCCAATTATTTTTAAAAATGTATTTCTGTAGTAATTTAGATGTTTTAAAATTCCATGATATTTGCTTTTTATGTTGTATTGCCACTTGACATGCATAATAAAGTTTGTGTTAAACCATTGTGGTCTTAGATGTGCATAAGTGAGTAGTTGTAGTCAGGGTTTAGGCCTCAATCCGGTACATAGGTGTGGCTTCGGGTGAAAAGGAATACATGACTAATTTCAAATCGCTTGTATCATCTCCCAACCCTCGTCCTGTAACAAGCATCCTCCGAATGTTCGGTGTCCGCGGGCTGCGTGGCGAGGTGCACGGAGCGCAGCTCACAGCGACACGACTCACGTGTTTGGTATCATTTTGTTTTGCGGGTTTGCTTTACCTTTGATCGCTCACTTTTGTTCAAATCCAACTGTGTGGCCCCAGTGTTTCGTGGGTGCTGAGTCTGACTTTTAAAGGTGCCTTAAAGGTGCACAGCTTGAGTAAAACAACAGTGGTGGAGACCAAGATCAAGTAGAGAATAAAGATTCTCTTTATTCTCTACTTGATTCTTCAGTAATCCAACCTTCACAGGAGTGGACTACATAATTATGTAATGGTTTACAGTGGAAGATCTTTAAAAGGATGCCCTGTTTGAAGCACATGTGTTCCATAAGCCTCCACCTCATTCTCAGTCGTTACTGGATACTTTACTGCAGCCTCAGTTTTATTAATATTATGTCAGTTTGTGTAGTTACAGCATGCTTCATATCGTTGGCCTGATGCAAACGTACTTCAGGACTGCCTGGTCTGCTATATTTAGTGTAAAAATGAAAATTCTGCAAATAGTCTGTTCAGGTAACCCTGTATTCTAATTATAATTCAGCTCAGCATGTAATGAGCATAGAGAGCTGAGGGACCCCATGCTGAGAAAGACACGCCTTACCAGTGAGGAGACCTTCATGGAGCCTGGGTCTCAGCATTATAGGAGGATCTCGAGCCCACCTTGGTGTAATTAAAACTTTAAAAGTAGCTTCATCCAAGCATCCAAAAGGGCAGAGTTCAAAGGATCTTCACAGCAGATTACCAGTCTTTGTGATGCTCTGCCTATGGGAGACTGTCTTGTATATAAATGGCGTTCTATACCATATCTGCACTACTGTCCAATATTACGTATCCTAAACATTGTAGCCTAATTGTGTGTGTGTGTGTGTGTGTGTGTGTGTTAGAGTAGTGTATGGATTATAGTGCACAAATATAACTTTTTGTGATACAGTGGAACCTCGGTTCACGAATTTAATTGGTTCCTGAAGGCAGTTCAGAATCCAAAAAGTTTGTGAACCGAAACTATTTTTCCCATTGGAAATGGATTCATCCATTCCTGGACCCCAGTAAAATCATCTAACACAAAAAATAATAAACACAATACTAAACAGATAAAATATTGTGAAATATAATAAATATAAACTTAATTTAACGTTACCTTACCTGTACAGAGGAGAGCTGATGGTGTAAATCTCCTTGCTTTTTCACATATAATAGCCTCAGAAAACGTTTTCTCGTTCATCCAAACGAGCAGCAATTTCTCCACTTCTTCAAGCGTCTGTGATCTTTGTTTAATAATAATATTGACCCCTCTTGCTACATTGGCTACCTTGATCTTGACTTTACTTTTAAAACAGTAGAGATCGTTGATTATGCCAGACCAAACTGATAAGCCTGATGGCACAAACACCATTTTCATGTTTAGCAATGATTTCTTTCTTCATCTCTATCACAGTTCTGGTCATTTTTCTTTTTCCTTTCTTATCACTATCCTTCTTTGGCCCCATTGTGTCTTATTTAATAATTTATAATGAAGTAGAACACAAAACACAATGAAATTCAAAAGAACGCAAGCCGAATTTGAACGGAGATGCGCACTGCACGAAAGCTAAACAGTAGCTGACGCGCACGCGCGACCGTCGTTGCCCGTTTATGTGGTTCGTGAACCAAGACGTAGTACATCAACCGGGGCATTTTTTGGGCAGAAATATAGTTAGTGGACTGAAAGGTTCGTGAAGGGAGGTGTTCCTAAACCGAGGTTTCACTGTATTTTATTATGTGGATGTTGTCTTGCTGACTTGCACTGGTTTTAATTGTCTTTTTGGTCACCTCTTATTAATTTAGTATTTAATGTGTTGCTTTGCATATAGCGTGCATGGTGAGGTAGTGACCTCTACACATTACTGGGGTTAATAGAAAATAAAGACAGACATGTTCAACTGAAAAACTGAACAACCTTCACTGTGTAGCCTGAAACATTGAAGTGCTGCCTTAAATGTCTTTTGAAAACATTACAAAAAAAAATTTTACAATTTTAACTTTAGAAAACCTTGCCTGACTTGTACCAAAAAACTAGTACTTTTCACAAAATTGTACAATGATCTATCCTGTTACTGTGACATTGTTAATTATGAGGTGACTCTTCCTGTTAACACAAGCCTTGTGGGGGGTGGGGGGGGACTTAGATGTATAATTTAGGATGCCTGGTACACAAGGCAACTTCCTCCTCTTTGATCAAGCTACAATTAGACTGTAAACATGTTTCGCTAAGACTGAGAATAAACACTGCAGATACCACGCACCGTGTTTTTTTAAGGGCCTTCACTCTAGTCAAGGCAAGCTGAGATGTTTGGTGACGGAATAGGTACATTTCTGAGGAAACACCTGCCTTCCTGTTCCCTGACATGTTCTCATATTTACATGGTATGGTACTGCTGCTCAGATGTTAGTAATAAACACTTGTGCTTTATGTTCAATTTCTTCACCAGACAAAGCAGTTAGCAGCAGTTTTCAAAGCTTACATACAGTCTGCAGCCATTTATCCACAATAACGTGTAAAGACAGGCAGGTGTCACGTGTTCATTACATATTACAATTAAGATATTCTACTACAAACCTCTAAACCTGAAACTATATATCAATAAATACATTTCTTCAAAAATGTTGATATGAGCTCATGAGTACTAACAATTGATAAGGATTAAAATAAACCCAAAACAACATTATACATGTAAGCACAAGACTTTATCTCATGTGATGTTAAATTTGCAGCATAGATTCCGTACCAGGTCACCCAGAGTGTGATGAAGTTTGAGCTGCCCTGTTTCCTCTCATGTTCTCCTCTTTGAGTGGCAGAACAGAGCCTCTCCCCACATATCGTGACTGAGAGGTCATGCTTGTGTTCGATCGTCTTTACGAAATGCCTGAACGACACGTTTAATTGCTGCTTGCTAATATTTTTTTTGCGCTTCTTGCAATCGTGCCATCACCTGACATAAGGTCCCGCTTTGGCTGCGTGCTCTGACAGACGGGCGTGTGTTATGCGGACGCAGTTTACCTGCAGAAGCATGCGTCTCACTTTCAGTGGTAAACTTTGTATTCATCACGCATTCCAATTTAAATTCAGCGGGAGCCTTGGATTTTTGCAATTTCTCAGAGTCCTGGTCCGTGACCTCTGTGCACTCCCTACAACAATGGCTGTGTACAGCACATACAAATAGTAAAGGACGCTATTATTCTCAGTGTCTGTGTGGGTAATACCACCTGAAGGCAGGCTGGGTAAACACAGATTTGCGCTGTCCAGATAACAGATACTGCACGGTGGAGAAATGTGCGCCTAATTTTGCCTGTGGTCGAGGAGACTCAAGAAAACAAATGCGATGGAAAAGGGAAAGCGTGGCCTGGGGGGGGGGTCAAAATGGCCAGGTTCTTTGGGGGGCACGCCCTTGCTAAACATGTGCAGCATCTGACCCCCCAGCCCCCCCACATACACAACACACACACACATATAAATACACATGATGTATTATGTGCATTATATGCGTTAATCCATTGCTGGGTAAAATGGCTTTACAGGTTTAGGCAACCCGAGAGCTGACTGAGAACTGAGGGGCCCTAATGCCAGTTTCTCCCCACGCTGCACTTGGTCAAGCCAAACATACGTCTTCTTCCATATTATTTTATTAACTGTAATATCTGCACTTCCTATTACTGCGCCTGCCTTTCATTCAAAGCCACAGAGGCACAGGCCTCTAATCTGATGTGACAAGCGATATACTTTCCCTCAACCATTATGCAGTAGCCTGAAGCAAGAAGCCTGTTTCTTTGAAAATGTTGGAATTAGGTTATTTCTATTGAAGTATTAAAGCCATACTTCAGTTTAGGCCATTATTCCGGAATTCTGTTTTTGTTTTTTATTCTTTGCTCTGAGTTCTGTGGGGAGTGATGAGCAGGGCATAAGCAAGGCTGAGATCGCAATAACCCACTTTCTGCCTTGAGCAACCATCCCTTGTTTGGCAGAGCAGGATAAAAGTTTACATTAAGCGTGTATGTGTCTATTCCTGCACATGATGTGTGTGTGTTTATATATAAGAGTGTAAGGAGCTGAGAGCAAATGTTTATTTTAAAGTGAAGGATAGGCATTTATTACCCTGCAATCTACACACAGCGATCAAAGCCGGATACGATACATGTGACCATTCTGTCCCTGGCGCAAAGCGAGTGCAGAGACAAGAGAAACCAAGCAGAGAACGGCTTAATGGCCTGGTGTTGCCCTGAGAGATAAGATGATGCTGGGAAAAGACACAGCGGATTTGGATGACTAGTCAGAACGAGACTGACCATGAAGCTGACCGTGATGTAACTGCAACTACAATGTGTAAAGACAAATACCACACGCGTGCCCTGCGATTGCTTTGAATTTTTGCCCACTCTTGTACAGTTCTGCTCACAGCCTCCTGATAGCCCCACCTAACCCTCCAAATTGACATGATCTACATGTGCATATTAACATTAAAGTATACTTACATAACAAAGCTAGAAATTGTAAACTCTACATGATAGTGGTACCAGAGAGATGTTGTTGTATACCAAGGGTAACACACATCTATAGTATGGGAAATTCCCTTTTTTTATGGAAGGCACACATACAAAACCCAGAGACCACAAAATGTGTAATTCTTCCATCAGCCTTCGGGAGGCAGTGTAAGACTACATGGCAGCTTCATCATAGACTGTCCAGTAGCAGAGCAATCCCTTGCGAGCTTGGAGACTTCAATTTCCTTCTTTGCTGTTGAAAAGCCAGTCAAGAAAGCCGTGTTTCACTTTTCCCATATGAAATAGTGCTGTGTTGCAGGAGAATAATGAAGCTGATATTGCCATTTTACTGTATTCTATCATGTATCACGAACTAGAGCCCACTTGCCCAACCCAGCTTGTGAGGTACCAGTGTGGCACCATGGCAAGAAGCGCACATCTCCCAATCAAACACTGCGTCGTTGACAGTGATTTTCATCCTTTTCTAAATCCCTTGGGTAACAAGCAGTATGAACTCTTGACCCTTTCTTAAAGCAGTGTTCCCAGCGAGTCACTGCTCCGTCTGTCAAATCTAGTTCTGTTCTTACTTGACCACTCTCAAACGTGCACTTGTGCGCTACTTGCAGGTGTGGAGCAGGCCTACTAATGGACTTAGGTAATGTTACAGACTTCAAGACTTCATTAAAGGACTCGTTTAACCTTTGTGATATCTGACAACTGCCATAACTGGCACATTATCTCACTTATGCTTAACATTTAAGGTATTTAACTTCTTGCATTTCCGTCAGAAACGAAGCATTTCTTTCCAAGTTCAGTTTCCTAAAATTCTAACAAGCTGAATTAGTGAATGCAATTAAGAACATTTATTTTACTGTAATTACGCGTTTCACGTGAAAATATTCCCAAAATAGAACGGCACGCAATTACAATCCGTTTTACGCACAATTTTAATAAAACGAATTTTTGTGTGTGCGCTGATATAGTTAATTTGCCTAATTAACGTAAAGCATTTCAAGCTTATTATAATTATTTAAGTACAAATGACCGTCACATCACAAAAATAATATGAACCGATCCAGCAGAATTAAATTTATGTATACTACTTAATAATGACCATTATAGTTTTTTTTTCTGTAGAACTGACATGTTCTGCTTCATTTTGCAGTCCATTCGACTACAAGTGCATAACCAGTAGCTGTTGTTAAACTCACAGGTTGTGTGGGGTAATAAAACGCAACCATGTGCAACCACGTCCAAACCCTAACCGAGACAGAAACGGTACAACCACGTACTATCTGCTTTTCTCGGTATTCTTTTTGGCTACAGTTAGAGGTAAGTTGGTATATACTTTTACCATATATTGTATATTTATTTATTGCATATGACGCAAATGTTGAATTTCAATTCCTCTTTTATAAAATCAACTTCAATTCGTGTGTAAATTACAGAAGATTTACTACTTGCTTTTAGTTTTTATAATTAGGTAACTGCGTTGTGGGTTTATTTTAGCTGTTTTGCAGATTGCGTGCTTCTATCGTGGGATGAACGCAACGTTTAAAAATTATATCCGTAACATCCAAAATATGCAGGGAAAAGGTACAAATTACTGCCTCATTATCTTTTGATTGCTGAGGCATGGAACTCCTTTCCAGTCGTCTGTAAATAAATTGCTTATTGATCAGCGACTGGTTAGATAAAATAAATAAACAAATAAAATGCAGAAAGCTAATGCTGTAGATTCAGTTTGCGCAAACATGTTTATGGACTGCATACGCTACTGAATATTTTTTAATGGAGCCTGTTGGTTTTGTAGCAAAGGGCCGGGTGGAGATGTATGGGGACTCCGTAACCCTACACCTGGTCAGAAACAGCAACGGGTTAAGATGGGAACTGTGCAAAACTCACACAGAGCAAGGTGCCGTGCCCCCAAAACACATTTATTATATATTAACTTGTATAAAGTGCACATCTGAAATTAGTGTAATTGCTGTGCTTAGAGGATCTGCATTCCTGGCGCTCTGCGTGAGAAAACGCCGATATTGGCGTTAGGGTGTAAATATTTTGTTAAGAAACGCCCTACAGTGTTTTCACAGCATAACATATAATAATAATAATAATAATAATAATAATAATAATAATAATAATAATAATAATAATAATGAGAAATGACACCTATTCAAATATTTCACTTTTAAAAAGCCATAATTCTGTTACATTAAATTTATTACCTTCAGGGAGCCAATAAATTTCCTCATGTCCAGAAGCAATCAGTGCGTATAAACTGTGTGTGTGTGTGTGTGTGTGTGTGTGAGTGAGAGAGAGAGAGGAACTAGTCATAATTACAGCTGTTGACATGACATAAATGGGAAAGTAAGATTTACATGAAAAAATGTTACCTTCAAAAATATTATTATTACATTCATTATAAATTAACAAATGGATAGTTTAAAGCACTTTCGGAGCCACTGTACAAAAGTAAGACAGACAGATCACATCAAAACATCAAAATCCATGTATATGTGACAGTTTTCCACTGCATTACCTCCAGGCAGAATGGTATACACCTGTTTACAGAGGCATGTTTTAAAAAACAGTTTAAAGAACGAGAAGGGTTAACAATTTTATGCAGCAGCATACACAAAATATAAATATGTATGTATACTCAACATTTTATGCTCAAACAACATTGCTCTTAACGGTTTATAACAATTAAGAATTCAGTTTTGTACAACAATCCTATGACACTGAGCACAAATTATTTCCTCTTGTTTTTAAAAGATAAATGTGCCTCATCTCTAGCTATGTAGCATGTAAATAGTTGCCTACCATATCACAAACTACAACATACCAGTCGCACAAAGATGTTTGCTTAATTAAAATCTTAGTGAGGATCTTCTTAAACAGAAATGCTAAATTCTTGGGAAAGCGTTGGTCAGCTAATAAATATTTATTTATAGCAAATTATTGCCTAATGTATCAAATTAACAACATGCAGCAACCAAGATTTATACACGATGTTAACCACATTTATTACATTTACTTAAAGTATTTAGCTGAGCACATTTTCGTATAAAACATATTTTTTTATAGATTAGAGTTTATGATAAAATGGGTAAGATTAACAGCGCACGGTATGTTTTTGTTTTTATGATTTATAGAAGCAATAAAACGTGTTTATTAGAATGGTGAAAAGAATTAAATGCCGGACTTTTAAGTGCAGTATCTACCTGATGTAAGGAAATAATGGGAGAAAATATTACCCCGTAAAGCAAAAATTATCACCCTAGTCAAAGAGTCACAATATTTACTGTAGTAAATCTCCCTTAAAATTCATCCCAGTTATGGCTGCGCTATTCCACTACAGCGGCCTCTTCGTATGTAGCAACATGATATATAAAGGCCATTTTAGGTGCTTCTGTTCCTCCACTTGGGCTAATTTACTTTAAACACCTTGTTCATTTTAAGACAAAAGCCTGGAATCCCTCTGAAAGTGCTGTCCATATAGAAGCGGCCCACAGAAGCTGTAACTTAGCGGAAGCCACAAAATTCTGTTATAGAACCCAGTCAATACAGAATCACACGAGTGGTTTTCTGCAATATAGTACATCGGCTGGCGTTGTTTTATTGCAAGTCTCTGAGAAAGAAATGAACTGCGTGTGTCCCGGACAGGCCCTCTGTAGTGCAGTGGCGCAGTCATATCAAGGATGAGTTTAGGCCGGATTTACTGCAGTAAATATTGTGTCCATTATCTTTGTACAAAGGCGGCTGATGGACTGCTCGGTGACTCCAGAGTTTCTTCCTTACGTGATGTTTTGAAACTTATTCAGGTGTAGCCCTCACCCTGGTGCTGCTGAACCAGAGGTCTGTGCTTCCTGTCCTTTTAATTCAGGATGTTCTGTTGGGTCACCGTAGTAGCTGCTTGTGATTCTGACACACTGGACCGGACGTGCTGTTGAGCATCATGTGTTCCCGTGCTTGGTTCTGAACCGCTGCTTGTTCACATAGGAGGCTGAACCGGATGAATTACATCATAAGGGGTTCTTCTTAACACTTATTGGACAGCTCTGTTTTGATTTAACGGGCTACGAGGGAGTGGGGGTAACACCGAAAACCAGATGAGTTTGAAATTGAAACTCCAAATGATAAAAAAGGGATTTCAGATACCCAGATTATGGTATCAGCACATCTGAATTGTGAACACAAAGTAGTTTAAATTAGAAATGTCATTACATAAAACCTGTAATAATACCTACAATGTTTTCTTTTATAAAAACAGATAGACTGTACTTAGGTATTAATGTTCTCCCAAGTCAGTCTCATCTGTTTGCTAGCCTGTTTCAATGTGGTAATAATAAAGAGGAAATTTCATTAATGGAGTTTGGTCTCCTTGACTACATAACCTTCTTCAGTAATCAACCCAAGTATCTAAACTGGTCTGCCTTGTGTTGTTCTTCAACACAGTATCATCTGGGTAAAAGGCAAACACAGTTAGTGGAGCTCTTCCTGATTTGTGGAGCATGGCACAGACCAATTTCCTATTTTCAGTCCTTATTTACAGTGTTCTGTGTGTATGTGTGTGTGTGTGTGTGTGTATGGGGGGGGGTGAAGTTATCCATTCTTGACTCACACCACCCACCCCGACGCTGACTTCAGACACTTCTCCAACAGGAAGATAAATGTCTCCCAGGCAAAAATTCAATAAAAATTCAGATGTGTTACCAATTAGAAAATCAAAACTTTTCTCTTGTTGTTAGTGTTAGAAGGGATAATATGGGCTGGTGGAGATCGCTTTTGAAACCAGATCCATGTTTCTGGCTCCATCTTAGCCTCAGAGGTGAAAATCATTGTACCCAAAGGGCCTGAGGGTGCAACCGAAAACCCCACTTCGTGTTGCAGCGGTAGTGAGATAACCTTGTGCTGTGAAAGTCCAGTGTTGTTCCACATGAGCACTGATATGCAGAAACTGCAGCGGTTAAGGACGTGGGCATCTATGGTAATGTTTACTGGTTTAATTCCCAGACCTGGCCATCCTGTTGCATCCCTGAGCAGTGTACTTTACTTGAATCATTGCAGTAAAAAAACAACCAGCACTCTTCTTTGGCAAAGCAGACTTGGATACAAGCACTGGCAACCCATCTGAACGTGTACAGTACAGTACAAATGTAAGGCTGCTTCTGACATGCAGCGCCTCTGCCACTCTGCAGCGTCCAGTACCCACATCACACCAAGAATCGTTTCTGCAAGAAGGTCCCCTCCTCCTCCGCCTGTTCCTCTCAAACCCTCTTTGTTGTATTTAGGTCAACACAAATTTTGCTGTGTCCATCTCAGGGCTAGCAGAAACAGATGTTTATTCTGGAAAACTCAACCTAATACTGTTGGGATCACGGGTGAGATATATTTCTAGACAAGCACGGTGCGCAATCAAAAAGTATTTGTCCTCAAGTAAGAAAAAAATATGGTTTCAGCAGTATTTTGTGGCACCAAATAAAAGTAATGATTGATTGTAGCCAGGGAGAACTCCTTGTGCTAATTTCATCATGGTTGACAAACGACAGGCGTGCCTCCACACACCAGATAGCGTTATTTTTGTAAAGCTGTCAGAGAAATCTAATGCACTTAAGTTGCACTTAGGTGTGGGGCTCAGCCTTCTGCATTGTCATGGAGCAATTCTTTCACTGAATGGCACGGAAGTGAAGCATGCAGTACAAGTTCTTCCCCTGACTTTGTTCTAATGGGGTCTTTTTCTTCTGTAAATGTCATGTCTTCTGAAAAGGCAGCTGTTGCATCCTTTTCCAACGTGCTACGAAGATACCCACGTCGCTGAAAATGTGTCGCGAGGAACGAAACAACGCAACGTTCGTGACAAACTGCGTCCTGCGTCTCCCTAGCGAGTGTAAATTTAACCGCAAACGTTCTCGTCAAAAACGCAAAGTTGCTCGTCCGTTTCGGTGACTCGGCGCATGTAATGGGAATTGGGATTACTTGTCGCATTACAGTGTCGCATGCTTTGTTTGACCTCAGTCTATGATCACCCATAGTGCATTTCTCTCTCCTGCAACACATCTTTTCCATGTTATTAGCAGCTGAACCACAACCTGCATTCTACCACACCTTTGTAACGTTCCTGTCATTGGGGATAAGCCCATTAACTGTCTTCAGGCCCATGAGGCTGAGACTCACTCATTAAGCTCGTTACAGCTGTCGCAGTGGACAAGGGGCTGGACTCATGGCCATGAGGTTTCTAGTTCAAGTATAATGACTTTCACCCTCCTGAACAAAGCACTTAACCTGAACTACTCAGTGAGAAAAAAAGTCTGGTAATATACATTTTATTTTTCTCCAATGAAAAACTTGCCCTAAGCAATTAAAATATGTAAATAAAATTTTAAAAACTTGGATTCAGGTGCACAAAATAAATGACCTCAAAAGAGGACATGCACTGGTAACTACAATGGATGACTGCAGTGATTTTCTTATGAAATTTGACTGAAAGGGGCTTTCTTTAAGATCAAAGACGAATTGCTTATGCCTGTTTTATGTGCGGCACTGCTACAAACAAGTGTTTTGTTATTTCTTGTGTGAATGCCACTGACGTGCACAGCTGAGATTCAACCCCGCAATGTACTGATGTGGCAGCACAACCATATGCTTTGTGCTGCTTTCCAACTGTACATCTGCTGGTTTGATTAGGAAAATTGCTTGCATTTTTCTCCTTTTCTTAATTAAACATCAGATAATCAGAATATATAGGCCATAGTTTAACTGTGGGGTTTAAGTTTAATTAGTGTGTAATTACAGTAGATTCTAACTATTATCCTTTGTTAAGTATTACTGAAGGGTTTAACACTAAGAGCATTGGCAGTGAAAACATGCAGTGATTCGTTAATACGGTGATATTATCGTTTAAACAGAGGAGGAGCGAGTGCAGGGATTGCAGAAGTCTGTTTTAATTAACTGAGTGCAGGTGATAATTAATATTTGGAATTGTGCTGTCGATGTACAAAATCAAGTTTAAAAGTTATATTCACCCCACAGCCATGATTCAGTGCAGTGTGCTTGTAAGATTCCGCACTGTCAGTGCGGATGAAAATAAATGTGACTAAAATGCTGACGATGTCTGTGTAAGTACATATGCAGCACAGGAATAGCTAGACGACTTAAATGAATCAAGTCCCATCTTTTCTCGTAAACATTCTCTGTTTGCCCTGTAGTATTACTGTGCCATTCTTTCTGTATGCTGCTAACCCTGCTCCTTCTAACCCACGAGGATGATGTCACGTGCATGTTGTAGGAAATTCAACAATCAGTCAGTGCGCTCGGCTTTCATCTCTCCATGTGTCAGCCGGATGCATGCCTGATTATAAAAGCATATGTCTGAATGCCGCTGCATGTTCAGTGTCTGCACATATCCATATCCATGGGAACAGAGCCAGCACTTAGCCACCACAGATGCAGTTTCGTAATGTACTCTTGCAATGCAGTGCAATGTATTTGCGGCACAAGTTTTTACAATTTCCTTCAAATGTCATTACGTAGTCAAGTTAGCAGTACATAAACTACCGATTTATGTGACGTTAAGACACACAGTTTGATCACAAAACTAAAAGTTATCTTTCATTGCCTTGCGTGTTTGTCATGTATGCTTTCCTCAGCGCATCATCATTACTCTATATAAACACGAATCGAGTTGCATAAAAGACCACGTCTTCTGGTTATATTGTGGATACTTAACATCTTGCTCTTCTAAATACAGAATGCCTTACCAAGCCAATACCCCGATGTTCACTTGCTTGTTCTGAGTTGCGCAGGGACCGTATCCAAACAGCAACGAAAGTTGAACATCATTTTCCTGTTCTTCCATTTACTGAATTACCGCTCACTAGTTTCAACATCAACATTAACTCAGTCCTATCAGTAATATCTACATTCTTATATGCGTGATTTCGTGTGCCTAACCCTTACGCGCATTTGCATATGCAAGCAAGCAATAACTTACAAAATTAAATATCATTTAATTATTATAAAAACGGCATGAATAATTGCAACAAAATGAGATTAAAACTAAACAAACAGCTGCCCATTTTGCATGCTACTTTTCCACAAAGAGCGCGAGTTTTTGAAGCGGTCTTTTTGCCGCACGGCAATGATCTGTCTGCAGAGGGAGCTGTTAGCTACCATTAACGTACTAACTCAAAATATGTCACTGATGTGTTTACAAAAAAGGACTATTAATAAGCCGATAATATAAAAAGATTTTAAGTAATTAAGGAATCCACACCAAAGGGCATGCAAAATGGCATGTACGACTAGCGATGGACATTCTTCAGTGAAAAAGATATAGCCAAATGGTTAAACTTGCTATTGTAATCGCTCAGCCGAAACGCTCAATTTGTTCACTTTTTTCTCCCCTGCGATATAAACACCTCTTGCCAAAACACATAACAGCAACAGAATCACGTTTTAAGTTTGAATTACTGCTGACGTTTCGCAGCGTGGCTCACTAGCGATGCCGTCGATGCACAAATCACGTGGGCACTAACCAAAAACAAACAAGGACCCGATTTTCGCGAGCAGCGCTTCTCTTTCCGAGACCATAATGCTTCCGATGCTCATTTCTTGGTGTTGCTCTTGTGTAAACATTGCGGAAGATGACGGGCGCTTGACACGCTTATGGTTTTAATCAGCTATCAGATAGCAGGACTCGACTGGGGCTAATGGAAATAAAGTACTCTGGGGAGACAACAAAATAAAAGGAAAAAATACCTTTAGATGTAGCATTTGAAAGATGGTAAACAGTTAACACCCTGCATCTATGCTGTCATAAAGCTACCTCTTGTCGTTTGGAATGAAGGGATGTGGAATGTGTTTTCATTTGTATCTCTTCTAATGCGACCACCCCTGCCCTAAAACTTGTCAATCACATGCAATCTTGGGCCCGATTTTCCTCGGTCCTGTTTGTGGTAGCAATGCCTAGAACACAGGAAAACACATTAGCCAACAATTTTTATGAGTATAAATGTGCATTCCTTACAAGGATTAGGCCCATAACTTTATGGTATTGTGTGTGTGTGTGTGTGTGTGTGTGTGTGTGTGTGTGTGTGTGTGTGAGAGAGAATGAGTCACCAGTCAGCTAACAATGTAAAAATGTATC
>JABJVR010000007.1:9731117-9746453 GCA_025773905.1 Chitala chitala | reverse complement strand
GTGTTTTATGTTCAGCAATAATTAAAAATTTACAAAATAAGGCACTAGAAAATAATTTGGAATTCTTTAAATTCTGACTGCTTTTTTAATTAAATACTCTTACTTTCAACACAAGTGTATTTATTCATAAACTACTTTTGATACTTAAGTGCACTTAATAACAGATACATACATTCACTTAAGTAATACTACAATGGGTAATTTTATAGTAAAATACCCAAACTTTTACTTAGGTGTGGCTTTCAGGTGCTTTATACAACACATTTGTGAAGGTTTCTCTTGTTCCTTTCAATGGTTTCCTTGTCTACTATCATCTGTACAGGTGTAGAGTTATTAAGTTATCTTAACACTCTCTGATCATATTGATTTGATTTTGTTTGTATAAGGTTAAGTCTTAAACTGTTATTACAGCTCTGACATTTTTGCTTTGAGTCGAGCAATAATTCATGGATTCAGTACAACTTTACAATATACTGTTTAGAGATCTGACGTACTGCCATAATTTTACCAAGAATATTGTGAAGTGCTCTCTTGTGTATTTTATCTAAAAAAATGTACTAAGGTAACTCTAGGTTTACCCATGACTTGATACAGGAGATGGAAGCTGTTATATAAATCAACATTACTTCCTTTTGTAAAAAAAAAAAAAAAAAAGAAAAATCCTAAAAAAGTCACAAGCCATTGCTTTATACGTGTAATTATTTCAGCATGTTGTAGTTAATTTGGGAAAAGGAGACTATGACAGGTTTCATTTCAGTATGGCTAAAAAGCCCACTTCTGCCCAAAAAGTCATGCAATTAAAACATACACATTTAACCATGGGGACAGCTGTAGTGATTAGAATAAGGAGAAGGGGAGATGTTGGTGTTAATAGTCCAAGCAGCTCCTGGTGTCTCAGTTATCTCAGTTCACACCCTCTCTGGCTGCTGTCGTTATGCCTGTCCCTTTCAGGACAGCAGCAGTCATTAGGAAGGGCTAAAAAGGGGTTTTGTCACACTGGTGAGGTAAAAGGACAAGGTTGGGGTTGGGGGGTCAGGACAGGGTGCTCCCACAACAGGGTGAAGACAGATTGACTTCTGTGTCTCTTAGGCCAGCCTGAAACTTACGTAGGCCAGCCTGAAACTTACTGGCTCCTACTTATTGTACATTGTGTTCCTCTGTCAAAACATGCGTACTGTTTTCACTGCTGGCACTGAGTTTTCAGGTTGTGCTAATTTACACAGCTGTATCTTTTACAGCAGTTAGATCAGGTAATATACACAAATAAATTTATCCATTTAAAATATATATCTGTAATGTGATTTATTTCCAACTTATTGCACGCTCCAACTATGAAAGTAGCCTACAGCTCTTTGTCTTCATCTCATACGTGCCTTTGTATCACATCCTTCATGGGCCCACCTAAGTCACACTGGATTAATGAGCTCATGTCCAGGTGCAGCCACGTGGATGGAGAAAAGGGCTCTAGTCTGATTGCCCACTGGCCCAATACAATGTATCAGCAAAGTGTTCTTTTTGTTATATTTCTGTTAATCCTTTATTGTACTGCTCTCCTCTCCTCTCTTTTCCTCTCCTCTCCCTGTACTCCTCCTCTTCTCTCCTCTGCTCTCCTCTTCTTGTACTCATCCTTTCCCTCTCCTCTCCTGTCCTCTCCTCTCCTCTCCTGTGGGACAGCTCATGTTGTTTGGATCTCCTCATTACCACTCCTGGAGTGCTGATGAAGAGCAGCAGGGAAGAACAGTGAAGGGATCAATACCACATTGCTGATAGCGCCCTATCCAATGTGCTGCCTAGATCGTGTGATAAATGGCACAGCCCATAAGCTTTGACATGGCAGTAGGATCCAGACCTCAGCTTGCGACCTCTTCAGCTGCCCCCTCTCTCCCCCTACCTTCCAAACCATTGGGCCTGCTGTTTTAAACACTCTCTTAAGTTGTCCATTAGTGTTAAAGCACATTATTCATTTATGTCTGTTTAATAAAATATTTTTAACATTCATTATCACTGAGTTTAACTGTTAGGGCATGACAACTAGAAGCAAAGAAAAATAACAAACACTACATTTTACACTTACAAAGTTAAACTAAAACAAGTTTACAGACATTGCTTCAACATCGTACTCAGGATGTCTGGCCTTCCTGCGCTTATGTCTACTAACCTTGGCAAAACCTCATTCTAACAGCTTACGGCAGGAGCCTGAAAACTAGGTTCTCTTAGAGATGGCTGAAAATATAATGTTTAGCCCTGAGAGTGCAACAATCCTCGATATCAACAGGTGCTGCTCAGGGGATACACAGGGATACATTTTTAGGCTAGCTGGCGCAATCTTAACCGCTCCACTGAAATGCAGTGAACTTAGCAGACGACACAGTACTAATGAGCTGCGATTTTGCCCCAAAGCGCCCAGAAAGACTTCAGCTGCTGTATATCAATGCAGACTTCAGTCGCACAGTTAAAAAAGAACAACCATATAGTCTAAATAAGATTAAACTAAATTAACTCACAGTAGGTAGTGATTTACCCAATAAATGTCCTGGTCTAAGATTATTGTTCAAAATCAAATGTTTGTATTTCATCCAAAAAGGGACGTTCTAGCTCTGCCTCGGTAGCAATAGACAATCATCCATCCATCCTCAGTCATGACAGAACAGACTGAATGTTGCCCCCCCGCCCCCAAAGAAAAAAAAATCTTCCCTTTGTAAGATTCATTTCAGACTTGGCTCTGCAAACCCATAATCCCTAAAACAGAAGTGATCAGATCTGCCGTTTGTTCAAAGTGCAGATGTCAGCTCCTGTCTGTGTCTAACTCTTCTCTGTGCCATCTGGAAAGAATGAGACAGATGATGTATGGGGCTGGAGGAATGATTTTCCATAACAATTTTAATAATAAATATGTTCTTTGCTCAGGCTGCCGCAGTGTCATTAGGAGGCATTTTTAATTGTTCCCTATTTTGGAATAAGACGGTGCTTCAATAAATTGCGTTTCCACTTTGCTCATTGGCCGGAATTATTTGTTTTTTGTTGATAATTATCAGATAGTCCAGCTAAGCTAAGGTGTTGCTGTACTTGTGTTAGTTTTTGGATAAATTCATTGACATTACATTTGTCCTGGTGGCTCAATGGGTAGCGCGTCAGGCTAGGATGCAGAAGTCTCCTGGTCCCTGGTTCAAATCCCAGCCCAGCGTGTCCTTCAGCATGACACTCAGTGCCAGCAGGGGGCTGGGTTAAATGCAGAAAACAAATTCCTTGTAGGTGCCATAAACATGATTCCCTTCCCTTTATATCTGCTTGTGTTTGCACCACTTATAAGTTCCTCCTTGATTCAGCACATGGTCACCAGCCTCCTACACTCCATGGCAGCTTGAACCAGATGAATGTCTAATTATGCATGACTCCAGCTGAAGACAGTCACAGCACTAGATCGGTTGTGAAGCGTTACTTGATGCATTCAGGTGAGTTTATCCTCAGGTAGAGAAGTCAGCAGAGATCACCTGTGTGTGCCATATGAACACCGGCACTGCGGCTCCTTGAGTGCCCTATGTTGTCTTACCTGCCTGTCTCCTGGTGTGTTGAGAGAAATGTACCAAGCGGCTCCCTGGGGCCACCTGGAGGTCAGCAGTGGAGCCTTATGTCTCACTTCTGCTGTCAGCAGCTCTTGAACAATAGCCAGGATTGGTGTGACTACTGGGCGCCCCGGTGAGTTGGGGGGGAAGAGGAGGCATTCAATATTGCAGGATGAGTGTCGGCGGTGACGGTTTTGTCAGACCCCCTGACACTGTCACGCCACGCCAGTGCTGTGGGTGCTGGCCTGATGAGTTACAGAAACGTGAAATCTGAGACTTCTTATACCTGCATTACACTTCTCTTCCATTATATAAGTTTTTTTTTGTTGTCTTTCCTTGGTAATTCTTAGAAGTATTGATGGTTTAAAAAATAACTTGTCCTAAATTATGTTTATACATTAAATATTAAGTACAGTCTTCATTTCTTCCAACACACAAGTTAACTGCTTATTATAGTTGCTCCACCACCAGGCAAGTTCAGTGACCATTCAGCATTCTTGTAAAGTGACATGAACACAGTAGTAGTGTTGCATTCTGGGTACCAGGCTGACCTACAAATTAAGTAAACATATTAAGTACCAACCCCAGTTTTGATGAGGATTCTAGGGCTTCCAAAAAGAGTGTCCTTTGACCCTGTTACTGGAAATGGGTGTGAGTGGACATTATATTCTTTTTCAAGACTTTATGAATAGTGACCTGGGATTCTGTGATTTAGTGATGGCAAATGCTTTGATCCAACCTTTCCCAGATTGCTAGCCACAGCACCCCTGTGCTCAGATATATGAAGACGAACTGGGCTTTTCTGGGTACTTTAGGTTGTGAAATGTGCCTTTGATGGCTTTGCTCAGGTTTCTAAGCCTCAGATGTGTAGGTGCACCGTTCGGGAACCAGACGACTTCATGTCAGCTGATGACACCAGACAAAATCAAAACCAGCAGTGTGATTGAGTCCAACAAGTTGGCAATTAAAACTGTTATAAACAGCATTTGCACCTTTTAGCTAAGAACGCTCTTTGTGCCCTTTAAGCTTTTGTTCTCTGTTCTCCTCTCCCCCCGCTGGCTGTTGTTTACAAAGACGAGACTGAAAAATTTATTCTCCTCTGGAGGGCCCTACATTTGCCATGCAATAACCAAAAGCACACGAAGGTGTAGCAAGTAAAAGATACTTATAAAATCACTGTATAATTCAGGTGATGATAAGAGTGGTGGGAGGGAAGAAAGAAAACCAGAAAACCTCACGTTGCTTTCTGCTGTGAAATTAAACAGCTCACAGGGAGTAAAAATAGTTTTCAGTTTCAGGGTCAAGAATAAACCCCCGCCCCTCGCCCCCCGCACCCATCCACATCCCCCTGTTCTAATTCTAGTCTTTTTTTGGCATGCTGAGAGAGACAACATTACAGAAATTATTGTTCTGTGAATAGTGTCACATGACCCTGAGTGGACCAATGAAACGACCATCACACTGACAAGTTAAACAGAAGCAAATTCACTTCTTGCATTTCTACCTCCTTCTACGCAGTGAATAAGAAAGAGAGAAAATGATATGAGCGCTGATAAGTTGTTAAAATAAGTTTTATAAAACTTGCTGAAAGAATTGCAAGAGATTGAACCGCAAACCAATAATTTCCATTGAATCTGAGAGGGTTGAGCAATGAATGTCTGCGAATGTGAAAAATGGCAGCGGACATTTAGCAAATGTAGGGATGGTTAAGATGAAATGATACCATTGTTGTAAAGCAGCAATAAGCAGCATAGTGGCTTAATGGGTAGAACATCAGGCTGGGATGTGGAAATCTCCTGTCTTGAATCCCAATACAGCCGGGTGTGTTCTTGAGCAAAACACTCAAATGCTAGCTCCCTGGGTGCTACATGTGGCTGGCTGCCCACTGATTCCCTCAGGGGATGGATTAAATGCAGAGAATGAATTTCTCTGGTGTAGAATTAATGGAAAAAAAAAACTATATATATAAAACCTCAATCAGAAAAGAAATGGGAGAAACACTTGTTTAAAGACCAGTGATTTTCAAATAATTTAAATACTATAACAGGGGAAACAGCTATGTCCCACTGGAAGTTCCACTTCATTGGTATGGCAGGCCACATTGTGACCTGTGATATAGATGTATGTAGTTCAGAAGTACCAGTGGGATGGATAACTGTTGCAACATGAAGCCATCTTTGGGAGCAGGTTGCACCCATTACCCAACACATGCACATGCTATACCATGTACTCAGGAAGGAGAGAAATGTGGGAGCAATACATGGATTCCAAGACAGGAACGGAACCTGTTTGTCAGCGCCGAAACACCTGATTGATGATTTCATATTAGTGCTCTCCGTGACATTTCACTTTGTGACATAAGTGTTTTTAATGGAACCTGATTACTTATGGTATGTCACGTGACAACAGTTGGCTCCAACGATTTTGACAGCTGAAGAATGGAAATGTGTTCTGAGTTTAAAACTTGTCAGTACAAAGGGATGCAGGGGATTGTTTTGCCCCTCACTGCTCACAGACTGTGACGCTAGCTCATATGACTTCGATATGTAGACCAGATAGTGTTGCTTTCACTGCACAGTTCCTGTCTCAATGACTAAATGATCACAGAGCCGTACCATAGATGAAGGGTTTTCCAAAGAACTTCAAGGAAGTGAATGGTAATTAACTGTTTTCTTTCTGTGTACTATTTGTCCGTTGTCATTCTTATGAGTGTGTGTGTGTGTGTGTGTGTGCGCGTTGTGTGCGTCGGTGTGTGCGTATATACACAAGTGTGTGAGAGCATGTGTTTGCAGGCGTGCGTGTGTGTGTGCATTACAGCCTAGGCTGCAACAGGACCCTCTCTTGCTGTCAGGTGACATTTTGAGCACAGCTGGAGACAGATGTGGTATGTGCAGGTCAGGAACAGGGCAACCTGTAGCCTGTGGGAGCAGGGAGATAGAGAGAGATTCTAATCCTGCCGCATGATCAATACTACACCTGGAGTCTTGATCGCCGTCTATCAATCTCTCCCATCTCATGGACCACCTTCAAGTGCTGCACACTGCCTGTGCTCTGTTGCTCAGCACTTCCTGTCTGGGGACACCTGGCCCGCCTAGCAGATTCTGTAGCTGTAGCACTTCTCATTCTCTCCTCCTTATCCCCCAGGTTTTCTCCCAGCAGAATAACACAGTACCAGTACTTGGTGAGGGGGGTGGGGTGGTTAACAGTTGTTTGTGTAGACCTCTGGGGGGCCTGCGGTAGGCTATTCACCTACAACTAACCACAGTTCCCAGTTTAACTGAACTGGTAGACAAGGCGCTTACTGTAGCATCACTTGTTTAAAAAATGTAAAATGTTTATCTACATAAATACGGAATGTGGATAACACCTTTACCAAAGAAAAAAATATTGTAGTAAACTGTAATTATAGTATCAGGAACAATAATCACAGTAACATTTACACAAACAGAAAAAATCTATAATAGAATCCCAACATTTTATAACTGCTCACAAATGGGCATAAGGCTAACTGTAGTATACATTGACAGAGGGCTGAATTGAGTATGACTGGCTGAATCCGTTTTTTAGAAGAAACACACATCTATCTAACAATGTAACTATGTATATCATGTCATCTATCTTACAAAGATGCACATCACAACCCTGCGTTTTCATGACAAAACAGCAATTCCACTATTCATCTTAGTAAAGATGTAATAGATGGTTTTATCTGGATTATCATCTATTTTTTACCAGGTGTCGTTTCAAAAAAAAAAAAAAAAAAAAACCCCTCACTTCGATCAAAGAGCTGCCATCAGCTTGAGAAGGAGCACCATTCTTTATGGTCAAACAGCCAAAATGAACAGGAAATAGGTAACAAAAGGGAGAAAGATATGCAGGGAAATGACAGTGCCTCTAGGTGGAGCCAGTGAGCAGCTCTGGGATAGCAAGGGCACGGAGAAAGGCGTTTCGCCTATTACACTTTCTGTATGAACGACAGGAGTCTGTCTTTTCCTGCTTTTGGAGCTTTTGGTGTGGTTGAATAAAACTCAGTGAGGGTGTAGGAAATGCAAGAGTAGGGGTTCACACTGAGTTACTAAAGCAGCTCGTTTGTGCTTGGCAGAAAGCTGAACATCACTCTGTTTTTAGCGACTTGTCTGTAGAAAAAAATATATTTTTTTATGAAAGTGCACAGGGCGGAACATTCAAAGATCTGTCTGGGGAGGTTGAATGATGTAGACGAGAAAAGTTCCTGAGTGTGGAGGTGATTTGAAGTGAACTGAGAGGTAAATATGCTGATCAACGCTGGGGGGTCACAGACAAAGAGATATCAGATATATACCCTGATTACCGCAGTGCTACTTGACTGGGGCCATGTTCCTCTTAACTGGCCACATAGGTGGAGATAAAATATTTTCTTCTACAGCTTTGCTTTTGAAACTATTATATCGCCAAGACAAGGAACTGCATTTGTCATTTTCTATTGTTTACATAGGTGAAGGTTTGTTAGGCATGAACGTGTTTTAACCTTTAATTACACATACAAGGTAAGATGATGTTTACAGAACATTGTTAGCAATGATGATAATATTGGAAATATGGATATATGGTATTCAGTCTGATTTCAAGCTAGATTTAAGAACACTTTCCATAATAATCAAAGGTCAAGCAATGCCATAAACAGAAACTGTCACATGAAAACTGTCCTGTCTTCAAAAGTAAAATGAAATTATAATTTATAACAGAAATGTTTTTTTCTTTTGAAATACATGTGATAAAAATATTTAAGGTGAAAATAAAATGGGCAGGACCCAGGATTTCAATCGCACATGTCTTGGTTACAACTCATAGTACACTAGGAAAGCACCAATATCAGGTCTCTTTAATGCCAAACGCAAAATTAGTTTGATGGTCATATCCCTCAGAGCCACACTGCCAGACTTATGTGCACTGTATTCTGTGTACACTGGTGCAAATGTTTTTCACTCATTGCTCAAAAGGGTTTCAGAAACCCACCAAAGCTGGTTGTCTACTTTTAAGACATGATACTTTAGGTGACTGCCCTCTATCTGCCAGGTGGACCTTTTACACAATTCCAGTGCACTTCATCCGAGGTCTCTCTGACTGGGCCTGCGTATTTGAACACTTTAAACAATAAAAAGCACACGCCGACAATATGCTATAATTTTAGACCAAGCAGGTCAAGAGTGCAAGAATCCGACTCTTGCCATCTCTCTACCTTTCTTGCTTTTTGAGTTTTATAGAGATTTCATATGGATGGGCTTACAATTACTCAAGTGGTGTTGGATTTCACAGTCAGTGTTAAATGTAAAGTTGGAAATTTCTAAATTAAAACAATTAAAACAGAAATACATTTTTGATATTTAAGATTTTTATGTTTGAAAATGATAGTTTTGCCAATATAAGTACTTCTTATATGTTATATAATTGGATAGTTATTATAGTCACCATTGTCATTACCATGTACAGTTATATAATAAAGCAAATGTAACATGTCCTGTTATGTAATTTTTATTATAGTAGTTCACTTATTAAAACTCCTGTCAAGCACTAGAAAGTGAACATGGAACATATCCATGATTTAATAAATGTATAGGTCACAAAGTTAACACTTTTTTAGCCTCTATAAAATTTGCAAGTTGGTCTTATGGCTTATAGTGTGTGTGGGACAATGTTACGCCAATAATAGGTCCCTCTTTTCATCCACTTGAAATAAGCGGAGGAATACGAACGTTCATAAATATGTATGCCTTGTTCGCATTCAGCGGCTGAAAAGCGACAGGATGGCCACTTGATCGAGAACATGGGGAGCGCGCTGCGTCGTGCTGTAATTCCTCGCTGAAGCCATTGACAGTCTCAGGTTCTGAGAATAGGTAAAATGTAAAGATCACTGTTCTTGTGGACCCAGGGTATATAAACAGCTTGTGCTACGGAGACAGTGGCACCGAATGGAGGAATATGGGGGTGGCGGTGAAAATTAACAAAACAAACAAATGAGAAAGAACCTGCATACCCACGGTGATGGCTGAATTAGCATGAGACTCTGCATTCTGCCAAGCTCAAATGAGCTTGGGAGAGGGACTGTTATTGCCTTTAAACACTTCATAACAGCAATCGTTGTAGTTTTTGAACTTGCACCAGGCGTATTAAGGTGAGCCACCCCCCCAAACCCTATACCCGCTCCCCCTTACGCCTCAATATAATTTCACAATATATCAGAATAAGTCCATGATTTCATTGGAAGAGGAGAGAGGCAGGAGCACCCATGTCTTCATTAAAGTGCCATCTTCCATTATGTTGTTCCTATCTCAATTAGCGCATGCTTTAATAAAGGTGCTTTTGGCTGGTGCAAGCCCAGAGGAACGGCGGTGCAGGGGAGGGGGTGGCGGCTGGGGGGATGCGCATTCGCAGCTGCAGACAGAAGCGAGCGGCTGCTCTGTGTCCCTCCTCCCCACCCCTACTGAGAGCAATTACAGCGAAGCACCAGCAGCAGGAGGGATCCAAGGAGCTCACTCTGGGCTTCGTGGAAAACCACAGCCCCCCGGCAGGACAGCGGCCCAGCACTGCCCGGTGCAGGCTGTGAGGGCGGAGTCAGCAAGAGGGCAGCTCATGCAGGGTCGCTGGGCAGAAAAGAGAGTGGGCTAATGGGAGGGAAAGCAGTCCCTTATTATATAAACGTATAAATATTTGTAGAACTAACAGCAAGAAAGAGTAAAACATTGTGGAAAATGAGAGCAGGTTGCAATCCCCTAAACAGGACCACGTGCCCAACACTGCCATCTCGCATTTAAGACCTGTAGCTGAGGCTGAAAGTGGTAATTGTCCGCATATGTTTGCGCTATCTACGTGTGACGCTACATGACAGCCCCTCTGTGCGTTGTGTACGCCTGGCTGGTCATTGGATGAACTTTCAGATTGGACTCTAATTGGGGAATATCAGGCGAGCGATCCGTGTTCGGCCTCTGGGAGGGTGCGCCGTACATAGTGGGCCTGCCGTGGTGCGAATGTACCGTAGCATACCTGCACGTACGCATGCGCGTGGATACACGAGGGTAGGCACGAACGCCAGATTTGCACACACCCGGCCGCGCAGACAGCACCTACCCATACAGGCTCTGTCATTGTCAGAACCGGAGCAGAATTTAGCAACGGAGCTGTCACCAAAAAAAATCAATGAAAAGGAAACATCATCTTGACATTTTTTTCTGGGCCCCTGTGCTACAAATAAAGAGCACTAGAAATATCTTCCACATGCTGATTAGTTTACACCAAACACAAGCCCTTGCTTACATCTCGTTTGGAAGTAGGACCATGTTTTATGCAACTCTGTGTATGTAAGAGCAAAGTCTCCTATTACATGCCATCACATCAGTCAGTAGGTAAAAAGCCTTCAGGTACACTAGAAGTGAGGGTGGAGGCAGCTGGGCTGGGAGAACCAGGAGGAGCCTGGTCTGAGGAGTTGGAGCAGACAGGTACTCTCGGAGACATGGAGGGAACAAGGGGTGGGGGGGAAGTGTCGACCTTGCAGAAAAGCGACGGCGAGATAAATGTCTCCCCTTTGTGAGAGGCAGTGGCAGCCGTGATAGATGAATCTCAACAACAAAGCTCAGCCAACGAGACAAAATTAGTGTTGTTTTAATTACCAGTCTGTGCTGGTATCTATCCATAACTGTCGTAGAATGGACAGTCGATGGGACAAACCTGGAGCGTGAGCGGTGGCAGAGTGGGGGTGTACATGCTAAAGCCCGGACTATGGCGTCTGCAGATGTGCACGGCCCCTCCGGCATCCGCACACGCTCACGCAGAAGCCCTGACGCGGTCCCCTTCACAACGCACCTCCGGGCTCCCGCATCGGCCTGCGAGATTAATACCTGCCTTCGGTGGTCCGCCACAGACACTTAAGACTGGAGCACTCTTTTAAAAGGAGCCCCTCACAGCCACTTAAACACCTCGGCAAATGCTAAATATCTGGGCCTGTAGCACTTAGTCTTGCACAGGCTGAACATTATTATTATTGTTCATACACGGCTCATACATGGCGTATGCGAGCAAAAGGAAGCGGAGTCCTACCTGTGCATGTTAGCCATGTAACTGTCTGTTGGGGGGTTGGTGTTGGGAACAGAGGCTTACATGAGCTCATGCTAACAGGCTTTATCACGCCAAGTCAATAATGTTCTGTAGTGCTCAGAGCTGTACACGTCAGTCTTGGAGTGTCATCGTCGTAACGCAGGAGGACGAGCTTTTTCCCTCCACCTCCTCTTCCATTTCCTCCTTCTCCTCCTCTTCCTGCTCCTTCTGTATCTTTATAGAAAACACATTTGCTCCTTGCAGTGTTATTTGGAATTGCCAGCCCGTTTTACATATTTATGAAGATATTCCTTCAGTTTCATTAAATTCTATTTGTTTGTTTGTTTGTTTATTGGAGCGTCGCCAGCGAGAGTTAAAATGCGTTTGACTGTAAGAGCAGCCAAACTAGAAATGACAGATAAGGGTGGCCCACACTCCAATTAATTCTACCTGTGACAAAAAACAAGTAAAGCCTTCCTGTTTTAATGAGCGGTCATGAGGACGTACAGAAAATAGTGATTATAATTACAGCCTCCCTGACACACCTATGAAAAAATTCCCATCACTATTAAATGTCTATACATTAAAAATACAAATTTGCACATGTATAGACAGGTACACAGATGTGTGAGTGCATGATTACATGACAGACTGAACGCTTTATGGCTTTAGTTTAAACATGGTGTCAAAGTGGTGTATCACAAATAATGACAGTCAATATGCTCTTATCCTGCATGTGAGTGAGAAACAGTATGAGATGTTCTTTGATCACAAATATATCTGTACGTATTGTTTTGGTTAAAAATCACACACGCGAAGGTCATAAGCAGTGTGTCACAGAGGATGAGGGCAGGTCAGCTTCAGGGTAAGAGCTGCTGGTGATGATAACTATGTATCAGCTCCATGTCAAAGGACGCAAATGCAGTGTTAAACTTGTGAATGCATTTTTTCTGGCGCAATTACAGTGGAATAAACATTAAAGCAGTTATTTAGATATCGCCTACCTGCAAAACCTACAGAGTGAGGGACAGGCTCCACAGCACTGGACGTGGTGGACACCCCTGAAATGTCAATGTCTCTTTTATTTATATAGCACACGATGCAAGCTACTGAAAAGTGGACGCATTAAACGTAAAAACATGAAATAAAAAAATAAATAGAATAAAGCATTAACAGCAGAAAATAAAAGATAGTGATAAAAGAATAATATAAAATATATAGCAGAGCAAGAGGAAAATCTACACTATTTGACTCAAAGTATCCCCCCGACCCCCAGGTTTACATGCAGTTCTGCATGACAGCTGCTCTACTCAAATGTAAAAAATAGACGTGTTTCTGAGCTGGTTAACAGCACATACAGCACAGGCTCTGCAAATGAGTCCTTTTTGTTTTATAGAACATTCCAGAGACCGAACACAGACATTGTTCAGGATGGGAAACGTGACTCGGGCACAGTGTTCTCAACAGGAACAGAAGTACTTGCAAGAAAAACCCCTTTTCTTAAATGCAAATTATCTTCCTTCTTTGGTCATCGGTTTTCCGGGAGCGTCATATTCAGGTAAGCGAAAGTGATGAAGTGCTGCTCACTACAAAGCGCCTCCTTCAAAAAACACCACACAGGTACTCGACAACCTGCGATCTACATCAGGCAGCTGAGAAACATCCAGGTTCATTTTAATACCAATTGTCCAATCAGAACGATTTAAAATTCCCACCCTCAGACACAATTGGTGGAGGACCCAGTCGTTAGTATGAGCTACAACATGCATTTTTGCAGAAAACATGTGAGTGTGTGCAGAAGTTTCTGTGTCTGAGCATGCTTTATGAGTACCTATGTGTTCAGACACCCATAATGCTCCACTGTACACCCATAATGCTCCACTGTACACAGTATGGTTCACAGTCGAGTCTGACCACAATGTAGGGCCGTAACAACACATGGGTGTTGGATTTCTCCAGCCTGACAATGTGACATTATTTAGCATTTCATTTGGTCCCATGCAAAGAATAGATTCAGATGGAGAAGATCAAAAATTAATGCATAACTTCACAGCCACAATGAATTATTAATAATGATTAATTCTTAATAAGCACTATCAAAAATCACCACCTACCACTAATTCTTGTGAAACTACTTAACCAAAAGTGCCCACGAAATTGAGATATGTCATTCCTTTTGCAAATGTTTGAATTAAATGGGAACTGGAAAAACACTGTTCTGATCCAGGTGTGTGACCTTTCAAAAATAACAGTTCTGCTTCAGTTCTCAAATATTTCAAGAAAATTTACTTTCCTCTTAGTATGACTGATGCTTTTGTGACAATGTTATTGTGCTCTATTTTAATAATATATGGTTAAACGTGTCAGTCACCTACAGCATGTCACTGTTTATGTTCACTGGTCTTAAGGAAGGTGCTTTCTTTGCTACTTCAGAACAATATCTTGGCTTTAATACAATATTGCCTGTTGGGTACTGATGAAGCGAGCCTGTGAAATGGAGTCATATCTGTAAATGTCAAATACATTCACGCTTGCTAAAAACCAGAAGTATAATGAGCTCAGGCTTTTCTGAATTGAGACAGTTACTGCTGATGACAGTGAAAACGTAGGCTTTGATGATCTTTGTCAACAAACTGATACACTTAGATCTTCCTCTCTGGATCAGAGGAGCAAGTCACATGTTTTCTATACAGATGAATTAGTGTATTATTAACATAAACATATTTGTAATTTTAGTCCAACAGGGGGACCTGTGCATGAATAAATATTAGAGCAAATAAAATTATTTCCTTTCTGTGACAATAACAGTACATTAGATCTACAGCTGGATCCACAATGTTTCTGACTTGCTGATATTTTGTTGCATGTGATTAAATTTTTAAGTGTTTTAAAAATATATTTTTAAATTGTAATATACAGCATGTGTTTTTTTTCTGCCAGTGGGTACACAAAATCCTTGAAGAATGTCAGAGGCATTCAAAGGAGCCGTGCTCAATATGGGGAACGTTTTTAGAAACAAGTGTGGAAAATCTACCCATTTGGCCCTTTCTGTGCATTTTTAAGGTAGCAAGTACTGGATCATCAGTGTGAGACTCGAAGGGTTATCTCATCAAAAATACTGAGAACCACTGAAATGTACAAGACAGGGTCACAATATATCAGAATAAGTCCATGATTATGACAGTAAATGGTAGGGTGTAATCATGGGGAAAATGCACAAAATCTTATCCTATAATACTCTTTCATGAAAACTTCACATCAATACATTCACCAAACAATTATACAAGACTGTTTGGAAAACTGTTTTCTCAGTAATATTTAGAAGTGTTGCATTTTTATGAAGAAATGCTAATGACATTGTTTTCATCATTATATATTACCATTTATGTACATACACCCATTTTTAGGACATCAAAACACAAGTGTGATGAAAAAGCAGTACAGCTGAACACAAAGAAAGTGTTTCACTTTGCCGCTGCCATATGCAGCTGTCTTTGTCGTGTGTTTGTCTTATATACAATCATGATGAGAGGGTTGGCAATCTACCCCAGAAAATCCACTGCTGACACTGTACCCCACAACCTGCCGGGCTGACACTGTAGGCCAGAAGTTCCAGGCGTGACACTTTACCCCACAACATGCAGGTCTCACACTGTAGGCCAGAGGTTCCAGGTATGACACTGTACCCCACAACATGCAGGGCTGA
>JABJVR010000007.1:9709315-9731017 GCA_025773905.1 Chitala chitala | reverse complement strand
CACAACATGCAGGTCTCACACTGTAGGCCAGAGGTTCCAGGTATGACACTGTACCCCACAACATGCAGGGCTGACACTGTAGGCCAGAGGTTCCAGGTATGACACTGTTCCCCACAACATGCAGGTCTCACACTGTAGGCCAGAGGTTCCAGGTATGACACTGTACCCCACAACATGCAGGGCTGACACTGTAGGCCAGAGGTTCCAGGTGTGACACTGAACCCCACAACATGCAGGGCTGACACTGTAGGCCAGAGGTTCCAGGTGTGACACTGAACCCCAGAACATGCAGGGCTGACACTGTAGGCCAGAGATTTCAGGTGTGACACTGAACCCCAGAATATGCAGGTCTGACATTGTACCCCAGAAGATCTCATAGCACAACAGACCAGGAAAGGTGTACTCCTATGAACACAAGGCATCTGCAAACTGAAAATGTTATTTTTAATATTAAATAGGGAAGAAAAAAAGTATGTTGGAAATTAAAGACATGTAGAGACACACATAAATCCATAGCGACACAGTAAGGAAAAAATAATAATTACAGGCCAAACAGGGGTTCAGTAATGTGCCAATTAATACAACAGTAATTATCATTATGTACTCATATTAATTAGCACTAAGGAGCAAATTATGCACATACACATGTACGCAGAGACACACACGCGTCATTGTGATCATGATCATCCTCACCCTCATCATCATCATACCGGTTTGTTTTGGACTCTCCCATAGCTTAACTTCAACATACAGTCCAACATACAGTTCCTTTTGACCCTCTGTAATATCAAGACAACGCAAATGCATGGCACTAAGACGTTCATTAAACATTTTATGCAAATTATATTTGTTTATAAACAAATTAACAGAGATTATCAAAACAGGTGCTGTGGTGTGAGTGCCTACTAAATGATGTGGTACAGAAAGAATTAATTAGAGCTTCGGTGGTAATTAGATGCAATTATTTGCGTGATTAGGGGGCTGGTTAAGAAGTAAGACATACACGTGTGGCGCGCACACACACACACACACGAGTTATGAATCGCAGCGTGGAGTTATTGCTACATCTTTGTTTGTGTGCACACGTAAGAGCCGTCTGCGCTTTTCGGAAATGTTTTATGAAAAGCGCTGACATAGCTAGGGCTAATTACAAAATGAAGAGGGGGCGGGGGTGGAGTTGCGTTGAATTTTGCGCTCTCTTGCCTTCTTGTAACTCAAAAACCTATTTTCCCCCTAAGCAAAAGGGAAGCTTATATGTGCAACTCTTATAATTTTGAAGGAAGTTGCATGATAAAAGCCTGTACGATTTTTTTTTTTGTTGCATATTTTTTAAAAGGATGAAAGTGCATAATTAATTTTTGCAGAGTCTGTAGGCCTATGTTTGTTCTTCTCTTTTGCCGAGAACTTTGAGGCAAAGCATTGGACAGTACTGGCGGCAAGAACATAAAATTCTGTTTCTCCTCATCAAAGTTGTTGGTTACATCACGCACACATGCACGCATACACAGGATGCATGCACATGTGCACACACACACACACACACACACACACACACACACACACACACACACACACACACAGAGAGATTCAGATGGGGAATACCATGTAGAGTTTGTGTTATTATTTAGTTTTAAAAGTAAACTTTATTTTTGCTTGCTGTGTTTAATCTTCTAACCAGGAAGCCCTTTGGCAGCTTCCTGTTTGGAAAACTGAATAAATAACCAGATTACAATAAAAAAGTTAAAGATCACAGGTAATGTGGCTCTTCTTGCTACTCAGTAACTTACTTGCTTACAAAAAGTATTTCTAATATAAATTTCTTAAATCCCCATACCATACAAGAAAGTAATTAAATGGAATTCGACATGCAAAATGACAGCAGTAATAATAATAATAATAATAATAATAATAATAATAATACTTTTACATATCAAACAGAAAAGGTAAAAAATGTTACACAGCATAGCTGTACATATCATATTGTGCACGCGCACCAGTAGGTGTGCTGTATGAGATCAGTCAGTATAAGCCCCAGGTGTTCGGAGCTGTGAGTGAGATGTTTACCCTGAGTTTCCCCATTATCCTCCCAGCTCCTTGGCCTTGCCAGCAACACCATGACCACAAGCACTTGTTCACTGGCACCTGCCCAGAGACGGCCGAGTGTCATCTTCATTAAGGATGCTGTGGATTTCACGTGCCACTCAATACGGTAAAGGCACTCTATTGGCACAGGAGCCCCCCCTCCCTCGGTCCCTCCCCTCCCATCCACATACCAGGCTTTTCTTTTGTTTGAGAGGCTGAAATTAATCTTTGTTTAATAGACAAAAACACAGAGACAATGAGAGGCAGCACAATTGCAGCCGATGGTTCCCTTTCTTGGGAGTTTTCACAAATAGAACTGTAATCTTTTTTTCTGCTGATTGGCAGAAGGACCAGAGGGTTGCAGGGGTGCAAAGTGTGTTTTAGCAAAGTGAGCAAAAAGTCTAAAACCCAGAAGTGCCTCTCCAGGGAAGGGGTAAGCAACGGTCAGCTAAAACACATAAAGGCCCCTCTGCTGTTTTTAGTGACTGAGGACCCCATCAAACACCTCACAGTGTGTTCAATTCTATGTCCATTTGTCAGAAATCTCACCCCTTATTTATGGTATTCAGACATCAGACAGCCTTAATAAACACACAATGGCGCCTAAAAATTTTACACTGAAGTTAGAAAAATGTCTTTGGAAATACACACATAGTTTTAAAATGCGCACTTATTTTCTGTCATAAAATGCACTGGATTTTTTTATATAGAAAGAAGTGCATGATTACACACCTATTCCATGCTTTCATTTGAGGTAGGTTCATTGGTGCGTTTCTGCTGTTGGGCAGACATGCAGACTTCACCTTGAAGCTCGATGCATACTTATGTCACTTTTAGAAAAGTGTGCTGAAAATAAAACGTTGAAAAACTCACACAAGAAGGGAAAGTGCAGAAGCAAACGGAAAAAAAAATGTGGAATACAGGTACATGAAGCACACCTGAAGCAATGGGGCTGGTTCTACAAATGGAGTCCAGCATCTCAACTTGCTTCAGTGACTAAGAAAAAAATCATATTAAGGATATTCCCTAAAGTTGAAAACTGAAGGCACATTTTAAATATGGATTTTTCGAAAATCAGATTGGATTTATAGATAAATTAGCTGAGGGTTTTATATGGCTCTTAAGAGCTATGCTACATAAATGATTACCAAATATAATTTCAGCTATTAGTCAAAATTTCTGATTACCCAGCTCCAAAGTCTGAAGGTGGAATTAATATTTTGAAAAGGACAGGAAAGAAAGAAGGATTGGGAATTATTGTTCTGTCATCCGGTAAAACTCCGAAGCCTTTGTTCTCAAAGATTGGTGGAAACGGCCCATTAGTGTACATATAACTCATTGGGAGGGTGTTGAGAAAAGGCAAAGAATTAAGGTTAAAAGAGGAAGAAGTAGAATGAAAGGGAGAAGGATTATGTATATTACATATTCCACACCGTCCCTGGTGCTGATGAAGCCCGTGTTTTATCTAAATGAAAACTATAAATGAACATCTCAGAGTACCATACCATGCCATGCCGCACAGCACTCCCACTGGGGATCTCCATTTTTCCTCTTGTCTTCAAACATGGTGGGCTGGAGATTCCCCACGGGGGCTAAGCATGGAGGTGTTACATCTGCTTTACGTAACCTGGTAAACAACCGCTTCTCCTTGAACAACCAGACGTTTAGTGCTCATGATTTTAGGGCTTGGTGACATAAAGAGAAGCAGATGGAGAACAAATAGTGGGGCCGTTCTAGCACGGAGACATGGCAGGGATGGGGTTACCGTGGAGATGGGGACACTTTGCATGACCTGACTTAGAATGATGTCTTCATTCCATTGATCCAAGAATGCTCTGAGTCGTTGGCTTTAAAGAAGCGACAAACTCAGAATGATGCATAAAACAGTGCTGTTTATATGAAAAGGCAGTAGTGTGAAAACATACAGTGCTATTCATTTTGGACCTGAGTTCCCACCGGACCTATACATCTACACAGACAGAACCAAGTTTACGCTGTGTTATTCATGCAATATATGTGATAATCCAGTCATTTCCTTACAGAAAACATTTGACAGTGACTTTTAAAAACAGCACTTTGAGAAAATTTTCCACAGCAATTTTGTTGACTGCGATTAACAAATCACAGAATGCCACCTTAAGATCATCACATGTGTGATGGAAAACCAGAAATCCAGTTTTATAATCAGAGGTGGTCTGGGTCTGGTACCTGTGCTGTTGGTACTGGAATTGAAAAGAGAAAAATACTTCCAAAGTAGACAGCTCAGGAACTGTACATGACTTTTTTTTTTCAAACCAAGGGCCTGCTAAAATTTTAGGCACTATATTTTCCTTAACATACAGTACATAAAAATATTTTGTTGAAATCTTTTTTACCAATGTAGGATCTTGTTAGTTGACAATGGAGGAACATTAATATAATTTCTTCCCCTCTTTCATGAGGTTGTGTGTGTGTGTGTGTGTGTGTGTGTATTGCTTGGAGTGAGTGGTCAGGGTTTCCATTTACTGTGAAATATTTTCTTTATTAATCACCTTAGTCCCCATGATGAGGCCATAGAGTGACACCTTTGTTTTAGCTGTGTTGGTAACAAGCTGATTACACCCTACTGTTTAGTGTCATAATTGCAGACAACTTTGCCTCTCAGATATTTTGTTTCATAGCTGATTAATGGCACCCTAACGCAACTGCCAGATTCTCTCCTTTGTGTGTTTGTTTTGTTTGGCAAGTCTTGGACAGTGAACATGTGAAGTTACTTCTAACATTAAAAACAGGCACCAGTGTTTGGATCAAAGCCTTTCTACGGTCTCTCGTTTACTGGTGGTGTTTGTTGTTGGTTTTGCACAGCGACCTCTTGTGTGGCGTCGTGTCTTCCCCTTGCAAAGGGATCCTCAGCTGCCTTTATTTCCCCTGATTATCTTGAAGCCTGTCAGCTCTCTCCTCTGCTCCCCTACACTGTTCTCTGCCTAATAAACGCGAAACACTCCAGTCAATAACATTTTACTTGTCTTCCCCAGTGAGCCTCTCACTTCCTTTCTGCCTTCATCCACCCATGCCACCCCCCCCTTCCCAAATCTCTCTGCTCGGTTTTGGCTGGTTTCAGGTAGGAAGAACACTGCCTGAAAGTTCAGCCAAATGTTATCAACCGTGGAGACAAAACTGGGGGGAAGCCTTCCCTACGCCTCCTTCCCTGCCTCCTAGCCCCCCAGGACCCCAGCCAATAATAGCCGCAAGACACCGATAACATCAACTGCTGTTGGATGGCCTGACCATGGCAGCTGAGTTGCATTGTAAACCCAAACACCTGTATTCCCCTCTGGTTTTGGTTGTTATTCTTATCTCCACCCCACTGGTGGCGCCATCGCCATCACTCTGATTGGGCCGTCAGAGTGGGCCGGAGGTAGGTGGGCAGTTTACAAACCGAGAGATGTTCTTCCCAAGTTTGGTACAATTTGAAAGGCAGCTTTATAGCCCCTTGTGTCAACTAAGAAGAGGGTTGCCTTGCTTTATAGCCTTCTGCTTTCTGTTACTAGACATTTGTCTGTCCTGCTCCATTTCATTGACTGCCAACACTGACCAAAGTGCTGACTTTGGTCTGTGCAACGCTGGGTAGTAGGCTTGTAACTCAGGTTGTTTTATGCTGTACAATATCTCTAAAATCACAGGAAGTGACATTTTCTTGGTTACTGTTTTAACTACACAAAGGTGTTTTTTTTCTCTTCATATATGTGAAAGTAGAACTGAGGATACGCTGTTACATTGACTCATATAACTGATTACACATTACTAGTTGTTTTGACTTGGTTACAACATCTAATAACCTAGAACACTGCATTGCTCAAATGTATTTCTGTATACATTTATTTGGAAGGCACTTAAGGATTATATTTGTTCATTAAATATCATATTTGCTGTGTGAACTACTTTGTGCAGAAGTACATTGCATAGAAACGGTTAAACACAAGACATCAGAAAGACGTGGGAGAAAACTCGTTTGAGGACATCCTGGAGCTGCATCTTCTAAGAACGCTGTGACACTTAGTGTGAGCCATTGTGGGATTTTTCTCAAAAGAATAAAAACCCAAACATAATAAATAACAAAGAAATCAAGGCAAAACAGCAAGGCTCGTTTGGTGTTGTTGTTTCATGCTTAACTCAGAGAGAAAAGAGTTAAGGTAAAAATTTCCCTGGAGCAGGCTCCATTATTAAGATAAAATTTGAAAGTCTGTCTTTGTAACCATGCTTCCCTGGTCTGGTTTTTTCACAGTTTCAGGAATGACCAGAGAAACATAGAGATAGTCTCAGCGGGTTGACACATGGCACCCCAGTTTTCTGTGGGTGGGAGAACTGTAGTCTAACAGTGAGCTTCATGTCAATCCCTCAGTAACCCCCCCCCCCCGAAGTAGCTGCCTACTGGGCTCAAGCCCCAGGGTCTGTGGGACGCTTGGCCCCACTGCTAAAAGAGTCTCAGTGATAAGTAAACATCAGCCTCACATACAAGGAAGGAAGTGACCTGTACAACAACAAACAACCGGCCTTTGTCAGCATTTTTACTCGGTCCAGTTGTCATGCTATCAACTCAGCAAATATAACTGTTCCAAAAATATTTGTGACTTTTACAACATTATATTTAAACATGCATTTAATTTTTTTCTCTTCATGTAAGAATGCAAAACTGAGGTAGCTAGTAGCACACACAATTTGTGAAGCAAACAAAAATGCACATTTTCGTTTTTTGTAATGTCGAGGTTTTTTTGATCTTTTGTCTTTCACTGAAGAGAAAATGTTAAAATAATTATATGAAGTGTGGACCGATGGGTTCCTTTAAGGATTCTGGCAGTGTAAGCAGTTTACTCTTTAGCACACAGTTCATATTGTCTAAGGCATGCCATATATCTGTTAGCGATGACACAGAATATAGCTTTAATGCGGCATCACATGCGGTGGGGGATGCAAGACATATTTTCAGCACACTTTCTGAACCTCAGCTTTTTTAATCTCAGTTTTTAACAAATAAATTGTGGAGAGAACCCCTGTCATATCATAAGCATTTACTGCATCACCGGTTATTACCTCCTCACTGATTTCAATTACCTCACTGCTGGGAGCAAACGGACTACTGTGACACGGTGGTGTGGTTCTAAAGGTTAAAACGTACACACACTTTGCAGCCTGAGATGTATTGATTGCTTGTTGATTGTTCTTCGTCAGAAATTTTCTCCACTGTAACCAAGTGAAAGATCAGTATCCCTTAAAGAGCATTTTCTGGTATAATATACAACACACGTACTGTTGACTATATAAAATAATCCAATATGGTATAATATATACCAAATATACCAAATAAATACTGTCACTTATGCTAATCCAGGATGGTATAATATATACCAAATATACGCTGCTGACTATGCTAATTCAGGATGGTTATGCTCAGTTCCTGTTTTAATTTGGGTTGGGAGCTGCAGGTGAGTTCAATTCTAGACATAAATGTTTGAGTCTGTTTTGACCAGAGTAAAGCCCATCTTTATAAATTTGAGAGAGAGACTTTATAAGTTTACTTTATAAGTTTGAGAGAGAAATCTGAATGTTGACGATCAGTCTGGTTTATATGATAGGACTTTGTAAGCAGACGTTTGAGTCATTATCCTAGTGACCACAGCCTAAGAGCATATGGAGACTACCAAATGATGACTGAGTGGTCACATGTAGAATAACTCTGAACAGACTGCCTGGTCGCTAAAATGAGGTACTCTTGTACTTTTGAACACAGACTAAGGCTGTTTTAACTGTTTTTGGCTGTTTTTGTTTAAGGGTGGCTTTTCTATTGAGCTGGACAGACAATAATATTCAGTCTCCTGTATCATTTGTAGGTTGAATACAGCTGTTCAATGTAACCTTCTCTTTAGGTTGTGTGAAAACTGGCCATGATGGCTCAGTCTGAAGGCCAAATCTCATTTTTAGTGACCCCTGATCTCTTTGCACGTGGTTCATTTATATTTTCATCTGGCTCATTAGAGAAGCATTTAATGCAGGTAAATGCCACTAAAACGCTAAAAGTTAAGATGCTTGCAAGCTATTAGCATGGACTGGAAGAACTCTTAATATGATCTGGAGATATAGCCCTTTCCAGCCTAGACAACACGTCATGTGTAGCAGCCAATGAGAAAGGCCATATCAAACTTATCTATCATCTTTGGTGACCTTCTTTAACACCTTGAGACTAGATTTTTCATGTCCTCAGATGTTGTTCCCACTAGAGTTCCTACAGCTCAGGCTCATGGCAGCACTCAGCAAGTCTTGAGACACGCCTCGAATGACATCCTCAGAAGTATCCAGAATTGCCATGTGGTGTGATTAAGATTAAAAATAAATATGTGAGTAAACAGATTTAAAAAACTTTTTTTTAAATCTTCTTTTCTTAAATTTATTCATTTAGCAGATGCTTTTATCCAAAGCGACTTACAAAATTTTATGTAAATGTCACAGTGATATTGGTTCTCTGCATTTAACCCATCCCCTTGGTGGGAGGAGGCAGAGGGCAGCCACATGAGGTGCCAGGGGAGCTAGCATTTGACTATTTCGCTCAAGGACACACCTGGCAGCTGGGCTGGGCTGTGAACCAGGAGACTTCTGTATCGCAGCCTGGTGTTCTACCCACTGGGTCACCAGACTGCTTTAAAGAAGCCATCCATGACTCTGGGAGTAGAATAAATACAGAATAATTAGGAAGAGAAAACATCCATTATGCTGGGCTTCTTGCTTCAGTGAGGACCATGATGGAGGTGCTTTTTCTGCTTTCTGGTGACTCAGCTCCTCCCAGGGTCACCTAATGAGAAGGTACCTTGGTAACAGTAGCAACCCCCCAGAGTTGGTGTGATAATTTCTCCCCAGTCCCTGCCACCACCTAACTGCACAAAGTGACAACTAACAGATTTTTAGTAGCCCATGAATTTGAAATTAAATTATATGCACCTTTGTGGTTTAATTGTAAATTGTCACTCGGTTGAACAGTCCTGTGTTTTTATGGTTGCAAAGCTATGCATCCCTCTGTGTTATTTCGTCTCTGGTCACATTTTATTGGACTTTGATTTGGCCCTTGTTCAACATAGACTGGCATGGTTTCAACATTGTGTTCAGTCAAAGGGAAATTAGGTTTGCCCAAATTGTATAAAAAGCAACCTGGTATCTGTGTTGTAGGATGCAGTTAGTCACAGCAGAACAAGGTTAGCTGAAATGATATCTTTACAAATGAAAGATGAAGTTAAAAATGATTCTGAATCAGTCACGATGCCAAAAGAGAATTAGTTGGATCTCACTGCAGTAACTGTGTTAAAGAAGTGTTATTAACAGATCTCTTACAAATGACCAAAAAGCACATGCGTCTTTCTTGTCTGTCATTTTGCCCTGGACCCTCTTCATTCAGTATATGATCCTCCATCACTTCGCCAAGTCCAATCAACTGAAGCTCTGTCGACACAATAAAAGACTGCAGGTTAAGAGTCTAGGAGCAGCGCTGTTGTTTCACATTCGATGAGGACATTTGGAAAAAGCAAAGTGCTGCAATCTGGGGCTCAATGAGTAGAATATTAGCGTGGGATACAGAAGTCTCCCTATTCAAATCCCAGTCCACCCAGATGTGTCCTTGAGTAGGACATTCAAATGCTAGACCTCTGGCCCTTGCATGTGGCTGGCTGCCCACTGGTCCCCTCAGGGGATAGTTTAAATGCAAAGAAGTAAAACACAAGTTAAAAAAACAATGTTTGTTGATGGAAAACAATGAACCAGTGCTACCCTGTGTTAAAACCCTAAAGTTCAGTTTTGGACACAATTTTTCAGCGTTTGTCTTAGCGTTGCCTATTGGTTTGCCGACCTGCCATGCCCTGTGGTCTCACTGTCACATGGCAGGGCTAAGGGGCAAGTGTGCAATAACCTGTCCTGATGTTCGCTCGTATCGGCCATGCGACTGCACTGACACAACGGCTGATATCTCACGGACCGCAGCGCAGCATATAAAATGCCCAGGTTGTTTTAATCACAGCGCAGTCGTCCGCCCCGTAATTAGCTTGCTGCGGCTTTTCCGCTGCAACTCATTTGTGTCAGCGAGGAAATAATTGTGTTGTAAAATATTCGCCTGTGACTGATAGCCCGAGCTGGCGGGTGATTTGTGGGGGTCTGCTGCACGTTACTAAATAATCCTGATGTATTTATTAATCTGGGCTGAAAATCGAGTGAAAAGATGGTGTTGGAGAGCTGGCGGGAAGCGGGCAACCATCTCAATGCGGGCCGAGAGGCTGAAGGGCCCCCAGGTGGCTAGCGGGGGCACTGCACTGTGTCCTGTGTGCGTGTTTTGTGTTGTCTGGGGCAAATCGGGGTGTGGCTGAGAGCTACACGCAGTCTTGTCTGTCTTTTAGTCCACTTGATGCTGCTTCTGCTGGCGATGCTAATGAAGCAAAAGCTCTAGTGTGTGTATGTTCCAAAACAGGCAAATGCCCGACTTATTCTGCATGTTCATGACTCATACAGATATCAACAATCTGATAAATAAAATCCCAATGTGTGTTTATGTTTGTTTGACTGTGTGTGATTCCAACAGATACCGATGTGCATGGTTATGTGAAACAAAGAAGCTGAGTTTGTGCAGCTGTAATGCAGGTCAATAATGTTTGCGGTGTGTGAGAGAGAGATGCCGTGAGTCTGCCCTGCTCTTGCTGTGGTATCTCCTTGCATGACAGTGCTTGGTGCCAGCCTCGTGTTAGCAGCGTCGAGACTGACTGAAAGAGCGCCTCGCAGCAAAGCCCCGGGGGGAACAGCAGACACCTGCTCCAGGTTGAAGATGTTCCACAAGAGCAGCAATCACACCTCTCAGTGTGACGCCTCTTGTTCACATAATTTATTACATGGTTTACCTGTTTAGCAGATGCTGTTATCCAGAGTGATTTACATAGTGTATGATATCCAATGCCCCCCCTTTCTTTTACAGTTAGGTGCTATAGCAAATAACAGAAGGTAAATACCTTATTCAAGCTTGTGATAACTGGGTCTCCCAGGACTCGAATTTATAACCTACTGGCCTGGTCCTGCTACTTACCATTCACTATGAAATTTGAGGCATGTGTGTCAATGTGTATACTTATGTTGTCACAGACAGAAGCATCACTGTATACACACACACACACACACACACACACACACACACAAATCCCCTTCTTCACTATTGTAGAGGAACTAGCATGTTCAGTGGAACCTCCAGACCTTTGTGCCAAACAAAATATTATTTTAGGATAGTCTGTGCTTATTCTAATTACGTGGTGACGCTGGGCACGTCTTTTTGTCCCTGGTTTGACAGTGTGGTGGGCCCAGGCGCTCATTATCACAGCCAGGGAGAGCTGGCCCGGGCCCTTGGCCCGCGAGTCTGTGGCTGTTATTAGAGCTGTCTGTGACACAGCAGACACAGCATGTTTGCAGAAACAACCTTTTCGCTCTGCGGCAGTAGTGGCATCAGCCCTCAGCGGGGGGTAGAAAGGCGGATTGAGAGCACGTGTGTGCCTGTCTGTAAGGGGTTGCACATATCTCTGTATACGCGTGTTTGCGTTTGTGTCGAGTGAGGCCGCATGCAGCCTCTTAGTAAACAAGCTAATACTCAGAGGCAAATGATGATGAGGAGAGCTCAAGTAATAAGGAGAAATTATTCCCCTCTGAAAGGGACCATGTCACCGTCCTTTGAGGAAGTCGTTCAGTGTTTTCTTTGATTTGCTTTCATAACGATCGCATCTATTCATTACGTTGAGCATAAGCTCACCCCTGTGACATTGTGATTGAAGTGACTCTTTGTCTCAGCACAGGGTGCCATTTTCGAGGATTAAACCTCTCAGTGAGGCCAAACTCACAGCAACACATGACGCAATAGGCTATTAAAGGATGATTGTGAGTTGTTAAATAATCCCTCAGTCATCCGCATTACCTTGTGAGCCCCCCCCCCCCCCCACACTTGTCTCCAGCTTTCACATTGTGGCAGGGCCGCATATATCACAATGTGCCCCCCCCATCCCATGAAGGACAGGCCTCGGAGATGGGCCACAGCAGGATGGTTTTTCGCCGCTTCACCTCACTGCACTCTGCCACGTACGATGGCCGCGCAGTCCAGATCGGCCTGGACGATGCTATTAAACGGCCCGCCATTACCTGTTACGGAGCGGGGCCCACACTTGAGACAGGCCCCCTGGGACGGGACAGGCAGGGAACAGGGCTGGTGAGGTGGATTGTGCAGAAAGAAGGGGCTTATGGGGGGGGATTGGGGGAGGAGCGGTCAGCAAGAGGGGGAACGGAGTGAGCTGGAGGAGATAAGACCTGACACCGCATTTTCAACGCAGCTGCAGCTGGCTTTGAGTGGCATGGGAGGGGCACACGCTGTCATGGGCTCAGGTCGGGGGAGGGGGGCCACCGTCGAGGAAGCTGAGCTGCTGCCTGAGTGAAGTAGAAAGGTGAAGAGCAGGCGGGCGGGTGGGGGGGTGTTCCCTGCGGGACAGAGTGTAAATTGAAGGTTTACTTATCCAATTCACTGTCAAGCTGTACGCCAAAACCTGTCCTGAATGAACTTGGAAAATGCCAACATCCAGACAAATTATTAACTGCACATTCACACTTGCACACTCGCCGGCGCACGCACGTACACATACACACATGCGTTCACGCACACAAACAGCTCAAGTGTAAATAACTATTGCATGTCTACATGAAGGGGTCTCCTGGTACAATTTTGTTTTTTTTTTCTTTTTAATAATATTGCAGTGGCGTGCACATACACACACGCACACACACACACACACACACGCGCGCACGCACACGCATACTTGCGAACACAAATACTATTCCTATTTTTTGGGCGCTGACTTAAAGATTTTTCTTATTGTCAAATAACACTTAGGTCATACTTTTTGCAGATAAAAAGAAAATTAAGCAGCTGGGATTTACAGCCATTTTGTTATAAGTATACTCTGGGGTACCTCCACAGCAAAGTGGATAGATAACTCTTCCACAGTCATCTTTTTGAATCAGCATGGCCTGCATCACTATATGTCATTATACCACAAAGATTTAAATACAAAAAAAAAATCTACACATACAAACCTGTTTATATGAAAATAATGAGGAGGTCATTCTATTTTTTTCAGGATTTCGACTCTTTACATTACTCTCATTACATTATATATCTGACAGTACAACAAATTTACTGTGCAATACTGTGTAATGCCTGTTTTAGATTACTATATTTCATTCAGCTTTCTGTTTGGTGTCTCAATATCTCAATATTTTGAGAGTAACTACACTTTCATTCTGACAGGGCTTACACAGCACAGATGGTAACGGTCACATCACGCGACGCTGTGGACCTCTAATAGGACGTGGGTTGTGCACGTATTCCTTGTAAATAGTGCTCATATAAAGCATTTGGATAACTAAGCAGAATGATTATATTATTCATTCAGTGCCTTTGGAGGACTATAAAATAACTCTAGGCTTTTTTGTAATAAAAGACACGTGCACGGAAACTAAGCCAGTCAACCCTGAAAGTCCTCAGAGGGAAAAAAAAGAAAACAATAACATCTTAAGGTGATTCATATGTTTACTGTAACCCAATCATCTCCCTGCACTTCTGGTAACTTCCTGTTCCATTTTGTTATTTTCCACACTAACACACTGTGATGTGCTGTTGCTCGTTGAAGGTGGGATACTCGCTCTTATTTTGTAGCTCCTTTCTCCGACCTCGCACAGCGTAGAACGGACTACTTGCCCACAGTGGGTCTAATTCCTCCACGTTCTTGACAGGGATGGTGTGATCCTTGGGTGGGAACCCTCATCAGGTTTTTGGAAGGCCCCTGTCAGTTTGAAAAGAACATGACCTTTAAGCAGGATCTACATGTTGACTGGTGTGCAAGAAGTTTGGGGAAGCTTGCTGTGAAAATGCTTTCCAGAAACATGTGAGGGATTGGAGGAGACTATCTGTTAACCTGTGGGATTGATGCAATTCAGATAGGTTCAAACTTAATAGTGGCAATATTTGTTTTTTATGTTACGGATAAAACAAAGAGTCCAGTTTAGCTAAAAAGACATTTTGAAGCATATCATTATTCTGTACCATCGCCCTGCACCCTAGGGTGCCTGGGATAGGCTCCACCTACAACCCTGCAGCTGGATAAAGGATGAAAGAAAGGATGGTTTGTTTGTCATCGTTTGGACAGCCACCACAAACACTTATTTCTTCCTTAGATGTAAACTCGCATTAAAACTTGCAGCAGACTGTAAGGGCAGAGAGAAAAAGGTCAAGATTGAGACAGGGTTCCTTATCTCACTGTTTCATCAAAGGTGCTAATTAAAATGAATATACTAATCACCTTTTAATAAAACTTTGAAACAAATTTTCAACTAAGTGTTTCTTAGTTTCAATAGAATGAAGAATCAGAATAAACATGGCCCCCCTTATTACATCATGCGACCTGTAGATTTGTCCATTGACACACACAGGCCAGTTCTCTTATTACATCATGTGACCTGTAGATTTGCACCTTGACACACACCAGTTCCCTTGTAACTTTTACAGTTGCCTAGTGCTGACATCATTGGCCATTTCCATGTTTCCAATTACTCATTCATTTAGCAGATGTTTTTATCCAAAGCAACCCACATTTCACATGTGTTACAGTGAGCTAGTGCTGGGTGTCTTCCTCAAGAACACACCTATGGGCCAGTAGACATCTGCATCCCAGCTTGATGGCTTACCCATTGAACCACCAGCTCTCCCAACTTCATCAATGGATCATGGACAAAAAAATCATGTACACATTTAAAAATCTTTCAGTTTTAAAACTGGGAAATTTATTTAAAATTGGTTATGCTCTCAAAAATATTTCATAAAAAAATATATTATATAAATTATTTTTGCAAGTTGTTTTGTGTTATGCTGTGGAGTTTCAAATAGAACATGTATTTTGACTCATTTTAACTCACAGGTGTTCAGATTTTAATATTATTGAAAAACAGTTTGTTAGTTTGGTCATCATAGACATTACATTTGAGATTTAAATTTACTGTAGTTTCAAGGGTAACACAAAACTGACAGGTTTAAAAAAAGCTACACCTAGAGAAACAAAGCAACTCCAGTATAATTGTTTGAATATGCAATATATCAAAGAAGAACAATTTAGGAGCAAAAACGTCTACATTAATGAAGCACATCAAGGACCAATGCAATCACTTTTAAAACAATGCTATGACTGTAATATCAGTCATCAAACATAATTAAAGGTCATTCTCTTTCCTCATGATCTCATGTCAAGTAACAGAGTGCACCAATATCTGTTGGGTGTGACAGCAGCCAAGCTGCTGATTGCTCCAGCATGTACATTAAAACACAACCCTTACCAAAGGCTTTATCAACACTTTGTTCTGAAAAATTAGCAGGAAAAGGTCATACAGCACCATGGCTGATCTTGTTAATCATAAACTATAAACCGAGCTGCGAGATCTCAAGCATAACTCCATGAGCAGTATCTATATGCATGTGTGTATATAGGTATCAATAAATTAGCCAATCAATCATTCATGTTACTAAAAAACAAAACCCCAAGAGGACAATTTGATCTTCACCGTCTATTTACTGCGTGGCAATAGCTTTAATGTGCTATTCCAGCTGGTCTGCGCAGTGCCTGAGGTTTAGTAAGAAGTAAGCCGTGGACTGGCCCACATTCAAGTTCAAACACTGAAGCATGAGAGAGTCACTGCACTGGCACTGGAATACAGAAGAACCGAAGAACTGAGCCCTCTGAGGCTGCTATGAGAAAGCCCATTAGGAGGCAATCAACAGCTAGCATGTGTAAAGTCTTGATTTTGCATCTTGATCCAGTTTATCATATTTATACTGTATGTACTGTTAAGCATTAGTTCCACCCCCCCAGTGCTGTTGGGTATTATTCCCCCCACCCCCCACATTTTGCCCTTATATTAGCATGTGTAGTTTTTAATCAGATACGACACTTTGGATTCTCTTTGCTGCTATACAAGCACAGGGGCTCTAGGACTGCCAGACAGACTGCTATCAGTAAACAGGGCACTAAGAGAGGAAAGGCTCTCTTGAAGCTGTTAAGTCCCAGGGTCTTTATGAGCTTTCCCTACCACACTGCTACGTGGAACTAAGGTTAATATTGCACAGAAGGTCATGTAAGAAAGTACCCTGCACCCGCTGTCAAACAAGTTATTTTCTTATGTTTTTTCTGAATAGCCTTGTGGAGTGTAGAGTTTTATTGTAACATCCTGCCTCCTGGCCAGCTCCAGCGAGGAACTTGGATGCTTAGACTACAATATAAAGGAAGGGGAAACGTGTTTGACTTTTGTCAGTTGGTGTCAGTTGCCAATCTGCATTCTGTCCAGCTCTAGCTCCACAATATGCTTGGTACCAACATCATCCCCCTTACTGTTCTAGTAGCCTTCACACTCAGGTAATTGCATACCTGGGTTTCATATGAAGCCAAGCAGAGTGGTCTGAGTCACTTCCAGCTGAGGAAATGATGCTGACAGATAAACTCAGTTAAGTTAGCAGCAACGTGGCAAAATATGTCTGGAAGTGCTTTGCGGAAATCAATTATTCAGAAGAATAGTTAAATCAAAAGGCCACTATGTTGCACTGTCAAGTACAGGAAAGCAGAAGGAAACAAACAATAGATATGAATATAAAATGATAGAATCTGTCTAGGCATTTCAGACTAACACCAATGACTTTGCGAGGTGTTAAGCGCTGCAGGGCTAATGAGATGGAAATACCCAGAGCATCTCTTTCTGTACACTTTGCCAGCCTCTGCATTCCAGCTTGTCTCCACACACACACACACACACACACACACACACACACACACACACACACACACACACACAATTTGTCAAGGCCAGACAAATGAATACACACAAATTCACTAATGTCGATGGCCATAGACACACTCGTACATATCTGCACCTCACAGTAACACACTGACAAGCAGAGAATAGCAGACACAGAGATGCTGAAAGGAGCACAGTGTGGATGTAAAGAAAGTAAAGGCCCTAGTGTAAGTGCAGGCTACCTATATGAGCTAAAGGCCTCACCCTGGCTGATCAGATTTTCGACAGATCTGCCGTAAATCACAGATCTGGCAGTTCGGCCTGCCAGAGGATGTCTCAACCTCTTTCAGGGGCCTTGAAACAACTTGCTTATTTTCTCCTCAGTTTTGGCTCCCGGCTGGAATAAAACATTGAGAGATGAATGCAGGGACGGGTCATTGTGTGTCAAACTGTCACTCTGTAATGGGTACATCTTTCAGCTGGAGAGGCGATGGCAGGGGTGGAGAGAAAGGAGGAATGGAGAGGAGATGGAAAAAAAAAGAGAGAGGGAGAGCAAGAACAAGAGAAAGAAATGTGCAAACGAATAAATAACAAGATTCCTCTCTTCCCAGCTCAAGGCACATCTCTCTGACCAAACACTTGTCATGTTGAGGGAGAGTTATATAAATTTTTAATGATATTAGGCCCAACTGGTGCTTTGAAAATCTGCTGTACTTTAATTTTTGTTCTTCGTTAGCTAACGGGTGCTAATGCATGAAAAGTGCTGGCAGCCTTTCTCAGAGGAAGCAGAGCTAATTGTGTTGTTATAATATTGCAGTTCTATAATGTTCCCCCAGAAACCAAATCAAGATTACAAAAAAGTATATATATATAGTTAATATTTTTCATCTCGCCATTGTATCTGGCAAAGACCGTGTCAATTATAACGCGATTTTGGGACAGGTAAAATATTTATATGCGTTTGCTAGAATGTCTTCGACCGACGTATGAATTAAACTTTAAAGAAGCATTTTTTATTTAAGTAGAACTCTTATTCTGGATTAGCACATCAGATTCATGCTGTCTGAACCCGCATAGGGAGATAAATAAAAAACAAGGGCAGCTAAATAGATCACCTTCCACTCTTCATTATCTGAGCCACCCTCCTCACCACGCTTCTAACTGGCTGTTGAAATCAGAACTCAAAAAGCTGAGAAAAAAATTAAAAAATGAGCGAAAGTGCTTTACTTTTAAAGGTCCAGGTTTATGAGCTTCCGATTTAAATAAACGAATGGGAATCATTTGAAGTTATTGGAGGAAGATTATCATTTCAATGTGTGGCCTAGAGCCAGAGAGACGGCTCTCGTTTTTAGATCTTCTCAGAGGCTTTTTACTCTGCAAATGAGAAAACCGCCTCTGCCTCCTCACCGCTCTTACACCGTAGAGAGAACTGGGTCAGGTACATGAATTTTCAGTGCGCTAATATTAACTACCTTTGACCAAATGGTGTGACTGAGCTTTAAAATAACCAAAATTAATGCAGATGATTTGCAATATTTTATATAATGCCTGCATTTAACAATTTATTTAAGGGAGAAAGAAGCTTATTAAAATTCTAAACATAATCCACTGTACCATTACCTGCTGATAAATAATACAGAATTCTACAGTTCTTTCACTCGAACAAGTTGTTTGCCTGTCTGTATGACATAGAGGGGGCAAAATTATAACCTTGTTCATGTCAGTAATTCAGTGTTAACCTTAAAAAAGACACTTCAGAATGCAGTGTAGCTGTGGACCAGGACAAAATATATTACTAAGACATGCGTCTTTAAAAATAGCCACAATGCATTATGCTCCTTTACTACGTGTAGAACAAAACCCAAGGATGCCTAAACATGTACAGCATTCATATCAGTGCTTCATTGTGCAAAAGTGAAAAGATAAACAAAGACAGAGGTGAGGGAGCACGAACAGGAACAGGTGGTAGAACAAAAGCCATAATCAGTACTGTGAAAAGAGGGCACTGGATTTTGGAGCAAATATTTAATTGCACATGTATCTGTGTATGAATGTCATGCAAACACAAAGCGCCATTGGTGCCTGGGGAATGCCAACTTCGGGTGTCCGTTTCCAACCCCATGCTGTGCCGACCTTTGTTGCCTAGCACCTTCCTCCGAGCACAGATCAGGCACGAAGCGTCTGAGTCTGCAAACATGTTCCTCAAGCTTCTCCCCAAAGTGGAGGAGAAAAAAAGAGTAAAGAAAGCGTAGTGGATTCGGCAGCAATGCTGCAAGCCCTTTTTGCCCGTGGAGAATGAATGGACACAGCGCCGTGGCCAGACACAAAAATCGATGCGTCATATAGAGGGCTACGGGGCCAGGCTCGCACACTCGCCTCGACATGGCTATCGCTTTACCCAGAGCTCCGGCGCAGCCTTCTCCCCGTTATGGGAAACCCACCACGCCGACTTGTGTGGGCAGAGCTTAACAAGAGAATTCTTCCCAGGAAACTGCCACGGAGGAACCGAGGAAGGAGGCAGGGGGCAGAATTAATTACCAAATTTGTTGACTTGCCGTTATTTACTTTCCAAAAGCCTCATTGTGAGACAGCATCACTGAAGCAAAACCTTACTAAAAACATCATCGGGACAAAAAGTTGTAGTGCAACAGATTTTTGTTTTATTTTTTTAAAGGCTTGTTATAACTTCAGAATTATGTAATTTTTCTACTAGTTTTAATTATACTAAAATGAAATAACAAAGAGGGGGGACAAGCATAATTCAGTCTATCTTCGGTTGAGATGCACGAACGTTAGTACTGACAGCAAATGCTTCACTATAATTTCACAAATGCACACACACACACACACACACACACACGTAGTAATGCACACATCTAAATGCCATTGGATTACATTCAATTTTTGGTTAGTATTATATAAACACCTATATAGTAACACTCAAGTCAGCTCAAATGTGCAGCGAATAATGGCAGCCCCCATCTATATGTTTTCAACTGCAGCTGAAGGGTGCACTTATGACATAAGTGCCCCCCCTTCACTGCTGCCCTTCCATAGCATCATCCCCTGGGTTCTTACTGCGTTGCTTATTCTGCCTTTCAGTATGTCACTAATTTAAGCGTTTGTTTCCATTAAGTGCCCCTCTCGCATCGCCCCTCCGGTCCCATCGTTAGCGCCGCGGCGCTAACGGCGGAGGAGCTGGGAGGGTAGGGAGGCGTGGGGGGGGGCTCCGCTCACCTGCAGCAATCGGATGAAAAGGCAGTGCAGATGTAATTTGTTTTCAATGGCTGTTTCAAAAAGAATAATTGTGGTGACACGGCAGGGTCGATATTATGGATCTCTGGTTTTTTCGAGCACACAGCGTGTGAGCGGCCCGGGGAGGGCAGGAAATATAACACCACGGGGCTGAGCACAATAAAAATGGATCGGGGGGTCTGCGGGCATCTGTGGGGCTGGCAGCCGTCACAGCGCCGCCGACATCATCGGCGGGATTACCGATCTCGTCCTCCGGCGGCCTCTGGCCACAATTACTGCCGAAGCACACACTCACCCAGAGTCCTACTCTTTCAAGGGAGCCCATCCAGTGTCCTGTATGCCCGCAGGTGACGAGCGCTCAGCAGGAAGCACTGGCACGTCACACGTCTGAAAAGTAAAAGGGGGCGAGCCTGTATTTTGTTGCGAGGCCTTCCCGAGTCTCTCCCTATGCTTGTGTGCACACACGTTCTTCTGCGTCCCCGTAACAATCCTGGGACGAGGTCAAGGAAGTGACATGACTCATCATAAGGGGAACAGATCTGAAATAGAGCCCCTCGTGCATGAAAACGATATTGTGTCAAAGTGCTGACTGTTTTGATTGTATGGTGACAGAGATGTCATCAGATCCATTACACTTTAAAAGTCTAAGGTTTAGATTCATGCTGTATTAACAATTCTCATTTTATTAACGCCATAACCATTACACTGAAAGCTCTTCATTAACCACACCTCATATAAATGACTTTAAATACATTAATGTGTCTCATACTTTCTTTTACTTGGTTATAAGAAAAAACCAGTTGACTTTCATCACAGCAAAACTCCTTTGGAAACAATTCAAGCCAATAAAAGCTCCAAAATGACCAAATAACACAAAAATTAGCTTCATCGCTACAATCTAGCTGGTGAAAATGATACAAGACTACAAAAAAGTTGTTTGGTTGGACGTAGCAGATGTGCAACTGACAAAGTGGGTTGAGCTGGTTCTGAGACCCGTACACTGCTGAGTTGCTGGTTCTGAGACCCGTATACCTTGTCCTTAACTCACTCCTTAGACACTTGTAGCTCCTACCGCTGTTACTCTTTTTACCACCTGCACTTTAACTATGCACTGTAACTGCTCCATAAACCGAAAATGAAATAACAAATTAAATCTTTGTACACGTGATATGAAAACCTCAGGCAGTATTTTTAAAAATGTCATTTTAAAAGTTAATTAACAAGTTTGATTTCAAGATTTTTTTTAAGGTTTTTATTCTCCCTCTCGAACATTACGCAGTGCGATACCTTCTTTTGTCAGACTGAGGGTCTTCAGAACAGAGTTCCTACAGTAGTAGTTCTCACACACACACACACACACACACACACACACACACACACACACAAAAAAAAAAACTCTGATAGCAAGATAAATTGCCGTAGCACTTTGTCAGAAAATTCAGTGGCTTTTGCTTGTTAATATTAATTGGTATTCATGGTTATTTGTGGTGTTGTATTGGG
>JABJVR010000007.1:9674604-9709215 GCA_025773905.1 Chitala chitala | reverse complement strand
CCCCCCCCCCACCCCACCACTCCCACCCACCCACACCCGCCCCCGCCCACCCGCGCGGCCCCCCCAGAGCAATCGAACATTAGAAGTAACTTAAATGCAGAGGTCTTCAGCTCCACTGTAAGGTTTGTTTGCTTCTTAGTTTACAGGTTAAAATGTACAATGGATGCTCTGTATACGTGTGTGTGTGTGTGTGTGTGTGTGTGTTTGTGTGTGTGACGACAGGGAATGACAGTGGTGGGACCCAGTCCCAGAGTGCTGACTTTCATTAGAAAAGTTGCAAGAAGTAACCTGTGATCCAAAAAGGAAAAACATTAATGCAGGCAGTTGATATTCATTCATTCAATTTCCACAGTGCTTATTCTGTTAAGGGTTGTAGGAAGCCTGAAGCCCAACCCAGGATACATGGGGCAGGGGACACCCAGGGCAGGGCGCCAACCCACCACAGGGCACACACACTATGGGCAATTTGGAGACACCAATCAACCTAACCCGCATGTCTTTGGACTGTGGGAGGAAACCGGAGTACCCGGAGAAAACCCACCAAGCACAGGGAGAACACGCATTTTTCCATTTCTTTGTTGCACCAATTTACCAGTTTATTTTTTTGTTTATTGTAGCTCTTGTAACTTTTGTATGACAATTTTAAGAGAGAAAGCATTGTTATCTTTTAACTGTGCTTGTAATGATTTCAGATAATATAATGACAATTAGCACCACAAAGGTAAAAACCGATGGAGTTCTCAATCAAAGGCTTGCTGTAAATCTAAATAAAATTCCCTTCTTTAATATCCTTATATGAGAGTATAGGTAACAACAGTATTATTAACGCACATATCTTCATGTTGTTTAAAAGTCCTCACATATTTATAACATGCATTGGGATTTGTGTATTTAGTGCATGTGGTGAGGGGTCAGGGAGTGCACTTAATTAAACCTGATTTATGACAACAGTAATAAAGTGAATGTGCAGGACATCAAAACCCAGTTAGATAGGTCCCATTTTGAAATGTGAAAAGTTGCTTTTTTTTTTTAGCCATTATAAGTCATAAGACTCATGTAAGCACCAGCCAAGCATTGTCCCGTGTGCAGTTAACACATTAGATAGGTTCAGACAGGGGTCATTTATCCCCACCCCAACCTGTTTGTGTTGTGAGCTGCCCTACAAATAGCCCTTCTTGCAGTAGGGTAATGGGCAGTTTGTATGCCTCTGAATCGGACCCTTTCTCTGATGGCAGGCGTATGGTTGTAAAGCCTTATAGGGGTTATAATTTGTCAGTGGACCAGGAGGCTAAAAAGCGCATGGTGGGTGGGGGGACAGCTAAAGAGAACATAATTTCTTCCTAAATTCCCACCTGGGTCAAAAAAAAAACCCTGTGCTCCACTGTTGTTTTCTACCCCTCCTTTCCTCTCTGCCCCCCACCTCTTCCCACTAACTGCTAGGGATCAGTGCCTGATTTATTAGTGCCACTCCTGGTGGTGGGGGGGTGACCTGCATCTGTTTTGCCTCTCCCCCCACCAAGCCTCCGTAGTTCCAAACACAAAAACATTGAAATAGAGTCTACGAAAAAAAGACCAACAACACATTAGATGCACAGAATCCAACACAGGATTTTTGTATGCAAAATGAATGTGAATTTATCTGGCACACATTCACATTAATTCTATATGAGTATGTAGATAGTGCATGTGCTAACCATGCTCAAGAAGAGAAGACAGTCAGTGTATTTGGTAAAACTGAAGCATAACTGCTCAGGTGCTCTTTAAAGACTGTTCTGTCATGGAACCAAAAGGCTGGCAACCAACCAACACACCATACCTTGTTAATCCCACTAATGGTGTATTATGTGACCATTGACAAAAATGTAACAAATACCTCAATAAATGATCCCACACCATGACTGTTCCTAAGATAAACATACTAAGCACCCAAGAGCAGTTTTAAAAGGAAGCAACTTTTACATTTAGCAAAACAGGACATCCTAAGCTACAAAGAGTAAGAACAGAAGTGTTTGACACTGAAGTGGATATTCGTTTGGATTGCTAGGTTGTGTTACTCAGTAGTTAACTAAAGGTTCTTCCAGTCAGCGTTCTCTGTAAATAGTATCTTTTCATTGCTGTTGAATGAGCCGTAGGGTCAAAACCGGTCACCAGGACTTAGCTACAGAGAGAGAGTAGTTTCCAAAGCCGTGAAAGTAAATAGCTGTGACTGGAATCGATAGAAAAATGCAAAAAAAAAAAAAAAAAAAAGGTATCAAATGAAAGTTTAAAAGAGGAAATCCTGGCAAGCAGATGAAACAGTGGTGTGTGCAGAACATTTCCTGTGGGGGTCCAAGCTGGAGCACAGCATCAGAGAAAAGGAGAATCTAGCAAGTACAATAAAAAAGTACTGCAACTTGCAAAACAGGTAGAAAAGATATGCATTGAATTATGCTGCAAACATCCAACTTGATCTGATAAATGTATGCCTACTCTATAGGAAAGTTTTCTTAAGGTATTGCTGTGCTATATGCTAATAGAAAAGTAAACCTGGCCTTGAATTTGCAAATAAAAAAACATAATACATTAATCATTGCTTCAGCCTTCTGTTAATGTAGAATATTCAGAAATGTCCCCAGCTTTGGATATTTAAGGAGTCACTGGGCTATGGTGCATGATCTTTTTTTGTGTCAGACATTCATTTTCAATAACATAAAATATTTTACTTTAGCTATACTATGATATAATTGATAGGAATAGAACACAAAGAGCACATGTTGCATCAGTGGCATCCTTGAATGAGATTAAACATATAGTAACACTACAAGATTGTGCACATGGTCTAGGACTGACCTATTAACATGCAATAATAGGTTAACCATAGGTGTGTAGCTACCACTGACTAATTATTAGGAGGACAAAATGTCTCCAGCTCCACTAACATCTAAGAAAGCAGTCTGGCGTGACTGGAAAGTGATTTCTCCAGAGGCCTAGAGAGAAAAGGGCGGCACTGACACCCTGCCAGAGTGAAAAAAACAGGTCAGCGTTCATCCTCAGACCGCTCGGTTAAAAACAAGACACCTCCTCTGATTAGACATTTCAACTCTTGTATGAACAGTTTAGAGCCCGTTGGAGTAGACACAGGATCATGATGGCAAGCAGGGTATGTGAAGTGGGGGGGGGAGTTTGAGGGAGAGAGGTAGCCAAGATGACCGTTGAACCCCCATCCTCCTCCCACCACCATCAGCACCACCCCTCTGAGATCTCAGGCCCTTGTCCTCTGTAGGAAAACAGCAGGCCAGTAAGTATTGATTTTCATTTAGATAACTTAATGTCCACAGTCTGCTCAGGCCCCCAGCGTGCTCTGAACTTAGATCTACGAGTTTACCTCCCCATAATCTGTGGGCATTTTTCTTGCAGTTTCGTTTCATTTTTCCTAAACTTAACTGATTTGGAAAGGGGAGATATAAATGAAAAATGCAGGCGGCGCCTATCAATCACAAGGCAAGCCCACATCCCTGCTGGCCCTTCCCAACATCCCATTACCACCGGGTGGTTGGCCAGTCAAACGGGAATAAAAATTACACCCAAAACATCATAAGTTAGGCTTGATTTGTTGAGCAAGAGGCCTGACAATTCCGAGAGACTTATACACTCAGGCCGTGGTGAAAATCAGGCTTGTTATGGCTCTGGTACGTCTATAAAGATTGTTCATTTCATATAAAACAGCTACCTGTGCTGAAAGGCCTGAAAGGAAGACTGATGCAGGTTATAAATATAGAAGAAAATCTATTTGTCTGACCACAGTGCACTGAGGCTGGGAAGGGAGCAGAGCTTGACTGAGCAAAGGCGCTGTTACTAGGCAGCGGGGCAGTGTGGGTGGGGAGGGGGCAAAATGGGGTGGAGGCAACTTTCATCTGATGGATAACCAATAGCTCGCATCACTCTGCATCAGATAAAACGAGGTGAGCCAATTATGTGTGACCACTTCTACCTCAGCTCCCCCCTGCCTAACATCAGGGCAGCAATGGGAGGAAAAGGAACATAACGCAGCACCAGGTCTGTAATATGTGGAGAAGGAACATAATGCAGCACCAGGTCTTTAATGTGTGGAGAAGGAACATAATGCAGCTCCAGGTCTATAATGTGAGGAGAAGGAACGTAATGCAGCCCCAGGTCTGTAATGTGAGGAGAAGGAACGTAATGCAGTCCCAGGTCTGTAATGTGTGGAGAAGGAACATAATGCAGCACCAGGGCTATAATGTGAGGAGAAGGAACATAATGCAGCACCAGGGCTATAATGTGAGGAGAAGGAACGTAATGCAGCACCTGGGCAATAATGTGAGGAGAAGGAACATAATGCAGCACCAGGTCTGTAATGTGTGGAGAAGGAACATAATGCAGCACCAGGTCTGTAATGTGTGGAGAAGGAACATGATTATAAATTATAATTCAGCACCTGCTCCATTATGGAGAAGGAACATAATTAAGCACCAGGGTAGCAATGGGAGGAGAAGGAACATAATGCGGGATCATTGTAAAAATTTGAGGAGGACCAGAATGCAGATCAATTGTAGTAATGAGAGGAGAAAAACATAATGCAGCACCACCATAGTAACAGGTTATGTTTTAGCTTCCCCTACCCTTCGTAAGCGCAGGATCTTTCTGGATCCACAGGGAAGCTAACTATTACGGCTTATTCTGTCACCTTGCATTAAAGTACTTTTCACTTTTGATGACTCTCCTCTAGGAACATTAACAGAATCACAAAAAAAAGTTGTCAGACACCACAGTGACACAGTGAACAGCCTTGACATGATTGTTTATGACATGTGACATGGGGAAAAGGTCATTCTTCTCATCAAATATGACCATATGAACAAGGCCACGCAAAATATGGCAAGAGAAAAGGTGCAGATGTGTGATAAAGAGGTGCTTCATGGTGCCGTTGATAGACATGCAGTTGAAGGCGCAATCTTCTGGGAGCTGTGACCAACAGCTGGCTCATGCTGGGAGATGTACCTTTTCATTTCCATGTGAGAGAGATGCTCACTTTGATCTTCCATGGTTGAAATGAAATCACACTAAGTGGCTAATTAAATGGGGCGTAGATGAGATTTCAACCCTGCAAAGAGAAATACATTAACCCTGAAATGTATATCACACAGTTTGACTTATTCTAGCATATAATTGAGGTGGAGAAATGAATAACACAGTGATTATATATATATGCATATACCTTAGCATGTTAAGTGGTGTCCACAATATAACTGTACATCTATTCAAGAAGTGTTAGAATTATGTGGAGAGGTTTGATGTTGCTAGGTAACAAATTATGCAAGGGGTGTAGCCACAAAATGCAAAGTACCAATACTATATATTAATGTAACTAGTCTGGATTTACTTGTTGTGACACTCCCCAACCGTCACACACAATCATCAATGTACTACTAGGTGATGCAATTATTTTAGTAATATTACTGTTATTGTTGTTTCATGTTGCACGTGTTTATAGATGGTTCTGCTCTTCTGATCAGTTTTTGCTTTTGCACACAACAAAACACACTCTGACCTCCGTGCTGCTCATGCACTCCGTTAACTACATCCTCGAGGAACTTGAACAAGCTTTTAGCTGCTGTGTCAGAAGCCGAGCTGTCATTTTGCCGCACGTGGGCCTCCATATTCATACATTAAAATGGATTTTCACAAGTCCACTTGGGCGAGAGCCAGTAGAATAGGAATGCACGAGTTGGACCTGTCCCGCTGTCTGCAGCCCCTGAATGAAGGAAAACAGCCCCCACTGTCATTCCTCCATGACACCGCACACACACCCTGTCCGGCCGTCTTATTTGACTTCCTGAACAGCCTGTCTGTGAGTCTGTAAAACTTTTAAAAAGCAGGGCAGCTGCTGAACTGACACTCCTGCAGCGTGACAGAGCAAACAGTGTGAAAAACAAACACTGTGGAAATTTATGAAAGTCAGATGACTAGTGAAGTATTTACAGCTGCTGTGTCTGAAGGCAACAACCCAAGACCGTGGATAAAAAAATCCTTTCGAGTTGCCCCATTGGAAAGGCTTATCTAATTACCTGCAGTGTCTGAAACATTCTAGAAAGCTCTGCTGCTCACTAGGAAGATATACCAGGTCTTTAAGGGAATATTTCAGAACAAATAGAGCAAAGGCCGTCAGGCCGCTAATTTATACTCAAAATTTAGCCAGATTCTCTTTAAAATGTTGCACAACGCAAAGACGTTCTGACAACAAAACATTATTCTTGGATTTACAATTAATTACCCCATGTTCTCAACTCGCATTCCATTTGCATATCTTAACACCAGGAGGAATCTAGCTACTGAAAATGCATTGCATTTCCCCCCCACTCGGTAAACCAGTGAAAAGATTGAAAGGGAAGTTTACTCAGGAAAGGACACATAATGCCATACTGAAAGTTTACCCTGACTGTCAGCAACTTCCCCCCAGTCCGCAGTAAATATGAATTTGGCGACGTGTTTATTTGTCAGGAGGTGGTTGATTTTTCCTCCATCATCGCTGTTTCTCCTGCTTCTGTGTGCTCCCATTTATAATGCAGGAAAGGGGCTATAGATAAAAAGCAGGGCGGGGAGACAGGAAAAGCGGCCACTCTCGCTGATGTTATCTCTCAAAGCTACTTGCTGCTGGAGGCGTGACACGCTCTATGTGTCTTCGCAGTGATGGGCTCATTAAACAAACACGACTTGATAAATAGCTCGGGAGAAATGAACTTTGACCTCTGCATCCTGACCCTTTTCAATATCCACAGAAAAACAGGAAATATGTCATTATTTGAAAATATTAGGTAGATTTTAAATGAAAATACCTCTGTCTACTGAGTGGTCTATGTATGCATTTATTGTGTTTTTGTTATATTTACTGTAGACGGTTTAAAATGTGGTTATTTTTGGTGAATTGCATATAGGTTTTGTGTTAACACTGAGTAATACTTCCCTAACTGCCTATATATAAGACATATATAGTTTTAATACACTTATGTGTAGCATTTAGAGTATGTATCATGAAGTTTCATGTAAAATTTAGTGCTTTCCTGCAAGAAGCATATTGTTCTGCAAATCTGTTTTTTAGCATGGTTTGACTTTTTGCTAAAAATAATTACAAAATATTTCAAACACTTTGAGGTATAAAATAGCCACCTTGTCATAAAGTCCTCCGTGTGAACATGGTGTAAAGGGCACTGTTCATCACCATGATGAGGTCAGAAACAGAAAAAACAGATTTTTTTAATCAATAAAACAAATTTTGTACAGCTATTTTTGCAGAATTATGGGAAAGTGCACTATGTTTCATGGAAATTGTTTAAGTGACTTACTCCAGTCATGCCACATCATTGTAACACTTCTGCTGACAAAGCAATGTGGAACATATCACCATATTTTGTGTATAATTTATTTTTTGTGTCATGCCGTAAATCTGCGTTACATTCTCCCTTCGAAATTTTCCCGCTCCAACTTGCCAGTTAGAATACAGCAGAATCACCCCTTTCTTCACTTTCTCAGGGCTACCTTTCTATGGAGAGCTAATTAAAGACACAGTTTTGTTTCGGTTGATCAGCTAATAGTTTAACCGATGACTTGGATTGGGGGTCGAGGGTGTGAAGGATTGGCAGCAGTAGGACTTAGGAGGATGAGTGAGTTCAGATCAGCTCAGCAGTATGGCTCATACTTTGTCGATGCCAGACAGGTCTCTAAAGTGCCATCAGTTATCACTGCCCATTCACCATTACAGTCAGGAGGTCTTATACATCTTCCGCCAACATGTGGTCAGTGTCACACTGTTACAAGGAGTTCTCTGAATCTGAATAATTGTCATATGCTTTGCTACTGTGTGGATTTTTAAAACGTTTATTACATTATGTGCTATTTTATTTTTTTGATTTGTCAGTACGGTGCAAATGCAAAAGCTTGTGCAAGATTTGAAGTTCACACAGCCAGGACTTTGATCAAAGTGAAGCTTGCCTTAATTCCCAGTACCTAAAAAACATTATTGGAGCAAATGTAATGTAAACCTGCAGCTGTGCTTTATGGCCAAGCTATAGGTTGTTTAGCAGTAAACAGCTGAACAATCACATGGCAATTCCAGGTACGTCAAGAAAGATCTCAATTCTGTACTGTCCGTGATTGCAAGAGAAAGAAAATCAATGCACAGAAATATCTGAAGGATAAACACATTTCATTCAAAAAACGCTCTAAGCTCCATCATATCAATGTGTGTGTGACATATAAAGGCATGTAAATGGGCAGGGACAAGTAATAGAGCAAACAGCAAAACGTTTCCCGGAGCGACTTTTTCCATCTACACCTGTGTGACGTGTAAAAGGGCCTCAGGCAGCGCACTGGAGGGATAGAGGAAATGCACGCAAGGAGCCCAGCAGCTGAAGGTGTGCATAGTGCAGCATGGAGTTGGGGGAGGTGTGTGTGTGTGTGGGGGGGTGATCCTGGTCAGTGGAGATGCTTCTGAGCCATAAATCTCAGCCATTCCCTGCCTAGTTATTGTGTATTTCTTTTGGTGAGAGATTGATTGTAGCAGGGGGAAGATGAATTTGCCCACTGACTTTTCTTCTTTTTTTATGGTGCTGATACTTGGCCAAGGTGATAATGTGCCCCTGTGCCCCCCCTACCCTCACCCCCCCTAACCAATTCCCACATCCAGCCTTTTCCTCATTTCCCCCTTCCCTGTTTGTGTTGGTCACACAGTTGGGATTAAAAGCAGCAAGCTGAACATGGGGCCATGCAACTGTGACATGAAGATGCACAACCCCCCCAGCAGCATGCCATGGAAACGCGAGAGAACGCGTGCCACTCGGCCACCGCTAACATGGAGTCAGATGTGCCTCGGTGCCTACGGGTTGCAATTTGGTGCAGGTTTGCTGCTACGTCAGACAAACTGAATGTCAGCGGTAGCTGATAAAATTTGAGGTGCACACCTTACATGTTAAATGACATTGTTTTGTTTGCCAATCTTTGCAGCCAGAACAAACTAGCAGCAGATGGTGTATAGACCAGATGGACATGGGTTCAAGCCCCAGGGGAGTGGTTATTTGACAGAAGCACTTAACCTGTTCTAACAGATCACTCATTTGTATAAATATCAAGTTTATGAAATTAATGTTAAACGCAAAATTAAAACGAAAAGTAATTATACCAGAATATAAATGAGGCATATGGAGAGGTTATTATTTCTGGTAAGAACTAATGAGCACTTATTGTTATCAATATTAACAATAATGCACAATAATCTTATATATTTCATTAGAACAGGTATAGTAGTTAAAACCATCTATATAGAGTGGCAGAACTTCAGTTTTAAAGTATTTTTAAAGAAAAAAAAAACACACAAACATGCACACACGTGCACGCACGCGCACGCACACACACACACACACACACACACACACACACACACACACACACAGACACACACACACACATACTCCCACACACCAAAAAGATAAAAATTTTTTTTGTTTTTTTTGTTACACAGGTACACCTACACATGTCTAAGCTGGTCATTGCAGATGCTGTGATGTTGTTTTTTTTTTTTACCCCCCTCCCTCAAAATCCTGATGGGGGATGGGTGAGGTGGTTCTTTGAAAGTCACACAGGCATATTGCGGCATCTGACCTTTTCTGTGGCCGCTCCCCACCACATCGCTGTTTGCTGGTTGTCAGCACACATCCACATTGTTGGGGGAAGGATCCCTCACTGCCTGTCGTCGCTCCTCCGGTTCTCCCATCAGTCTCATTATGTGCAAATGAGGAGCTTCTGGCCTAAGGGATCATCAGGGTCCATGGCGTCCAGGTAGCTCCACCCCCCCGCCAGGTGGCCTGTTGTTATTTATAACAGGGATACAACACAGCAGAAAGGACTGACACAATGGGTCCAGGAGGGCCCTGCAGCGCAGGAAGTGTCATCGCTGAAGGACGGCTAAAAGAGGATCGGCGTGTTCACCCCCCTGGCCCTACCACCACACCCTCCTCACGGCCAGTACAGAGCAAGGGCTCACTGAGCAGCTGTGGGGGGTGGGGGGGGCGTTGTCGAGAAGATTGATTATATTAATTGCCCTCCCTTTGCTTGGGTAGGGTGTGATAGAGAGCACTGTCCAGGCCTTTTTCTTAGGTTTGCAGCTCCCAAGCTTTTAGGGTAACCTTTGTGACCCCGATTTTTTGGCTGCTTCTAGAAGCTGTTGTGACACAGTAAGATCCTGGTGGGTGTGAAAAAGGGGATGGATACAGACTTCTGCATTTCATCTACTCTGTACATCTCTGTTCACCCATTACCTAATGCATTAAAGGGTCTACCACTGTTTACACATAATTCACTTTTAGGGGCCTCCTGTGTTGTGCGATCCAAACTTAACGTAAATATAAATTTAAGGTTTCAATGTGGCTGTGAGCATAAAAATATTTGAGTTGTGTTGGTTACTGAAATACAGTCTGACTAACTAATTTGATTGCATTGAATATTGGAAGTTGTCAGAACTGGTACAACACTATACCACGTATTTTGACGTTAGGCTGTGTTTTCCATTCTAAAATGTTTCGCTTACTTTTGTCGCTAAAAAGCACTGGAAGTTCTGATGGTTAAAGGTCTGTGTTTAACTAACAAGTTGGCAGCTTAAGGATCAAGACAGTTGGTGACAAACTCATAGGATGTAGAAACCTCCGAGAATAAATACTTTGTCTAAGTAGCTTGATAAAGACTAAAACTGAAAAAAAACTGAAAAAAATGCTCGATCTTTAGTTATAATTCCGATTTATTTAGCCCTATTCCTGACATCATTAGCAACAGAACTCCAGTCAACAGGAAATAGAATTCAATTGAGAAGGGTGGCGATGAAGGGAATATACCACATGAAAGGAATATCACATCGAACATACTTATTTTTGTTGTTTAATGTGCAGAAAAACACTATTGTCGAAGCAGACAGGGAATTTTTGTTCATGTACGTTGCTCCAGAAAATGACCATTGGCCCTGAGGAGGGGGAGGGGGTGTGCTGCCGTGACTGGGGCTGAGAGCACGCGTTACTCGCTGTGGCTCCCATCAGTCATCCTGGGGAGGCGGGAGCGGCCCATTAATCGTGCAGCCGAATGAAGAGTCAGAAGGCCAGAGTGACAGCAATGAAGTGGCCCACCTACCATCTGTCTCCCTCATGCCACCTTTGCAGGGGAGTGGATCTGGGAGGGGGGGGGGCAGGCCTAGAGCGTTGCCAGGCTCTCTGTGTGGAAGGGTCACAGGCACAATCCGCAGCCTCCAAAGTGTACACAACATCAGTACCCCTCACAGGACTGAGGCCTGCAATCACCACGTTAACCATCACACTGACCTTTAACCTATGGATAGCAGGGATAGCACAGTTAGTGCCTATAGGCTGTACAGAACTGTTCACGTGCTTTTGGGGGAATTCTCTCGTGTTTAATTGATCTGTCTGCCACTTCTTTTTGCTCTTACACATTTTTTTTTTAATTGCCCAAAGTTTAAAATAGCGTTGCACTTTCCCTGGAAAGTAGGAATTACTGTCAGTTTTACAGGCCTTCACCTTGCATTTGCTTGTGAGGCTTTCAAAAGCTTTAAAAAAGTTGAAATATTTAATCATCTTAAACTCACCAGTACCAATAAATCATTACAAATTTTTAAATTCAAGGTTTAAAAAAAAATCTGAAATACGAAAGCAATGCATATTAATTAAAATTAGAATGTGTTGTTTCTTTGCACAAAAAATGCAAAAAACAAAGCACATATTATTAAAATCTGTTAAACATCCACTGTAGTCAGCAGTCATTTTATGTATTTCAACTGCAGGGAAAAAGTCCTTTAAAAAATCTTGATTGTCACCAATGTGAATAATTACATGTATATATATTCACAAAATGACATGTCATTTTTAGTTAAATTCCTTTAAGACCTTTCAGGTTGTCATTACGGCTTTCTCAGTAACTTGGGGATAAATGCCCGCTGTGTGATATTTCCCCCCTTGCTGTCTGTCACAGGCTTCTTCTTAGGATAAAGCCACATGGGGAGAGAGAGAGAAGGAGGGATAAGAGACAGACAGACAGATAGACAGACAGACAGACAGATAGACAGACAGACAGAGGAAGCTTAAGCTGTTTACACTACATACTAAATACAGCTCCAGGTCCAAATTCTGATTCAACTCCTGCTGCTAGAGCATACTGGTCCATTTCTGACTCCCTTCTTTAATTAATGCTACCAGGGTGTGAGCAGACATGATCTCCTTTCCATGTACACACACATACACACACACACACACACACACACACACACACACGTTGTACTATAGCAAATTTCTCAGATGCAAAACGTATTCAGGACAAATTTTTCCACACAAGACCTCTTGCTTGGGGGGTGGGGGTGGTTAGGCTGATCCCAGCAGCCCCGAGTTGTCTAACGGGTGAGAGTGACGAAACAATTGGTCGTGTCAGCAAAGTGTTTTTTCTTTTTGACTCTCTTACCTTGCTTTATGGTGGGCAATAGTGTTTCACAATGAGTCAAATGAAAAATGCGTGCACAGTTACCACCAGTTGATTTTCTTCATTTAAAACAGAAAAAAACACTTAATGTAGAGTCACAGACTTGATTAAAGTGGTTGAAATAATTCCAATAAATTGTAGATGACCATGCTCTGTAGATGACCTGTCACAAGCTAAATCTTGAAGTGTTTCACTTATTTAAGAATGAGAAATTTATTCAGCAACTGATTGTGGTTTCATTTCAAAAGCGTTCCTCCTTACGTTATTTCATACGAGCAAAACTTTTACAAACTTCTTTAAAAAACCAGGATGTGCAAACGGCCTTCCTGGTGCAAAGTAGCAGTGCAGCGAAAAGAAATGCATTAATCACGTCAGAAGAAGCCTGATTAATGTTTTATCGCTTTTTAAAATTTTGTTCATCTGCATCTTCTTCTCAACTTCTTTTTTGTTTTGCTGGTTACAGCTGTGCATAATTGTGGCTGTCTGAACCTGAGCATCCTTTGTCTTATGATGTTCTACTGAGGAAACAGCAGGTGAGTTTTGACGTCTCATCTGGTCTTTCCCTCAGCATACTGTGACGTAAAGCCTGGTCCTGGCATTCACCGGTCTCATAGCTGGCTCTGATCGGTGGTATTTTCAGGACAATAATCACATCAATTTTTTCTTCTCTAATTACAACACCTCTACACCACTGATGAGAATCTTCATATGAGCGCAAGATACAGTCATCTGAAACACCATCACTCCTGCTCACCATGGTTCTATGGCCAAAGGAGACACATGACCTGCAGGTTTGTACAGCCACTGAATGCTGTTGGAGCTCGTTCATGCACGTTACTACCAGCCTTGATATTGACAGTCTCCTTGTTTAGGTTATAGCTGTGACCCATCTTCAAATTTTACTTTGTATGTTTTGGTATGTTTCAGTGTGTTTATAAAGTTTATTTGTTTGTTGTTTGTATATGTTTGTTTAGTTTTTTGCCTTTTACATTACTTTTACATATTACATCTTAAATGTTTGTTAATGTATACTGATTTTGACATCTGTTATTGTAGTAATTTCAATTTCCTTCAGAATAAACAAAGATTCTGCCCATCCGTTTGTCTGTGTGTCAATCTGTCTAATGTCCTTTTCGTTCTTCACTCTAGAGGTAAATCTCAATGATCAAAGTCACAATTTCTATCTCTTTCTTTGAAATAGCTCATTAGACCAGCACACCACCCCACCATACCCTAATGACAGCATGTCTCCATTAACCTGTCACTCATCCAGTTGGTCTGCAGAAACAGAGCCATTTGCATGGGTGCCGTATAGGATGGGAGGGGTGTATTCTGGTAAAAAAGAGAGGGGCGGAAAAGTTGAAAAAGTGCAGGCCCTTCTCTGGGGAGGCTTGTGACATATCTTTAGTGTTATTGTCATTAGGACTTAATTAAACTGGATCTGCGATGGAGCTTCAATATCCCAGCCACTTAACGGAGAAGTACAAATTATGCCATTGCATTTCACGGAGAACTGACTGAAATGATACCATTAAAAGCGGGATGGAAAGAGCCAGGGGCTGTGTGCTGAAGCGAGCTGGGCTGGATGGCTGAGGTGGGCCACCAGTTTGCCCTCGATATCCTTCCCCTGTGCACGCATTAAAGGCCGTTGGCATTCATGCTTAGTAGCTGAAAACGGTGACAGGTCGACGGCAAAGCACAGAGTCATCACACCGACGCATCTGGGAGGTCATTTAATTTCTGCCTGCTGAAATACAAAGGTGATTCAAGGACTGCTTCTTATTGTACCACTTTAATAGATTACAGTTTTTCTGCAAACAAGCCCGATGCTTTATCCTTTGAATTTTCAAGTCACCGGTTCAGCCATTTAATTTCCCTAGCACTTCACCAGCTGAGCTCTCGAAAGCGGGTTTATCATCAGAGCAGACGGTTTGGAGCAACATGACTTCAACCAAACTGCAATATAATACAAAAGAGGGTGGAAAAGTCAGAATGCTATCTATTTTTTTTTCCCGTCTTCCAAACGCAGCTCCTGCTAGAACGTAACGAGGGCATTTGGCTGGCACTGGACAGAGAATTGTGTTAAAGAGCGCTGAAGATTCTTAATGATTAGGGTGTAGTGCCCCGCTGTAGCACAGAAACGCAGCATTGTGAAACTGTTGCCAGGTAGCAGGCCAATTAGCAGAGACTGTTATTATTTACATTTGGCACTATATATCACGGTAGCGGCGTGGCTTATACATCATCTCCACTCACACACCTTTGGCTGGTGTAATTTACTTTGTTCTTACCAGGGTCCGCTCAGTGGGAGGTATGAATATAACTGTGAATTGCCACAACACCACAGTGCAACGTCTTGCCCCTATGCCTATCGACTAGGGTGTGTGTGTGTGTGTGTGTGTGTGTGTGTGTGTGTGTTTGGGGGGGGTGCTTAGTTGCAGTAGACAGAGCGAACGTTGTTGTTAGAGCTCTGCAGAAACCAACTGAGGAAGTTCTGTTCATTAAAAGTGTCTCTGTTTTATAAGCTAGTGCCAGCTAAATTGCTGCAATCAACAGAGCCATGCTTAGACGCTTGCGTGTTCATTGCTGATATTCTCTAAATTGGTATTACCCAGCCTTGGCCTTTGTGGTCAGTGTTAATTCCTGCCCTGAAGACTTTGCTGGTGACCAAGTGGACTAAGGCGCTTTCTCTCTGCAAGCAAATGGAGGGAAAAAACAATATCCCCCAGTACTTTTAATCATGTGATGGCCCTCTGACACGTTTGTTGGTGAATCAGATCAGGCGTTGCAGCTGGGAGAGGCGTACCGGGATATGGACAGAAGGTGCTATTGCGAACGTGTCAACACTAGGCTATTTGTCAAAGCCTTATCTGATTCCAGAGGTATTGGATCAATCAGTCATTGTGTGTAAAATGGGACTGGCCCCTTTATGAACAACTCCCAAATTAGACCACATTAATAATCTATGAGAAAACCCTTTAGAGGAGTGTCTGTAATTACGCAAGGTCCCATTAAAATAAACAGCCACACAGTCATTTCTTTCTTTTTTTGGGTGCATACAGGGGAAAATTCAATTCTTTTACATTGCAACTTTCCTGAACCGTAAATGGTTTCTCTCCCAGAGCCGAAATTGCTTCTTGTCTGACAAAGCACCTGCCCAGAACTCATCTGTCACTCGATCCCTCTGTCCATCAGTGTTCTGGTCTCTCTGGCATCAACAGATAATGTCTGTGAATGTGGCCTGCATTCTAATGAACTCCAGAGTTACATTCTGCACATACTTGCCTGAATGTCCAAAATGTCTTCACTTTCTTTGTGCCACCTGTCGCAGAACAAATGAGAAGACAATTTTATATGAGTAATGGTGCTGTATTCACATAATAAAGAAACAGTTTAAAGGTCATCTGTATTCAGCTCCTGAATTTGAAATTAACTTTCAGAGTCCAAAAACACCTTTTCATTTTATACGGTGGATTCGCCTAGTGCTTGCATTGCTTTTGTGATGTGTATGCTCCTTGAAATTTCTGAAAAATAAACAAATAAATAAATAAATAAATGGTCTCTACTGCAAAACACACAAACTGGTCTTTGTACCATTCATGCCATCAGAAATATATAACACAGAACCTTTTGAAACACGTTTGCACACCCAGAAAATACTTGTACAATAAATCCACAATTATCCAACATATTTACCGCAAAAAATCTACTAAACGGAGATGTGTACAGACTTTCAACAACATGATGAAGGTAGATTTTTTGAAGACCAAATCTTTCGGTTTTTTTTGGGGGGGGCATCGCAATATGCTTTGTAAGTGTTCTATAAATCTCAGAAGGAAGTGTTTATGCCTTCTGTTTGGACTTCGTTAATATAGGTTTGCAGGTTGTCTTTTAGCCTTGGAGAGCACCTAAGGTAAGAGTTTAGAGGCCAGTACCTTGCCTGTGCCTCCTGCCTGTGCCTCCTGGCTCCAATATTACCCCTCTAGGCCTTTCAGCTCTGCTGCCAGGTTTTACCCAAGCACCTAACACCTGAATTTTTTCCCAAAGCATTTTGGCAGCACTGTTCTCTGTGCCACTAAGGTAGTGTGACCCTAACCCTAACCCACCATCAAAAACTCTCTGGACTCCAGTTTTGGTATCACACCAGGGTTAGATGTTCATTCCTTTCTCTTTTATGCATGTAGAGCTACATATGGCATGCTTGAATACATTGCAGTTTTATCAACTTTATTTAATGCAGCCTAACATGTACTTCAAAATGCATCTGCTGTCTGACACTCAATATAAGCATCATAGAAGCCGAGATGAACATACGTGTGGATATGGGGGTGGGGGGTACAGAATGCCTTCCTCTGACACCTAGGTTCACGTTCCATTTGCAAGGTCTTGGTGCATCCACCTGACACAAGGGTAATGATACATCTCTCTTTAGTTAGTGTAATCAAATGCTAAACATAAGAAACCACTATGTGTACTTTGAGGGCATCACTGGCTTAAGTCAATCATGCTTACAAGCCAATTAATTTGGTTAAAATAAGAAATCCTCTATTCTGAAATTTATACGCGTCAGCAAGCTGAACTGTATATGCCACAGAAAACACGCTAAGTTGCTAAACTGAGGGTTGGCAGTCAGGTAACCTGACATGAACACGAACAACAAGGAAAAGTTGTGGTGTCGTGGTAAAATAACTCAACATACAGTCAAAATGTTACAGCTCCAAACCTCAAACTACTTTTGTGCCCCTGAGCAAAGTATTTAACCTGAGCTGCTTCAGTAAACGCCCAGATGTGTAATGGGCTATAATCGTTGATCGCCTTTCACGAAAATGCGTGCTAACAAATGGTGTGACGATCAGATGAGGGCTCTTCACCATCAGTGTGGAAGTGTGAGAAATCATTTTATTTAATGCCGGCATGACCCACCCCCACACACACACACACACATACACACACACACACACACCAGTACCACCACATATGGCCATCACACTACAGGACGTTCTGCATTTAGATTTAAAGTTTCTGTAGTCCATGAACTGGTCCTGCATGAGATTTTACCCTGCTGTTAAGGGTTAGGTACTAACTTTGTCTGATGTGGCCTAATTGGTAGATTTATTACAGGGTGAGCAAGGTGAGTTCTCCATCAGGTTGCATGGGTATGACCAAAGCGTGAAAGGTTCTGAGTGTATTTGTGGAACACATGCAGTGGTGACTTGAGTGGAGTTTTGGTTTTAGTAAAGGTGTTTTTGTACCATTATTATTTCTCTTTAACAGGGGAATTAGACTACAGGACTGACAGAAAAATCAGCTACTGATTGTAGCTGTTGCAATGCTAATTGAGTACAGCTCGTTGGACAACGTTGCCCTGTCGCCATGGAAATTACTGATAATGGACATGGACGCCAAGAGTAGTCATAAGTCTGTTGACGCTTTCTGCTTGCGGAGATTTTTTTCCACATTATATTGTCCTGACTTTTCAAAGCGTTCTCTGCTCTCAGGCAATGCCTGGCTGAGTCCCAAACAAACATGAATGAACATTTTCATGTATTGGGGCTCACAGGCAAAATAACATGATAATGACAGGCTGAGGTGGAGTTTACCGTGTTACTGCTTGTAATTTGATGTTACTACAAATATGACATTATTGTTTTTCCTTCCAATTTAGAGTGAAATACATATTCGGCTTTGTTTATCAGAGTGATGAGACCTCGGATATTACACTTTTATGTTCCCTTTATAAGAGGGCATTAAAACACAATATATCTGAAGCTTTTTATTGCCTGACAGCTAGAAAAGGAGATAGTACTAATGGTTTAAAACCAGATGAAAAATGATGGCGATGCTTATTTATCTCCGCATAATATGTACAAGAATCTATCACATCCCATCGCATTTCTGATGCGCAATTATGAAGATGCACTCCTGGACGGTCTCATCAATAAAGCTAGGAGAGAAATGACTTCGGATGTTTTCACTTGTTTAGTGAGCATGCTGCCGTGTTTGTGTGTGTGAGTGGGTCTGTGTGCATGAGTGTGTGTGTGTGTGTGTTTGAAGGAGAGGGAGAGAAATAGAGAGAGTGATGGAGACTAGGAGATCAATCTGTAACCTTCATTCTTCATTTCCGCTGAAGCCATTATGTGTTTTGTGAATGTTCACAGTTAGGCTCTGAACTCCCTGAAAAACGTGGGCATACAAAGAAATGGACAATACCTGAAAGCAGGTACTTAATGAACATGTTCCATGATGTCTGGCGTCTTCTGGGAGCCCAGAATGAGATCAAGATATTCAACGTTCTACTTGCTGCCAAGCTAGCTTTGGGTGTCGGTGCCTGGGCAGACCCTGATGGATGTAGGACATCATTGCATCTGTGAGTGACTGAGCACTAACCCTGTTTAGCTCTCTTCATATACTTATATTAGCATGAATAAATAATGAGCGTACCCGCTGTTTTTGAATTTTTGATCGAGTCTCTGTAATGGATTTGCGTTTGCCCATCTTAAAATGCCAGTGCATCTTTGCTGGTGTCATAGCTACCTTCTCCCACCATCAATCTCTATCACAGAGGCCTCAGTCAATTCTGTCTCAATGAGAGGGATTATCTGCATCATGCCTCATCCCTTGTGTTGCTCTGAGCTAATATTAAATTCTTCCTCCATTCCCTACATCTCCCCCATGCATTTTATATGACTGTCTAAGGCTGTTGTTCCCACAAAGACAACCATGACGACTAGAACCACATCGTGATACTCCATTGTCCTGCTCTCCGTGTGTGTCCTCAAATCAGTCACACAGAAAGCTTGAGGCTATGGCAACACTCTGAGCCTTAGGATGGCCGCCAACTCTGTGCTGAACACACACATCGTTCCTGTAGCCCTGCTGAGCGGTCTCCCCTTTTAGAACCTCAAGACCTCATATGTCTCATCATGACTCTTTCTGAACCACAGATATATGAACAATAAACACTGTCCTGTATGTAACCTGAACTGACATGATTAAAAGGGGGACACGGCTGTGCACACACAGCATATGGCTGCGCATGCACAGCACATGTTTAAAATCCAGGTGAATGTAAACATTCTGAAACTGAAAAGGTGGTCATGCAAGAACCGATTCCACCAGGGGGACTTCTTGCTAAGCTTGATTCATGGAGTTAGGCTTCTTAATCTTTCCCTATCCCTCTATCCATCCTTCTGTTTGTAACACTTTCATTCTTCTTCCCATCCTTCTCTCTCCAGGGGAAGGTGCACGGCATCCTGCCTACACAAACAGCTTTGGTCCGTTTAGCCCCTGACACTACCTGACCGGCTAAAACGATCACAAACAAACGTCCTGTGGACAAAGAGCACTCGTCTGGCCTCCGTCCAGCTTCTGTTTGGCTCGCATCAATCGCAGCATGCGCGAAACGTGACTCCGCCCTCCCCTGGGGTTGCCACCGCTGCCTATGAAGCATCGAGCAGCTGCTGCCTGTCTGAAACACAATGGATCATGTCACACCTGCGCTGCTCCACAGAAGCGCCCTCCTATACAAACCGCTTCCTAAACATGCAACAGCAAAGCCCTACAAGTTTAACAGCAATGTCTCAAGCAGTTTGTATAGCTTATACACACTTCTCTTTCTTTGAGTGATGCACATGAGTGTAATAGAGTTTAACCTGCAACTCAGACAGGGCTCTGTGAGCATCAGCAATACACAGAAGAGGATTTGGAAATCAGGATAAAATTTTTTTTTAACTTGATGACATCATGTCTTAGCTAGTGATCCATAGGAATGAAGGTCATTAACCTTCAGGACTGAAATAGATAAAAAGAAAAGCTTCATAACGCAGGCTTCTCTTGCATTTTACAGTCCTGTCAGTGCAACAAAGATTCAGGAACATTCTCTGTCATTTGCCCCCCTCCACCTCACGTGGGCTAAATTGTGTACTTACAGCTCTTTTGACAGCATGAATTGTTTTCCTTCTGCATCTCTAATGGTTTAATTTTCTTTCCACTGCTGCCCTGATAGGTTCTCTGACATTCTCACTATACCTCCTATAGGCTGCATGGCTTTTCCTTTCACCTCTGATTGGCCGGATTGCCTTCCAATTCCATTTTTGTTGTATAGCACACATTCCTGCCACTGATTCCATGTTAATCCTTTGTTGCTGAAATCTTATTTTGTTGTTATTTAAAATTACACAGTAGCTATGCTTAATCTGAGGAATGTCTCTTACTACACGAGAACAAAAACTGAAAAACATTACTAAATTGAAATGCGCAAAACTACCATTTGTAATACTTTTTTTCAGTGCAGCTGGACGTCACTGAATCTGCGAGTGACAGCACTAACCCTGATGGAAGTATGAGTCACATCTTTAACACTGGAGTCAACCATGGATGTTTCTTAACTCTCATTCCATCTGTGTTTGAGGCGTATTCAGTGTAATGTTGCAAATCTAACACAAATATAACACTTCTTTTGCACACGTTCTTCCACAGCTGAGCAGACCATGTTTTTAAAGTGGTCCTGATCTCTGTTTTGAAACATGGTAAGTGGCTGTAACACATTGACTTGCCACTCATTACATTAAGGATGTCACTTTCCATTTTAGAAGCTCCAACTGCTGTACATGATTTTAAGCTTTAACATAGCACAAAAAAAACTAAAGTGACATTAAAAAGTAATGAATTTAACAAGGCAAAAAAGCTCTGTGTTTCCTTGTCAATTTAATTTGAAAGGACTGGAATTCCTGTATTTCAGAAAACAGAAAACAATGAAACATTGTTCAGCCAGGAATGACTATTCCATACTGTGCAGGCTAACAGTCCTGATACACCATAGATAAAACACTTAACTAAGAACCTGATTTAGAAGCAATGTTTTTGAAAATACAAATCAATCAGATAGGTATATGTACACAATTCCCCAGAAAGCATGAGACACAATATATTTGTTACTTTGTGCATGTAGAAAGGTTTGGGATGCGTGAGTTTTTATGTCCTACTGACATGGTCATTATCTCAGTTTCTTCAGATTTGCAGTCAGAAGTGCAGCATCTGATACTGGGCAGATGGAGGCCGTGTTGGGACACCTGAAGCCAGTTAGTCAAAAGCAGCTCGATTCAGATGATTGATACAACACTGGCTGACAGCAGGAAGTGGCGACAAATTACACATGACAGGCAGGAGTACAAAACCTGGTCAGATTTAGTTAAAGGCCAGCACTGAACCGACTGCTTTGGTCTGTGTTAACCCCGTTCCTTGAAGATCTCTTTTGCTCTACAAAGACATCACTTCACACACAGTCATGCAGAGTCAAAAATACAGTGGCTTAACAATGCTGTCAAGCAATTAGGTTTGAAAATAAAACCAACCACATTCAAAACTGAAAACAAGGACACGATTTGTACGTATAATTAGTATTTTGTTTTCAACAGATTATGGTCAGTGTACATTAAAATTTCACGTGATGTCATTTTGTGACTGCAAAATTTGATTTTTTATTTTATTTTTATTGCAGTTGGCCAAAGAAACAGATGAAGGGTAACCCATGCAAGGCTAAACATGTATCGGTGGGAGGACTTCTTTAGTTCATCAAACCGTCAAGTAATGTCACCTCTCTTTCCTACATTGTGCTGTTTCTGCTGAGCCTTTTTAGTCGTCTCATTTGAATTGCTAATTAAAGTTATGTTAATATATTTATAAGACTCATCAAGGCCAGCTAACATATCAAAGTGCCCAAACTTGTATTGATGCTAGAAATCAAAGCAGTGATTACATGTTAACATTCATGGTTTTAGCTCTTAATCATGCCGTTCCCTGTCCAAACGGCCTTTAAAAATGTTTTAAAGAAGAAGGGGTTGATGGGATCTGATTCACATAAACACAAAATGGAAAATAAAAACACTGCAGCGATCAAGTATGCTTGCCCTCGTGTTCTCGTAGCAACCAGTTTAAACCAGTGCCGGAGCGAATGTTCATGCACGTTTGTTCAATATGCAATATTACCTTTAAATAAGAGAAAGGCGCCAGGCGTAAGAGACACAGTAAAGCAATGCATATTGACGTAAGACACATTTCTGTCTGCATGTCTGCTCATTTTTTTATGAGAACAAAAATGCAGGACAGAGACATATCTAAGAGATGCTAGAATCTGGGAATGGGATTCTGAAACCAATCAAAGCTTAAAATTAATTACTCTTGGTCTGTTTTTCCCCCACACCTAATTAGACTCACAAAATACGAATATGCTTTTGAGCTAATTTAGAAATAAAAGCAAAAAAATGTAAAACGATGCACAATTTCATTTTTTATTGCCTTGCTTTTATTTTCCTACCAGAAACACATTTTCAAACACGGCACCATGAAGCATTCCAGCTACTTTACAGGTCACTAATTTTTCAACGACGAGTTCATTCTGCTTAGACCGATACGCTGTCTCTTTAATGAGGTTATTTCTGGGTTATTACCTCGTCCATGATATGATACCTTATGCAGGAGGCCTAATTGATGTAAATCAAATATGGTTAACAGGAATGAACCCGTACAGCCATCTTCACTGCAAATTTGCATCGTGTTTAAACAAAAAACCCGGCTCTACCGCTGTGCTCCTAGGGGTTTCTGGAAGTCAAGGGGTTTCTGCTTTTAAAACAAATCTCCGCACACTACGCAGACCGTCTCTAAAATGAGTAAGTACAAATACAGGGCTGCGCATACAAGGAAACGCATGTCGAGAAGGTGGATGGCATTTCGGTTTGCTGAGTGTGCTTAACTGGGGGGTGAGTGTGCTGACTGAGGTGGGGGGTGGAAATAGGGTGCCACGCATCACCCTAACTAGCCTCATTCAGAAAGGCCCCTCTCCATCATGTATGGGCCGAGCTGTAATATGAAAGGCTTATTGTGGCTTGTGTTAGCCTGCAGTTAACAGGTGAAGCATTGTGTTTCAGCTTGCCGAAGGACAGACTCGTGTCCTTTGAAAGGGGGAGGGTGTCCTGCCATGCATCTGTGTAGCCTGAGATGTGTAAAATCTGTGCACTTTGACATGTTACGAGACTGTTCTGCATGTGTATTTTGGTGTCCTGAGCATGTGCTGTTTGCTTGTTTGTTTCCCTGTACAAGCTGTGTTCTTATCAGCCACAAAGCAAAACCAGATCACTGACATGAAAGCTAATGAAGTGATGTTTAAAAGGGAGTAAAGCAGTTATAGGAGAGGCTAAAGAACTGAGCTCACGACAGAATGCTTTCCTGTCTAAAATGCAGTGTATGTACAGCATTTAACCTATTGTTAAGGAAATACATTCACCATAATGTTAACTTGCTTTCAAATAATTAAAAGTAATCAGCTAAGCAGCAGATAATGCAGAACTCACTTTTCCTATTGGTTACGGGAACACGACAGAAGGGTTTATACACGCTTTCGTTATTTTAAGTGGGACTCCAAAACGTAAGCGTCAAATCTGACAGTTTTGTTGACATGTGGCTTTTAACAAAGGCATCTACTGGCCTGAAAATAAGTCTCACGTGAAAGTGCACTAAACCCAGGGAGAAGGAAAAATGAAACGGTACCAGCCAATTTTCAATCTGTCGCACTGGATGGAAATCTCACCGTGATGTTATCATTGTGTTAAAGCAGATATCACCAAGTGACACATCTACAGCGCAGCACGTATAGCTTAGGCTTCAATGGGTACAAGGGTCTTTTTTATTTTTGTAAACCAAGCTAATTTCCTCATTTAACTGACACGATTTAAAGTGCCACATATATTACACCATAATTACAGAACCGTTCACAACATATTAATGTATAGCTACATATTTGCCAGTTATTCAGCACTGAAATTTCCATTGGAGGTACTGAATAATAATAATAATAATAATAATAATAATAATAATAATACACTGGACAAAGCAGATGATATAGGACAATGAAAACACTGAAAAATAGGTTAAAAATTGGTTCTAAGCACAAGGAATAACTGCACTAAATGCTTTGAAAAGCTGAAGATCTCTCCCCCCGGGACAGATACAATAAATACCTTTCAAATGCAATAATACCATTTCAGTGCAATATGTTATGTGCAATATTAGAGAGTTATGAGAATTGCTTGACTTGCTACTTGACAACAGAATGTGGAATGTATGTCTATGTATTTTATAGTCTTTTTTAACCTTTGGCACCAACAAGGTTTGCATTCAATTTCATTGTATATGTACAATGGCAATAAAGGCTATTCTGTTCTATTCTATTCTGTTAATAATAATAATAATAATAATAATAATAATAATAATAATAACAACAATAATAATAATAATAAATATTCACACTGGATGTACTTTCTTTTTAAGTGAGAAAACTGAACCTTTGTGATGTTTCTGTTGAATTAAGAACTTCTTGATTATGCTGTCTCTGTTTCTTTCAGTCACTTCTTTAATTTAGTTGTTATAATTAGGCATTAACTGGTGTCAGTTCTGTGGCCATTTACAGACCATTCAGTTCTGCTTGTCTTGATTATCACAGTTTGGGGGGAGGGGGGGAAAGTAAATTATAATGAAGGACTATATAGTCCAATTACAGATAAAAGCAGCCAAGTGAACTGGTGTAATTAGGTGCCACTACCTCTTCTTCCTCCAGCATTGCATGTCCAAGGGAATTTCTAATAGCCATTTTTATTAGTTTAACCCGTTGGTCACATTTTTAACCTAAGGACTTTTAATCAGAAGGCACAGCAGAACTCTTGCGCTGCAAACAATTATTGCGCACGTCAAACAAAATAAAGTTTGCAGAGGAAAGTGGGAGGAGATCAGGGAGGTTAAACAGGCAGCAGGGCCCAGTAAGAGTTCCAGTTTCCAGGGCCGGCTCTCCAGACCAGAGGCTGCAGGAGGAGAAGGAGGAGGCCCGTCCACATGTTCTCGGTTTAATGGGTCAGTATTTAATTATTTGGAGCACCATATCTGTCTCTTGTACCTGGGTCGTAGTTCCCTGCTGGAGCACTTACAAGGCAGTCGGGTAATTAAACTGTAAGCTCAACCGGGAGGGTGAGCAGTGCTTCTGGGGAGGGTGGGGGGGACGCTGTAAGGTACGATGCCACGCATCGAAAACCGAGAAGAATCCCTCTGGCAGACACCAAATTAAGGATGGTGAGGTGCTTAGAGGGAAGTGAATCAATTCAGCCATATTCAAAGGTCTACAGTCAATAGCACTACTCTGCTCTGGACCTCAGAATACTGTAAGATAGTAACATTATTATGGAATTGTATTGCGTTCTAAAGCTGAATGGAAAGAAAAGGATGTAAACAGAATGAGCCTCTAAAATCATTCTTTTTTACATATTATTCAAGATAACTGGAAAAATGATTAATTTCCTGTCTTTGATGACCAAAAGCTTTCAGCTGTGGAATGTGGATGGTATCCCTTTCTGGCAGTAAAAGAACTAAACGTCAACACAAATACTGGAGCACTAATCTGGTTTTCTAGATTTTTCTAGAGGCCACATGGATTATCTTTGTGCATCTCTGCAGTGTCCTTGTATGTGATTCTCATGCCACCCCCTCCCCAACCAGATCTCGGTACAGGACACCAAACATATACCACTGTCTGTCATAATTTAAGACCATAAGATATCTACCTAACAAAAGTAACACATTTATGAGCATGCAAAAATACAAGAAAAATAATGTAATATCCAAAATGAAACAACCAAGGACATAGAACAATATGGACGTGGGCTTGGTTCTGGGATGTATGTTGTTTTGCCAGGGCTTTTTTTGTAGGGTGTGGGAGTGGCAAATTGTGGACCAAGCAATAGATTAAAGGATGAATGAATGATTTATTAGCCTCTGCTGTCATGGCACTTAGATGGATGACTACACAAGCCCCCTGACCCCACTTACCAGAGCGGCTCCCCGATACTGGTGGGAACTGCACAGGAAAGAGGGGCACTGGAAAAGGTGTGGCGGGGCACATGGGGGGGGGGGGGGGCATGGTGGCAACGGCCTGTTGGCCAGCTGCGATCTGGTGACAGGGTGCGGAGATGTGATCAATGGCTCCAGTGAGCAGGACCTCATGTTGGAACACTCAGAGCTGGCGTGTCTTTGTCTCGGTGAACCAGACATGGCCGGAGACAGAATCGCTGAACGTCGCTTGCATCGGCCATGAACTAAGTCACTGGAAATAGCAAGGCATCCAAAGTTTTTGAGCTCAAAATGTAGTACTGACATCAGAATGTTAACAACATTCCCCTGCATTATTGCAACATGCCATGCCACGGTCAAAACATATTTTAAGGAGAAAATTAATCATATTTTTAGTCTTCAGAGAAGAACCCCTACATGGTGTAATATGATATACCCATCCAGGTACAATTATCTGCAAATGGAGAAGAGGTGTGACCTTAATGCCTGTTGCTTACAGTATTAGTACCATTTTTTTTTGCACTTATGGCATTTATCTTGTTGTTCTAAGTATTGCTAATTGCAGTGATTGAAAAGATGTACGTTTTGTCCACATTACATAAATGAAGATTCTGATTCTGCCCCGGAGGCAGAGGCTAATCTAGGTTTTCTCTCTCGGACTCTGTATTTTCACATTAAAATGCTTATAAGAAGCACAAGGCTTTACGGTGATCTTTAGCTCTATCTTTCTTACAGAATTCATTACAGAGTGATATGCCTCACACATTAAATAAGACTTTAATTGGAACACATAAGAGATGTGCTGCAGGAAGATGTAATTGAATGATGCTCTGAAGCAGGGAATTAAAATGGCCCATTTATATGTTGCTTTATTTTTGATGGAGCCAACTCCTGAGTGACCCCGACAGTGGAATTATCAGCATTTACAGGAAGCCACAGGGCTGCCCACTTTTGGAAGCTCTGGGTTAATAAAGGATAGGATGTGCGCATGTGCTACACCCACAACCGAAGCTGTCCACGTTCATGTTGACGCATGGAATATGGGATGGAAACTCGTCAAGAAAATGCTTGAAGAGAGCCTCCTTCTACATGTCACACGTGCTGCAAAATTTTTCATGTTATATCTTTACTACAATAACATCCAAGTGTCAGATTAATATTAAGGCGATATGCAGAACCAGGAGGGTATGTTTTGAATATCAGCCCAGTTTCTGAAAACATAAAAAGCAACGTCTAGAATAAAGTGATACTCATAACAACAGAAAACTGCTAAGGCAGTCAGATGTGAAAGGACTAACTGTGCCATCAGAATCTCTCCAGCCTGTCAATCATCCACATGCCTGCCTGCAAGAGACTCTAGTCTTGTAGATGTGAACAGAACTACCAGCACAAAGCCAGCCTGCCTGTAACTTCTCAGCCCTCTGGTCCTGTGGGCTCCAAGTCATGTCTAGACTGGCACCACCCACAAATGGGTGTAGGCTGTGGGTACAAGTCCTGATAGTGGTAAAAGTCTCAGAGCAGAAGGTCCTGAAGTATTAGAATGCCATGACGTTGCTTCACTTTGAAACTTTTTGGGTTTCTTCTTATCTGCTTACATCAACAGATGTCAAAACTCACAGCTCTACATACAAGAATTTATCTTTCTTTTTCTTGTATCTCTTAAAAAATTTTGCAATTATACTTTCGTGTTTATTTCAAGGACGAGTCCAGAAGGCAAAACAAAATTACATGATTTGTCTAAAACTGCATGAAACTGAGAGATAAGCATATGAACGTCGGGATGACACGTTTGTGCTTGCGCAACAGAAAAAAAACTTTTTATCCTTGTGTTTAAACACAAATGCAATGCGTTTTCTATTTCCTGTGCTTAAGACTGCTGTTTCAATAGCCTCGCATGTGAAAAGTACAGATGACAACCAGATCAGACAAGTCATTTTATTCATTCAACAGCAACAAGGGAGGGGAAAAAAAATCTCCTCTTATGCCTTTATAATGTCTATTCCTAGAGGAAACGTAGGAATAACCCATCACCCATCACAGTTGCCTTTTACCTCTCACCTCATGCCGCTGCTAAATTAGGTCTCGGACTGGTTCAGATGAACAAATGAGGGCCCCCTTAAACCAGCCAGCTCTGATCAAAAGGGCTCCCACTGGGATTGGAAGGGGCTCAATCTAGCATGGGGGAGTAAAAAGGAGGAAAAGCAGACTTTCTCTTCAGCCCCCCCCCCTCGATTTTCTCCCATCACTCCAGGACTGGCCTCCTTCACTGTACCAAGTTGTCTGGACCAACAGTGCCTGAATGGCTCATTTTTATATGAGGGTAGAGGGTGGGGGTGGGAGCCACAAGAAAAGAGAAACAGCGCTCTGCACTGCGTGGATGGGAGGGGGCGAGTAAAAGGGAACGGGGCACTTTCACTGTTATCTGTTGTCCCTAGTGTCCACTCCTCTCCTCTGCACTCCAGGAACACAGTCACAGTTGTTACCGCTGTTATTAAAGGCAGTGCTCTGTAAGCGACACTGGATAGATGTACACTCCACATACGGCCACAGCGGCTGCCTTACCGCTAAAGAACACATTGCTATGCCCAGCAGGCCTAAGGTGGGACAAAACAACAGAGCCCCCGGAGTGCCCGCTGCAGCCCAGCTGCCCCCCCCCCCTCCCTGACGGATAATTCCAGTGATGCCTCTGACAAGCCATGGTTTAGATTTTGATTTATGTTCTTCTGAAGCTAAAATCAAAGATTCCATCTAGTGCTATTTTATGGCAGCTGAGATGATGTATGGTGCCGTCTCCCAGCCAAACGAAGCTGCTGTGTCTTTGCCCTGGATTTTAATTGCTAAAGTAGCCAGTCAGTGCTCGGGATTCAACAAAAAGCGACCGGCTCCCTCCCTCTCCCACTCCAAAGTGCGGAGGAGATGGCTGCTTTGAAAGAAATTGAATTTAGTTTACAGTAAGTTACTGTTAAATCATTCATATCGCGGCCATAGGGGGTTGTATAACAAGTATAACTAATGGCTCTTGTAATAGGCCAAACTTTGAAGTGTAAATTTTACATGTATATTTAATGTATGAAAATAATATTTTTAGTAAAAGAGTGTAAAAGATTTTATTCTGTTTCCAGAGAAATTAACTGAGGTACTGAGAATTACACTAATGACCTTTGCTTGGTCAGTTTATGTTTTCTTTTGTTAAGGCCTGTTATGTTTGCACTGTATGGCTGTAGACAGGAGACGCCGCTCTCTACATCCAAACATTAGAGAACCGGACGTTCTCACTGCATAATACTTTTTGAAAAGAAACAAACGACAAACAATTACCATGACAAATGGAGCTTTTTTGCAACACTCCCGTTTTTAATCAAAACCCCGAACCGTTTCCCAACCTAGAAGTAAAAATTCACCTTAAAAATGATAATAAAAAAATTCTCAAGGGCTATAAAAACTGATAAACATATGTAAATAAAATCAGGAGTCCGTGTATCATAAATCACAAAAGACGGCCTGCATCCCTCTTAAAAAAAAAAAGAAAAAAAAAAACAGTAACATTGTTTTTCAAATTCTTCATACAAAAATCAATGATGCAAATTAGACAAACAAGCAGGCAATAAATTTTTTTCACATTTGTAGCCCCGCTGTGATTTTTAAATAATTTTTAATAAAGCAGAGTTGGTAGCACCCAACAATTATATCAAACCGAGATATGGAAAAAAAGCAGAACAAAGTATATTTTTTTTTTTATCTCATTTGTACTGCGTGCGTACATGCATCTGCGTCTTTCAGCGAGGAAAATTCTGGGAATAAAACGTCCTGTGAGTATTTTTCTTAGGACGACGGTAAAAACATCCCCTAGAACGGAAAACATTTTTACGTATATGAATGTTTGAAAGAATGAATGAAGCGGCCTTAGGTGAGAGAAGCTCTTGGCGGTAATTTATAACAATGACACAGAAACGACGTTTTCCTAAATGAGGCCTTCAGATAGCCAAACCAGTCATTTATCGTGATGATTAATACAAATGATATTAGTAATAATAAATATGGCAGCCACGCTCAGCGCTGTGCCGGGGGCAGGGGGACGAGGCAGCTCCACCGAGCCGAGGAGCTCGTGTCTGAGGGACAAACAGGTGACGCGAGGATTGAAGATGCATGTTTGTGGCAGCGTGCTTCAAAGACACCACCGAGTGAGCGTTCCCAAAATTCAGGCCTTTTTTTCTGCCTTCCACGGATGTAATAATGCACCAAAGAATGCCATCATAATCGGATGGAATAAGGAGACGCCGTGGCCGCGGCTTTGAACAAATGAAGCTGTCACAGGAACTCGAGACTCGGAGGAGAAATTACAGAGTGGGACTGGGTACTTACGCGCAGTGCCTTCCTCTCCTCTTTCTCCCCCTCTTCTCTCCTTTTCTGGCACACAAGTGTGACACTTATTGGGGCCTCGGCTGGTTATTTAATGGTCCAAATTATTTTTCATCACAAAACACTTCCATTCATCTCACCTCGATTCTATAGATATCAGAGCCCTGTAAAGGTTCAACCTACACCCCCACACCTCCTGACCTCCACCTCCGCTTACCCATGCACACACTCGAGACACACACACACACACACACACACACACACACACACACACACACTTACTGTTCCAGAGAGTGATGATTAAGCCGTGTCCGACTGGAGACCTCCAGAGTCACAATCCTGCGTAACCTCGCCTTGGCTGAGGAGAGAGGAATGTGTGTGGTGTTCCTCTCACTGAAGACGTCCATACCTCAAGCCTTTCTACATAATATACAGCCCCACAGAGTCTGAGCAGGAAAAAAAAATTATATCTGAGAATCAACATAAAAAGTCACTTTATTTGGGGAAAGAATGTGTTGATGTCAGCCTCTGATAAAGTTTATGTCTTCCTGCCATTTTTTAAAAGTAAACATGCTCCACACTACATGACATTACTAAGTAGGTTAAGTATAGCCCGGGGCAATCATCCATCATTACAGAATGTAGCATATTCTGTTCTCTGAAAGGTAAAAGTTTTCCACTGTACCACGATGACATTTAATTTTTCATATCTCCTTCGTAGTCGCGGAATGAATTTTGGCAGACCTGATGCAATTTAGCAGCTTGGCAGTTTAAAATTGGGCAATGAATCACGCGGATTCAATAGGAACGAGTGGCTGCATAATATTTTCTCTGTGTCAGGAGAAAGAGAGAGGTGCCGAGTCTCTGGACAGCGGATCGCTCGTCCTAGAAAGGTCCGCACGGCGTGTGCGGCGTGCGGCTGCCTCCCTAACTTATAAAAGGCGCGAGATTAACACGTGCATTATGTGAGCCATTTAAACAGACACCGGTTTCACTTTTTTTTTTTTTTTCCATCTGCATTCCTCCTCTCTTTTCAGATTCATGAACCGGCTCCACATTAAATTGCCTGTGAGTGACTGTATTCAATTATGCATCTGAGTAATAAACCAGAATGTTGTAACACAGACATAGACGCCATTATCGGAAGTAATAGGAGTTACACGTTAATACACAACAAACAGACTACAGTTCTGACAGCTGTGTATATCTGGAGCTGTTCATAAAAGGAGAGGGAACTAAATAATTTGTCTTTAAATAGTGCTACAGTGCTCTGTAGCAAAGCTAAAGTAGACCGTGTGGTCATACAAAATACCCCGTTTGTACAGATAAAGTACCAAAGTACCACACAGTTTATAAAGTGCTGTGTGTGTGTGTGTGTGTGTGTGTGTGTGTGTGTGTGTGTGTGTGTGTGTGTGCGCCTTTAGAAGGTGAAAAGGCCTACAGGGTCTTCCATTACATTTATTTATATATTTTTTTGACGAAGAGCACAAACGATAGAAATCAATAATGCCAGTTGGGGCCGGTCACAGGACGAGGTGCCACTGAGCGCGCTCAGCTCGGTCTCCACTCCCATTGAGATGAACCCAAACAAGCAAAGAATGGACTGACAACACTTTTGACACAAGCTGTTTATTAGCCTGGGAGGGCAGCGCGGTCTGACCACGCCGGACTTCGGCGTGCTTTAAGGAGTGCAGCAGCAAGCCATTTCTCAGGGTCACGCTCAGGAAAATTAGTGTTTGTTCTTGTAGAAAAGCAAGTGATGAATTGGTTTATTTATATGCTAAAAGACGTGCGCCCTCTCCTTCCCTCACTGCGTACAGTAATTTCACTCTTATGCATGCTAGGCCACTTGGTCAAATAACACTCTAAAAGCAGTAATAACCAAAAATGAGAGATTTTCCCACAGCAATTACCAGGACACTTTTGAGAAAAGGTAGCTTTATATGTATATAAGTCTTGCATCAATATAATACAATTTTATACGTTCTTTAAATTTTAAATAGCAGTACTAGAAATTACTTAATATTATGTCTGACAAAGAATATGCACATAAAAATTTTTTCATAAACTTTATTCTCGGTCACATGTATTCACATGAAAAAACATTTCTGACTGTCATAAATGCATTTAAGGAGAAGTGCAGCTGTAAAACTGCATGTTGAAAATGTTCAAAATATCAAATAGTAAAAATGAATGTATGTGATATTATATAAATGAGTGAGAATGTGTTACCTACAGTTTGAATTCTACTGTACTGTTCTGTATTCTCCAAATAGTTTCCTCTTTGTAATCTTTAATTGTTGGCACTGGTGGTCTGCTTTAAGTGTCTCTGTAATGCAGTTTTGAACTTTGGCCCAGCAGTTTTTAGCTCAGGGCTGCAGAAGGCTCTGGTGAGGCTGCAATCCGCTGTTCGCTTGCAGTGTGTAAAGCATGTCTGGAGCCTCCACAATGCTGTTATTAGCAATACTAAAATGGCCCCCAGCACCACGAGAGAAGGGTGTTCAATTGTCAGGATCTATTCCTTTCTTTCTGAAATTAATGGGCAGGACCACTGTCCCTGCAATTCATGGAGGAATTGATACAGTAGAAATCAATGGAGATGGAAGCCTTTTGTCTGTAAGAGGAATTCAGCAATGAAAAGATACACAGCTGTTCATAAGATGGCAATGAGCTTGCTAAATCATCACCAGGAGACAGCTAGATGATGACATAACCTGGTACTCACAATTAATGCAAAAGCAATGAGGTCTGAAAGATACCTTAATATGTGATCCTTTTTCCAGTTCTCAGTATTTCGTTTTTGTTTTCTGAATCAAAAAGGAAAACAATTAAAGGTAAGTACTAAACATCACGATAATAATGTGTAATTTTTCCTCAATATTAAAAAAACTATCAACATAGCACTCAGAATTTAAACTTTAGTAATTGGGCTCTTGAAGTGTCTACAGTAGGAATGGTATTGAATATAATGACAAGTCCTTTTAGTGTTTTGTCTCGTCTTTAAAGAACTGTCACGAATGGAAAAGTAATGAAGAAATTACAGGCCAAAAGTCAGAAAATTATGTTAACAAACTGCAGAAACCATAAAAGAAATCTGTATATTTTATTATTTCAACCGTTTATAATTACTCTCAACCCAGCTGTTAAACTGCCTCATTGTCACTAAACATTCTGTCATTTAAAAGGTAAATATTAAAATACTTCTAAATGTTGGAGAGTTTTAATGTTTTCCTGCCTCAGTTTATAGTCGTGAAAAAGAAAACACACCCTCTTTCAATTCTACGGTTTTACATTGTAGAACATAATGAAAAATCATCTGGTCCTCACCAGGTCTTAAAATTAGGTAAATACAACCTCAGATGACCAACAACAACACATTTCACCGTGTTATTATTTATTCAATAAAAACTTAGCCAAAATGCCAAAGCAGTGTGTGAAAAATTAAATGCACCCTTTCTGCTTCTGTAGGAATTACGTTTATTCATATAGCAGACACCTTTATCCAAAGCAATGTACATTTCACACCCATTACAACAGTCTTGGTTCTTTGTGTTTTCACCAACCGTGAAGCTAACACTGAGTGTCTTGTTCAAGGACATGCCTGGCTGTGCTTTATTTGAACCAGGAGACTTCCCCATCCCAGCCTAATGTTCTACCAATTCAGCCACCAGGCACCAACTAAGAAGGCTGTTAGCAATCAGGTGTTGCTGAGCAAATGCACTTCATTGATTGATCAGCAAGTGTGACCACTTCTATAAAAGAAGACGTTTTGGCATGTTGCTGTTCTGCAGCATTCAGGTGTGTTTTAATTCAAAGCCAAGGAGGAATAACATCAGCAATGAT
>JABJVR010000007.1:9645308-9674504 GCA_025773905.1 Chitala chitala | reverse complement strand
AGCCCGGGGCAATCATCCATCATTACAGAATGTAGCATATTCTGTTCTCTGAAAGGTAAAAGTTTTCCACTGTACCAAGATGACATTTAATTTTTCATATCTCCTTCGTAGTCCTGGAATGAATTTTGGCAGACCTGATGCAATTTAGTAGCTTGGCAGTTTAAAATTGGGCAATGAATCACGCGGATTCAATAGGAACAAGTGACTGCATAATATTTTCTCTGTGTCAGGAGAAAGAGAAAGGTGCTAGGTCTTTGGACAGAAGACCCCCCTCCCAGATGATCCCCCCCATCCTCTGACTCCACCCCCTTTCACGGAATTCACAACATGCATCTGCTGTCTCCCTCCTTCTCTCTAACCTAAGAAAAGACATTAACGAGACTTTGCAGAACCACTCCAGTAATTGTTGTCCTTTGTTTTTAATGTTTGTTCACACTTGTCTTTACATGGACTAGACACAAGCGTTCATATTTCTTATAACCTCACGTCCACAAACCTACACATCCGTGCAATAAACCAGAATAGCACTACAGGCGCTGAGGCAGTTTACAACATACATTTTTATGGTGGCATAACAAGGGCACCCAATTGAAGGAATATACTCGGTTCCTTAAAAACAGAACCTAAATGATGCAGACGATCCATAAAAGCAACATTGTACATTATATGTACTTCAGTGACACTTTCAAGAAAGTTATTATAGCCTCGACAAAACTGCTTAAACCAAATATCTGCAAAAAATAACATGTTGTCCAATTGCATATACACAAATTTTTATACATATTACAGTGTTCAAGGTTGAAAATTCAAAGAAGTTTATTAAACCCAGGAATGGGGGGCTGCTTTGCCTCTTTACAACTGCACTCTACTTGACAAGAAAGAAAGAAAGAAAAAAAAAAAACACCACTACAACAATGACAATAGTAGAATAATATCATAATATATATGAATATATGTATATGAATAGTGATATGAATACAGTCCAGATATAGTCCTGTTTCAGTATCAGTCCCTCTTATAGTAAGGAGATGAGTTGTAAAGTTTAATGGCCACTGGAAGAAAAGGTCTTCAGTGGTGTTCTGTGGAGGACTTGGCATGGATAAGCCTCTGGCTGAATTTGCTCATCTGTCCAGCCAGCACACTGTGGAGTGGGTGGGAGGTGTTGTCCAGGATTTAAAGGAGTTTGGTCAACATCCTCCTCTCAGCCACAACATGTACAGGGTCCAGCACCACTCCCAGAATGGAGACAGCTCTTTTGATTAGTTTGTCTAATCTCTTAGTGTCCAACACCTTCATGTTGCTGCCCCAGCAGACCACAGCACCGAAGATGGCACTTGCCACCCTAGAGACTCATAAAACATCTGCAGCATGGTGCTGCAGACACTGAAAGAAATGAGCCCTAAGCCTCCGCAGAAAGTAAAACCAGCACTGGCCTTGTTTTATATATATATAATATGCATGAAACATTTGAGCAAGAGCAAAAACTGCAATATAAAACCGTATTTCCTTCGTTCACAGCACAAAAGGAAAAGCAGAACATGTTTGTCTTGATAAAAATCTACTGTAGGTATATAACACCCCCTCATCTTTCTCCAACCACCAACAACCCCCTCCCTACTCACACATCACCACCAAACAACCCCCCCCCTCCACTTTTTAAAAGCTATATGTGCTTTTAAAAGGTGAGAAGGTCCATAGGGTCTTGTATTTGATTTTTGACAAAGAGCAGTAAAGGGTAGAAATCAATAACGCCTACCCCGGCAAGTGGCAAGTGAAAGGGGCTCACGGAGCGCGCTCAGTGCAGACGAGCCCAAACAAGCAAAGAATGGACTGACAACGCTTTTGACACCTGCTGTTTATTAGCCCTGCCGAGCGGGAAAGCGGGCTGGGGCCAGAGCCCGGGAATGACCACGCTCGGAGGAGCCGTGGGGCGCGGCGGCCATTTGTCAGGGTCACGGGCAGGAAAATTAGTGTTTATTCTTGTAGAAACGCCCGTGATGAATCGGTGCATTTATATGCTAAGGGTCCTCATCGCTGTCGCGGCTCCTCACCGCGGAGCAGTCATTTCGCCCTCATACATGTGCAAATGACCGGGCCGCGAATGCAAAAAGCACAACTGCGAGATGTTACAAACACACGGATGAGCAAGTCGTGAGCTTAGTGCTTACTATTAAGCCCTGTTTGAGATACTGGAATGTTGTCCTATTTTGCTCAGCTCTGGGCTCTCCCACCTCGAGTCCAGTTTTGAAAATTAATCCAGCATCAACGTGCCCGAAGCCAGAGTCTGCAGACGAAAAAAAGCAGCGTTTCATGTGGAATTAAATTAAGCACATTAATGTCGTCCAGTACAATCCTGCACTCGTCTGTGGCAATAAATTTGGAAAGCATCTCTTTTCAGGCTCACAATGCTTTTGATTTCGTTCCATTTACAAGATAAAACTTTGTTTTTTTTTTTTTTAATGAGTAGTGCGTTTTGAAAACGTTACCCTGGAGTTGCTGTTGGGCACTTATTGTTTATGTTGTTCATTGTTTTGTTAGGTCACTCCATTGTCGATGATAAATAAGGGAAATACTTGGAGATAAACATAATTTTTCATGATTATCAGTGGATTTATGTACTTGAAACATAAAAAAAATAAATATGGTATGGTTAAAGGTGCACAACTGAAGTAACTATTTCTGCAAATTAGACATTTTCAACAATACACTGGTTTTAAAATCTAGCAGCACTTTTTTAGAGTTTATTCTAATGCATTTCTTAAGGTGGGGAATAAGCAAATAATCACAGTTACTAAATGAGAAACAGTGGTGAGTTCTCCACTTTTGATCAGACAGGATTACCTCACAGCAAACCTGCCACTTTTAATGGCCTACGTTCAACCTTAAGATCGTTTTGTCTCTTTCAGGCCATGTCTGTTGTTTAAATCCATGTGTCATGATTGCAGACAGGTGTCCTCCTACACCTTAAAGATCAGTCTTCTTGTTAATACCAAGGCCTGCTGCGTGTTGGAACATCAAGTCAGGCCACAAAACAGTGACAGCCAAAGACAGCCAGAATATAGCTACCAAAGCCATTTGTAAAGATCACGGTGTAAAAGCACCATTTTACCCTGTCCCAACAACATAGATGGGGGTGGGGGGCTAATGGCTTGTAGAAGTGAGAGGCAAAGTAAGATAATTTCTGGACAATTGCTTTTTTTCTGCAACCTCCTAGTGAGTAGTCCCTATTCAACCCAACCCTCTAAAGTTTCACAGCCAATGTGAATATGCACATTCCCAGGCACAGATGGGTTAACAGATGGGTTACACTTACAGAGCAGTCACATGGGCCTGTGGCTAAAATTACACACACTGTGACTGCATTCACCTACAACATCACTTTCAGTGTGTGTTTCCCTGGTACTAGCTGTTTGTCACCTGCCAGTCAATAAATTTAAAACCTGAAATCAACAGACATTTAGCAAAACTAGAATGACTGAATAATGTGATTTTATTATTATTTTTTAAACAGGGTAAAACTTGTAAAAGTTACAATGCTTGAACACCAAATTAGATATTAACTACTTTGAAAAATGTGCTTAATTAATCTTCAAATTTCTGAGCTGGTATATGACAGTACATTGCAGGTATTGCAACATACGGATCTTGTGCCGCGTTGTTGCAGACACTTCCAACACTTTCCACAGAAACCATCAGCAAAACTAGGAAAAAAAAAAATTACACTTGATATTTTCTTGTGTGGGAAGTGTTACAGGCCTAAACAGCAAACTGGCATCTCCAGCATTACAAAACAATGCAACATTAAACATAATGACATTAAAGTCAGGACTTAACTGCAAACCACAAATATGTGTTGGTTGCAAAATAATTTCAACATAACAGTTAACTGGCAAGAGTAAAAAAGTGGCCTTTTCAAGATGTGCATAGCAATTATATACTGAGTTACAACTGCCACTGTAAGTACATTTTGTAATAAACACTTAAAAAAGTGTCTGCATTGCTAATTTATTCATTTATCCATTCACTTCCCAATTGATTTTCCTACACAGGCTTACAAGCCAGTACCAGGCAGAGCAAGGTTCAATACAGGGTACACACTGGACAGGGCGTCAGCCCATCTCAGAGCCATTGCTAATTTAACTTGTATTTAGTCATACTCTAAGTTGCCATTTTGCTTCTAATTGGTGTGGAGGTCAGAGTCTGGAATAAAGTGTTTCTGGGAGAGCAAACAGCCACACTGCCAAAGCAATATGGTAAGACTGCTGGCCAGCCGTCAGTGAGACTGGAGGGTGGAAACTCATTTTTGCATGTCTCTTCTTGTTACCCTTCCCCACATGTGCCACTTTACCAGTGCAATTGAAATAATGCTCTTTTCGAAGCCACGGAACAACTTGAAAAATTTCTCTTCTTTTGCTTCAGTGCAGAGAGACCGTTGGAGATATCCACTCGTCTTTCCTGTGAAATTATGGGCCTTGTGTACGGGCCTGCCGTTCAGTGCTCCTTTCCAGAGCGATGGGAGCTCAGGTGTCACTGTGAATTGGAAAGGAATGGGGGGGTTGGGATTTACCAAGCGTTGGTGGAAATGCCAATCACAGAACTGTAGCGCAATGAGTGTAAGATGTGTCCCCAACAAAGACACAATATAAATGGCGTTACCCAGGATTCTTACTCAGGAAGCTGTTCAGGAATGATTTTTGCTTGTTTGTTTTGGTGGAAAGAAAACTTTGACATGGAGATTCACAGCAGTTGCCAAAGGGGAAACATTTTGTCCATAACTAGGACAAGTAGAATGAACAATGTAAATAATGTTTTTGATTACCTATTTTACCAACATTTGTGATCTATATCTTATAAAATGTGATCTAAATTGTCATCTAAACTATGTTATGAAACACCATGCTCTCCCTGGTTATACCTGTTCAAGGCTTGCTTTAGAGAACATGGTCATATGTCCACAATATTTGGAGGAATTGTAATTACCAAGATTTTTAAATTCTTTGATGAAGCTAAATTCCATGAAGCCAGGAATGGAAATGAAGCAATTTAGAGCTGATAGCTTCAGTGTTCTGAGGAGGTGGATGTGATTTAGTGTTGAGAGAATGACTCTGACTCTGACGTTGACATGCACCGCAGTCTCAGTGGAATGGTCCAGGTACCAAGAGCAAAAATTTATGTAACGTTGCTGCCTGATTAAAACCTCACAGATCATGTTAATGTGTCATTTTGTATTAATTTATCCATATTCAGGTGATGACTGACACTGTGTTTAAAACTGCCAGGAATGAGGCATGGTCAGGCCATTAATCTGACTAACTGTCAAAGTCACACTGTCATGGAACTCTCCAGGAGAATGTGACTCATTCTGTCAGAGCACGTGTGCTTTTTACCCAATAATGATTATAAAGATAAGCTGATGCTTTTCCAAAATTAACAAGAAACACACACGCACACGCCAAAGAAACATAATGAATTGAATAATACCTGGAACGAAGTACTGTACTAGAGAGCATGTTTTATATATTGACTTCCTTTTACAACAGTTGTCCAATCTGTAAACACATTCAAATGTATGCATGTTAATTGTTTTGCCTTGTGTACTTACATTCAATCATATTGCATTAATCACAATTACTAGAAACTTTCACATCTAAAGTTAAGATTTAATCTTTTTGTGCAGTTGGATGTTTGGTAAGACTTGAACTAGATTTCCTAAACTGCTTCTACACAAATCTTTAGCTTGCGACCTATTCTGAGACTCAAACCAACAACCATTGCATCATGAGCGGGGCATCAATACGACCATGCCACGAGCTGCTGCTGCTGTCCTCTCTGACCATTTTCCCCTCTTTAGAGCTGTGGAAAAAAAAATCCCATGATTGTATCTGTGTTCCGCAGGGCCCAGTCACAAGGCATCTCGTCCTGACAGCTTCTCTCCAGGTGAAATAAAAACCAGGCTGATAAAGAGGACATCGCTGACGGGATTTAATCGGTTTGATGATTTCCTCCACGGGTGACGCCGATCCGGTTGTTTCCGACGCGGGGCCACAATTGATGCTCACCTGGTTGACATTCACTAATGGGGATCCCACACTGATGTGTGGCGGCAGAGAAGCAAATTTATGGAGTCATGGATGAAGGTAATGCAAGGCAGCCCTGTCTGGGAATTTAACCAGCCCCTGCCACTCCCCCAATCCATTCAGACTACAGTCATTCAGATCATATCCTTCTCCTATCCACTATTTAATATGTCTTAACTGGGGACTCCATCGGCCCTAGAGAGAAATGAGGCCTTCTTCATCCATCCTCCATCTCTTCATCTCTGTCCTACATGTCGTGACTGCTTGCCTGATATATTCATTTAACCAATTATTGTAGCTAGTGGAGGCCTGCACACTAAATTCACTGTGCTGTACCAATAGGTGGAAAGACTTTTGTATTAAATTTGGATATAAAACTAATCTGTCCCGTATTTATAAATATATTTAATGTTTTTTTTTTCTATTGATAGCAGTGAGCACTTCCAGTTTCTTAATAATTGTCTGGGATATTTATCCTCAAGTCACCTATTGCCAATAATGGAGTCCCAGGTACCAATGTCTTCAGACAGGCAGTGTTGTATAAAGTACCTGAAAGCCACACTTAAATAAACATTCTGATATTTTACTATAAAATTACTTAAGTAAAAGTCAAAGTCACTCATTGCAATTTTATGTAAGTGAAAGTATGAACGTATCTGTTATTAACTGTACTTAAATATCAAAAGTAGTTTGTGAATAAATGTACTCAAGTATTGAAAGTAAAATTATCTCGTTAAAAAAGTAGTTAGAATTTGAAGAGCTCCAAGTTATTTTGTAATGCCCTCTTTTATAAATTATTAATTATTGCACCACCTAAAAAAAAAAAACAAAAAGTATATGTACCATGCCGTACCACATACCATACCACAGACAATCTGTATATTGCTAATGTGTAATATTGTGTTCAGAAAAAGATATACTATCTCAATAGCAAGTCTAACATGCTTCTCTTACTTAACCAGCTAATTAACTTCATGCAATTCTAAAGAAAAGATTAACTGTAATGTATTGATTTTCATTTCTGTGTTAAAAAAAAAACAGCATGCTACAACTGACCAGTGGGTAGCCTTAGCTGCTCACCACTACAGACAAATTTCTTACCTTTGTTTACAGATAGCTAGCCTTAATGTTAAAAAAAAACAAAAACGTAGCATGGCCAATATGTAGCCTACTTAATGTTAGATTCACAATCATAATACTGACATAATGTCATATTAGTGTAAAAAAATGTTAAAATGGGGATTTTTGGTCATTTTATTACTATTTTTGGCCATTTTGTTACTGTTTTTAGGTCATTTAATGTTTCCTTTTGGTAATTTTGTGACCAACTAATATTAGCTAAGGTTAATGTTAGCAAAATCCATAATGCAGCATAGCTAGTACAAAGCCTACATAACATTAGATTTAGAATCACAGCATTAGCATAATGTTATTGCTAAAAAAAATTATGTTAAAACTGCTTAATACCTTAACCACATAACTCTGTTATGTTGATCTGTGTTTTAACTTGCCTCTATGTGTTTTTTGTATTTCAACGGGGAGTTTTTGAATGCCAGAATTTCAGTGCTTTTTGGCGAGCACAGGAGGCACTTCATGTGATATGACAAATCCTTCACGACAAGAAAGGAAAACATCTCTTGGAGAAATGGCCTTGACTGGTGTGCCTCATTTACAGCAGGTGGTGTTGCTGAAGAAGTTGTGTTAGCAGATGTAGCAGGTGTTGGGGCAGCATCACTGCTGCTAGAGGATGCTGCTGCTTCCATGACAGCTTCTTTCTGCTGCCCTTTTGACCTGCCTGAGCTTGTTACATTGAAATCACAGACCAAAAACAAAAACTTTGGGAGCATGTTCTTTTTTTGTGTAGTAAGTAACGAAAAGGCCAAGTGAGAAATGTATAGAAGGAAAAGTATGCATTTTATTTAATTAGTGGAGTAAAAATCAACATTAATTTTAAAAGTCAAGTAAAGTACAGATACTCCCCAAAAAATACTTAAGTACTGTAACGAAGTACTATTACTTTATTACATTACATCAGTACAGAGAAGAGCTCAAGTTCGATGGCCAAACTGGACTCTTGTGGAGCTCCCAGTTAAGCATAAGGACTGCATCCGAGACCCACAGCTGGCAAAGAGATCTTGGAGTCTCACTTACTTCCAACTACAAGTGTTGTGTGTCTTTGATGGGCTGAATTTAAACTCATTTCCATTAAAGGGGAGTGGCTCACACTCAGTTGGACAAAGTGTGTGTGATGTATATAATGAGATCATCACAATAATGAGTCTTTAGCTGAGTGATGTTGTTCCAGTACTGATAAGACGCATGGGAGCAGCTATGCTACTTAACATTCCAAAGATTCCACTTAAAACTACAACAAGTGTGCGCTCCCACACATATTCAAACTATTCTCAGTTTGTTATATTTAGTGTGCTGAATATATAATTATATATTATAATTCATGTACGTGTGTCGTTCGCAGTTAACGTAATCATTTATCTGGATGGATTTTATCAGGGTGCTCGAAGGTCCTAGAGAATGTTGAATAGAACAACACTGACTGGCTAACTATGGTGGCAGCCTTACCCTGGTATGACACAAAGGTTAACTAAGGCTTGGCATGCCATGACACAGCCCACGGAAGGTCTTACAGATTGAACGAGTGTGGGTTTGGACTGCTATTGTCCAAGTGTGCTATATGGCACCACTGGAGAGACCAGCACCAGGACGCCTGCCAAGAGGTCTGCTGGGTCAGTCAGTCGTGGCTGCTGCAAGAGCGATTTCCAGGGGATTCTGGGAAGGCAGCCGTGCCAAAGTGAGACGCACTTCCTGGCATCATTTTCACTTGGTGACAGGCACTTTACAGCAAGCAGTACCGCTGAAGACTATACTATGCCACTCTTTATTTATCGTGATATTCCTTACCATCCATACACTTCCTGGCAGAGAGGGATTTTTCCTCACCCAGGTGAAAGCTGGCTCCAGTTACTTACATGCTGAACAACGTTGTTCAGCGTGGCCTTTCAGGAAATGCCACAAAGGCATTAACCTATATATACCTGTGATGAAATGAGGAGATACTGTCTCCTAATAAAATCCAGAGGCCCTTGTTCACATCCATTTTAAAACCAAATGTTACCTTTGCATGAAAATAGAAACCCAGTTGCCACGGAGAACACTATGACTTATTACTTTGTGGTTATTATTAACACAGAGAGGATGAGATCATTTTGGAATATGTATTTTGGGACGTTCTGAACTGCAATCATGAGCAGTGTTGTGCTAACCAGACACCCCTAAAAGGAACACAATTCCTTTGTGTTATAGTGCTTCTGTGTCAGTGGGTTAGTGCTGTTATCAGCATGTCACACATACTTTTAGCATTAAGAACAAAAATGTAATTTGAAACATTATTACACATAAAAAGTGGGCCTACATTAAGAGATACACTCGACATTGCGGTCATTGTTTAATTCAACATGTTATCGTGCAACTTCAGTTTGTATTGTACAGTGTGTAGGAGCGGTTCTATATGTTACTGCACGGCTTTGTCAGAAAGAGCCAGGACATTGTTAGGTAATAAGGTGTTCGAGCAGCGCATGTATGTCACCTTAATGTATGGCCCTGCATTAATCCACCGTCAGCATGCACTAGCTAAACCTGGGACACAGATCTATACTCCTGTGAGATAAGACCACAAACATTTGTCATTTCATGGCCAATCTCTAATAAGGTTAACTGAAGAGAATACACTGAAAGACCAATGTACAAACAGTGTGCGCGTGTGTGTGTGTGTGTGTGTGTGTGTGTGTGCTTCCATAAATGATTGAGAGAGGGAGAGCGAGAGAAAGAAGGTGTGTCTGAAAAGGCCCTGAAAAACATGGCCAAATAACACCCGAGAAGCAGAGTTAACCAAAGTGTCAAGATCGCCGCTTGGCCTCTTCCCAAGAGGAACAAGTGTGTCCTACCGAGTGCTGGCCAATTTAAGGAGCAATCTGACAACGAATAATAAAACTCTCAGCTCTGACGGACACTGCCTGCCGTCACTGACAGAGGCAGTGTGTTCTCCCAGCATTTGACACACACAACATACATCTGACACCTTGTTCTGCTATGGTTGCCTCTCTAAACAAGTTACACTTTGTTAAATCCTTCTTTATAAATACACACACACACACACACACACAGACACACACAGCAAAAAAAAAAAAACCTCAGCTGATACAATCTTTCAGGACATCTTTCCATTTATGTACTGCATGCTGCATAATCTACAAAATTAATCATCCCTTTATAAAACAATTTTAAAATATAGATGATATATTGTTAAATATTTAAATAGGGTGGTTATTCTGGCATAATGGTTAACCTTTAAGCAGACCAAATAACCTCAGGATTACTGTGCTTGCCGCTGATTTAGCGTTCTTGACATTATCTTTCTGTGCCACACGTTCTGAGGGCCGGTGTCTCCTTCTGACGCTATAGGAAGGAAATGAAGCAGGTGGCTGAAGCTTACAGCTTCCTCCGCGGGTAGGGCCACAAAGCAGCTTTACAGTAAGTCATTAATCAGCCATTATAAATCAAGAGTCACTTCCATTGTTTTCTGTCCGTTTAGTTTTGCCACGTCTGTTGCAGAACACTGTTCACATTAACATAACAAACATAAATAAGATTATTGTGGCAGCTGAATTTATAGCTCAGGAGCAGGAGCTTAGTGCTGAAAGGAGACGGAAAATAAGGAGGCAGGAGGAACGTGGGAAAGAGGAGGGGAAAAAATAAGGCATTGTGGAAGCGGATATTAAGGAAGACATCTCATGTGGTAACTATGAGCTAAGCAAGTAACAGAGGATTGGTGTGATACGTGTTTCCACAGACTAAAAAGCAAAAAAGAGACAAACTTAGAAAGCACTTTGAAATTTACAAAAGTATAAAAACTTTGTGGACATTGTCAGAACAGTTTACCTTTGCTTTATGGATTTTGAGGTTTAAGTCTCTCCTTTTAGAGAGCTGTGGCTGTCTAAGGAAGAAAGTATGCCTGATCTTGGTAAGGGTTCTGGATAGCGCTAATGTTGAAGGCACTACATGTACAGTATCACGTGAAAATCAGAGGCAACAACTCTGACTTGGACCACGTTTGGGTTTTTTTTTATGCATAAAAAATTTATGTTGACAGACAAGGAAAGGTTGAGATATTTTAATTATAGGCCTTCATAAATTGGATTCCACATTTCTTAATTCATGAATATTTATTAAATCTGTGAATACTGTTGCATGTTAACTGAAGGACTGATGTATCTGCTGAAACGGCATGCTGAAATATCGGCCCCTATCGCTCACTAACTTTCCTTTCTGTTTCATATTCCCCACCCCCCAAGTCATAGAAGTGGAGGACCTTGAGAAGAATCCTGACTCTCAGAAGTGAGAGGTGCCAAAATAAAACAAAGCCCCGAGAAGGCTTGCACTCTGTGGAGATTCTGCTCCTTAAACAATACATTCTTATCGCCCGGAGCTGTTGTCACAGATATCTCCTCTCATAGCAAGAGGAATTAGCAAACTCTTTGTAACAGTAATTGATCCTTTTTTTTTTTTCCAAGGCACCATTTTTTCCCCCTTTTTTTGCCTTATTTTAAAAGATGCGGCTGTCTGACGACTTAACGCACCCATGAAAAGGAAGAGTCACATCGCTTGATTGTCTTTTTACTAACAACCAGAAATGATTCCCAAGACAATTGAGGTTCGGTGTTAAAAAAAAAAAAATAAAATAATAAAAAAATAAAAAAACACAGAATGTGCCAAAAAAGGAGGGGAAGTGTGGAGAACAAAAGCAGAGAACATAAAATGTGTTAGATGTCAGAGTGACGGGCAATTCAAAGGCACGATCGACAATTAAAATGTACTCGGCTGATATTTTAAACATCCCCACTATCTATGGGATTACTTGTCCTTTTGAGTGGCTTTCTGGCAGTACTTTGAAGCTGCAGTCCTCGTTACCAATGTCAATGATTTCCAAAGTTCGCATTCTCCTCCAAGCCTGTTCTCTCTGTGCGATTGACTGCGAGAATGTCAGCCTGATGTACATCTCATCTTGTCTACTTAGAGCTGATGGGGATCTCAGAACAAGAAATATATCTTTGGTGTGCATGTGTGTGTGTGTGTGTGTGTTGGTCTTTTTTAGCTAATGTAAATTTTTTGTAAACAAGTATTTTTCCATATACATTCATACAGAAACACATGCATTTAGATCTGAGATACAACACAGGTGACCAGAGTGCTTGTGTCTGTTATTATTTGGACACTGGATATTGACAGTAACTATAGTGGGTGTGTGTGTGTGTGTGTGTGTGTGTGTGTGTGTGTGTGTGTGTGTGTGTGTGTGTGTGTGGGAGCATAGGTGTAGTTAGAAATTGAGAAAACTTCTCAACTGTCTAGTCTTCCTACTTTTTAGTGTCATTGCTGAACTGTGCACGGGAAGCAAAAAAGGATTTCACACACACATGCACAAACATACAGTTTTTCTTTCAATAACGTTTAATTGCCACAAGACGTAATTAAAACACTAGGATGCTAAAAGCATCTCACACTGACAACCTGCTCATTAGAGAGAACCTTCATGTTTTCATTGGAGTCTTATTAGCCAGGATTTATTAGAAGCACAAAGCTTGTTTTGACCCGGGAGTTGCTGGTGTAGGGAACTACTGCACAACTTTTGTGGATTTGCAATGTTTTTACAGTTACCTACACTTTCAGTTTTGCAGATCTTCATGCACATTGTTTAAGCTGTATAAACAGCTAAAATATTACAGGGGAAAGACAGAGAAAGGCCAGAAGCTGAGCAAACAGTAACTCTCTCTGACCAATCAGATCACACTGAATGCTCATTGGCTGCTCCTTGACACACGGCTCCTGCATGTGTTTCTGATACTAAACAGTTTGAGTGCTTTCAAAGTGTCACATCAAAGTTGTCTATTATCACAGTTTTCTTCTAGTGTTTTTTTCCCCACCCAATGATAATGGACACCATTGGCTGGATGATGTCACTGACAGCGTCACGAAAGGCACGGACTCACAACCTGAATAAAAAGCAGAGTGGCCGTGAGAAAGAATGAGATGTTTTTTCCTTTATGCAAGTAAAGATTAATTTTGAAATTATGGTCCTGAAAAGTAAATCCCGAAAAAAAAAAAAAAAACAGGCGTGCAGGACAGGAAAACATACTAACAACTTCTAACAACTTCGACAATTTAAAGAATATGCAGTGACTGTCACTGTTTTCTGTCATCTGTGTTAATATTGGTGAGCTGAGTTAAGGAACAGGCACTGCCTTAAGATGCAGTACAGCGCATCAGAATGAAAATCACTAGTAGAATTACCCCAACAAAAATGTGAATTTTGCAGCTGTGTGTGTCTGAGGGGAGAAATGACAGAAGAGACCTGAAGCGCTGCCGTGGTTGTAGGACGAGGCCTGTCCGTTTTCCTTTTCTCACTTTCATCCCTTCCTGCCCTGCTTATCCACAATGCTATTCTTCAGACTTCCAGCCTGTCACTTGAGCATGAGCACCCTTAATTTAAAGGACTAGCATGTCCGTGGCCTGGCTGCTGTCGCCGGGGAGATAGGCAGATGCTGTAGACGAGTAGGTGCGGGGGGGGGGGGCCCACAGGGTGCTGTCCTAAGGACCAGAGGGGGGATAGCAGAAGGGGACAGCCTAAATGAGGCAGGTTTATCAGCTCCACCTCTGCTGTTAAATTAGCCGGCCCACGTGTGATAAAGCGTAGAGCATGTCGGGGTGTGTGTGTGTGTGTGTGTGTGTGTGTGTGTGTGAGGGGAGGCGGACAAGTGCTTGTGCGAGGAGAGCAGGAGCTGTTTGGGCCTTGTCGGCTGTCAGTCACCCTCTGTGACTCAGGCACAAGCCCTTATCACTACTCTGCTTCTGCATTTCCTTTGACCCGCAGGTTGCCTCTAGACAGGGCCTGTCTGTAAGTGTTTTGGATTCGTTGTTTGAGCGTGTGCGGCTGGGGAGGAAGATGAGAAAGGTACAGCAGGAGAGTCCTTTTGGTAAAGAACCAAAGCCTCTCCACACCTTCTGACAGCCAGTGTTAGCTGCTCAAATGCAACTTCTTTCTATGCAACAAAATCCATTGTTATCCTCATGCATGTTGCAATTGATGATGGCTAATCTACTTTAATTTGGCTTGTTTAATCATCACTTGAGTACTCATACTCAAGGCATTGTCAAAACAGGGCATTATAAAATGTGTGAATGCCTCACAGTTCCAAGCCACCAAATGTTCATAAATGCTTTCCATATGTCATTATTAGTACACTTTAGTAAAATGGTACTTGGTTATGTCACTCTATTAACAGTGTGCTAATGTTACTTCACAACTTGCTTCTTAAGACCCACAAGCAAAGAAGTCTGAAAATTTAAAAAAAAAAAAAAAAAAATGACCATCTTTTATTCAATTGATGAGTGGCATGTTTGAGTTTCGGTGGAGTTTTTAAGAACACCTGATGAGGCAGTCAAAAATATTGTCAGTCAGTCATCTTCTATACCATTTCATCCTGTTAAGGGTTGCGGGGAAGCCTGGAGCCCATCCCAGAACACATATGGCGCAGGGTAGGAGACACCTAGGGTGGGGCACCAACCTACTGCAGGGCATGCATGCACACACACACACACACACACACAACGAGCAATTTTGGACATGCCAATCAACCATAACCCGCATGTCTTTGGACTGTGGGAGGAAACCAGAGAACCCCCACCAAGCATGAGGAGAACATGCAAACTCCACACAGAGAGACCCAAGGCGAAAATCAAACCCCAGGCCTGGAGGTGCGAGGCAACGGTGCTAACCACCACGTCACCGTGTCGACCTAAAACACTTCATAGCATTTAACCTGGTTGTTAGTACAGCATGATGTATTTATTGTTATAATAATGTTCATTCAAAAAGCCACTTAACTCTAACAGGAATAAAAGTGACCTTATTGTCTATCAGACACTGTTTGTCCATCACAGCTGTCTGAGCCGTACCTGACATTACAGCATCCCAAGCCATCTTCCTTACATTTAAGTGCTCTTTGCTGCCAGGGGATTGCGGATTAACACCCAGGACAGCGAGTGCGGCTGCCACACAACACAAGCTGGGGTAGATTTCCCATTCGGGATCAGAGTGAAATGAAGTCAGCTCCGATTCGGCGGGACGTCGGTGAGTCCTTCTGAGTAAACCGGCTCTGTCAGGTTGATGTGAGGCTGTCACCTCGTTGTGACACCATATAATATGAAATGATATCGAACAACGCGAGTTTGGCACTAAATTGTTAGCGGGGTTTTAGCTCCGACAGCAGCCAGTTTATCGCTTTAATCCCAGGGTCTTTTAACCCTCTTTGACGTAAATTGAGGTTGGCTTTTGTGGAAAAAAAAAACCTACACTTCACTCTGCCCCTCTCTCTCTCTCGCCTTCTCTTTACCTAAAACTGCTTTTAACAATTTATGCTCTCGCGTCAGCCGTTCACTTTGACTGACAGCCAGATGAAAGGTCTATTAAAGGGAGGAGGGAAAGGATGGCCATTGAAAGAAAGAGAGAGAGAGAAAGAGAGATGGAAAAAACAATCACACGTCTTTTTAACCTGTATAGCTATTACACTCATACAGTTTTAAAATATTGTTAACTTACAGACAGGAAACAAAGAAAGAGAGAGGAAAAAAAAACAACGCAGAGACACGATAGTGCTGTAATTACAAAAAAAGAGGCTCGACTGGAAATCAAATTACCAAATATAACAGGAGCTGTCGATTGTGATATCAATGGCTTCCATTCCCATTTGGTTGAGATGGAAAAGGGTGCGTACTTCTAATTAATTGCCTTGAGCCTTCATTATTTGCCGACAGCCATTGTTAAAACTACAGGGATTAAGATAAATTGTGTTTACAAGCAAGGGAAAAACTACTTATGGAGTGTTAATCTGACACAGCTCTATATTGACAAAGATAGGAATTATGAAGGGAACAAACAATGTGGGGTTAAAAAAAATGAGTGGTGGGGTCTCGTGTGTGGCAAGAGAGTGTCCAGTGAAAACTGCCTGAATGTCACCCAGGAATTTAGAGAATGATGCTCTTGAGCAGAATTTACACCTCAGTCATCAGTATCCCTCAGAAATTATTTCACAGAGATCTTAAATAACTGACAGTGATCTTAGTTCTGCAGAAGAGCTAAATTGAATTCATACTCGAACATTTTGGCCAACATCTGCTACTGCCAAGGATGACTGACAAGTGACTTCTTAAGCCTGAGAGCGAGGTGAGTATGGATCAGTTACCTTAGGTGTCTTTAGCGTGTGTTCTAATTATTCCTAAATAAGTGGTGGAACCCCTTCTGTAGAAACAGCACATTAAGCCTCTGAGACTCTGAGCCTGGGTCTAAAAATGCATAACAGGGAAGGCTTACGGTCAGAAACTTTTAAGGGACAAACACAAATTAAAACACAGAGAGGAAAAAAACAAATGGGATGAGAGTTCAGGTGAAAGTGTACATTTACCATGAGTAGCAAAAACCTGTGCCGCTTGCTAACAACCCATATAAAGCACAACACACACAACATGATAACGATTAAACAGGAAATGAGAACCAGGTGGGACAAACCAACAGATGAGCTGTTTAGCTAGTGATGCTATACGACTCCCTCTGTCCCAAGACAGACTACAAACCAGCGGTGTAGCTTGGGGAGTGGACTGCACCATTAGAGAGGGGTGACTCCACAAGTGCCCATGTCAGTTGACTAACTTGCCAAGACATTCATTTGCATCCCCTCCCCATTCCCCAGGAACACAACTTTGAAAACAGGCTCAGTCAGCAAGGATTCGTTAACACACCAGATGATACCAACCATAGCAATGCTACTGTTACAACCATGTCCCTCCCACCCCATTTCCTTCCCACAGTGTTAAGACATAATAAAAGCTGCCTTTGCTTTTTCACTTTGTACACACCCTTTACATTTTCGTTTTCTTCCATTTGCTCTCATTCAGATGCTGCTTGCCTTAGCGCTGTACACTGAGTTTCATTTCCACCACTGAGCTAATTGTCCATGTGTTTCTGCATTACATTTTACTTTCCAAACACATCAGGCTGAGGGGAATTTGTAATTTCAATTATCTTTATTATGTCATTGAGTAACTGTTTTTGATATACAATGCATTGTGCTGGGGACTTAAATCAAATCTGGAGTCTAAACTGCCTTGTGTACCCTGCCCCCTGGGATAAGACCCCGCCCACTGAAATTCTGATTGGATAAAATGGCAAGCAGCTTCTGAAATCATATGCATGAATATTAGAAGATCAAAGGCCTGGTCAGAGTAAAAGCCTATAAGCTCTCAGAGCTATGATTGTATGTATGCCATCTAGGAAGATTGTACTGTTACTCCACTGATCTAGATTCAGTCCGTTAAGATAAAGTTTAGCCACTACTGTTGTAATCTGGTCTCCACTCTCCTGGATGGAGTCTTCTTTAAGAGGTTTCTGCTATGACACAAGAGATAATCTTTCTGCAACCCCAACCCCCTCCCAGCTTTGCTTAAGGCACTGTAGGGGAGAAATGTTTGTGTTAGCAGGTGAATCCAAGAACACTGCAAAAGAAACACACCACAAAGCGCTCTGGATAGATTTAGGTCAGCTCTACAAAACAAGAAGAATGCCAGGCATTCAAACAGCCTGACACACACACACACACACACACACAAACGGATGGACGGACACACACTTGTAAGTACACATGCACAGTCCAATCGTAATGATTAAAAAAATACACAAAAATGTTTATATTTTGTACTGACTCTAATTCGTTTCAAACTAATGTAATCTGAATTAGTATGTATGTAGTGAAGTGGAAAAGATTAGAATACTCTAGTCCTGAAGTTCAAATAATCCACACATACCTAATATCCATATTATATTCCTTGAAACATTGGCAGCACCTTTAAAAATGGACTTCAGTTGCAGAGACAGAAAAAAACCATTAGAAGGCCACCAGATTCACTCATTGAATTAATAAGACTAAAATGTACGTTCGTCATTCTGTGCAAAATGTGACATTCCATGACTTTATCACTGGCTTTGCATCACTGTAATGTTGAGCACTCGAGAAACCGTATGTACGAAAGGCTGCCCAAGTTTCCCCGAATAAGGTCGTCTTCTAAGAAAGTAAATAATGTAGCGTAATTTATCAATGCCGTTAGCGTCATGACAAAGTAACCCACGTGGACATTGGGGCCATTTTTCTACCCAACCTACAGCTGTTCTTTTTTCACTTCAGTTCCTAAGATCGAATTCCAGAACCATTAACCGTGCTCATCTGCGATTCTCATCTTATTAGTATTCGCGGCTTGTTAATTCTGAGACGCGGGTCAAAAATAGTTTAATGCGAGTGCGTTATCTTTCGCTCTCTCCCAGTGATTCTCTCTTGCTCTCCCTCTTGCCATAAACACATCAAGAGACAGGAACTGGTCTGTAAGATCAGCACAGAATCTAGGCTGCTTATAATTTCTGCATTTTTAAATTTGTGTGCTTTTGTATATGTGCTTTGAACTGTATTTGACATGGACCAGGCCTGTTCTCTATGTGACGAGTGGACTTGACCCAGAAGACAGTGCTATTGCCAACCTCTACTGGCCTTCAGACGTTGAGTTCAACCTTAAACTTAACACTTCCTCACACTGTGACTGCCCATCACACCAGGTTTGATTGGTACAAAGCAGACCTCCAGTCTACAGTCTGAAAAGGGAGCTCTACTCTTTTGTGATAACGGCTACAGCTGGTAATATGTAATTATCAAAAATATTATTAATATTATACAGTGTAGCTTTACTCTTCAGTATAACATTCACACTGCCCATTAGGAGCACTGAGTCCTAGATTAAAAATCCATCTCTTCAGTGTAGCTCCACTTACTTCGACATTTAGAAAGGCTTTTGCATAATGCTTCTTTGGGAAATATGAATGCTGTTTCTAGTAGTAGTATAGTAAATTCAGTACTTATTGTACAATGTGAAATATATGCATATGTTTTCAAAAAAAGGTATAGTTTTTAAATAATAATTGCCAACAATAAAGAGAAAGGAGATAATGCAACTGTTCTACACTTTTAGTATGTTTACTGGAGCCCAAGTTTATTTCACAATTCAGAATAATTAAAGTAAGTATATTATATATGGCATAGTGTGTTTGGACAGGCACGTGTATAAAGCACAGATAACAAATTACAAAAAATTATTTTTGATTACTATTGTTATATTTCTGTTTTATAGTCTGGGATTTTTACAATTAATTTACAGAAAATTTTCATTTTAAACTTGATTTTATGTATAGTTATATATTAACAGTGAGACTAAAGTTTTAGCTAGAAAATTTAAAGAGCCAAGACATTAACATGATCTTAAAATAGTAATTTGCCTATGAAATGTAGAGGGTTGAAAACAAAAGAAAAAACTCAAAGCATTTATTGAGACACAGTAATTTGGTACACTTCCAGGGCTTTGTGGTTATTTTGGAACTTGTGACACGTAGACAAGGTGTGATTCATTAACCTGAATTTTCCAATTGGCTAAACTAATACTTTCTTTGAAAACGGTGACCTATCGCAAGCCTTGTGTCAGCAGGTCAGAACACACGTTAGGTGTCAATTATACTGCCACATGCATTCATCGCAACACTAATTTGTCTTCATTCCTCTCTGTCACTGGTCTGACCTGCCCTGCCCTCCCACCCACCTGGGTTTATTGCCTACCTTCATTGTCTTTTCCTGTCTTTTAATTTCCTGCCGACTCAGCAAATGTTGTTTTGTCCCCAGTTGTAAATTCATGTTAGGTGTGAAAAACGGTTTAAGGTTTGTGGAAGTACAAGTTAAGATCTTTAATGACACTGAGCATCTTCTCAAAGAAGGAGTGGAGGTTTGTACAGGTAAAAGGTATGTGCTCATAGGAGAGACGTGTGCTTCAATATGAAATAAAAAAAAAAAACGTGTGTGTGTATAAAATAATAATCTTTGCATTAACATTGTCACATAAAACTGACTGATAGCACTGTTTTAAAGACAATGAAATGTGAATTTGTCAGTAACATACCATGCTTTTTCTTTTAAAACAAGTATAAGACAGAGAAATATATTTCTAAAAAACAAAAATTTGAAAGCAAAAAAAAAAATTGCCATGCAGCAAATGAAAGTGCCATCTGCCATCTGGCAAAATGGCTTTTTGGACCGTGGTGTGGCTCATTTTCTAAAAATAGGATGAGAAGAAATTATCATTTGGACAAACCTCATGACAATGATTTTTTTTTTTTATTTTGCCTTTTGTGATGCTGTTGCTTCAGGCTGTCTCTGTTGTGGATCGACGATGTTAAGCAGGTAAACTATAATCTCCCAGGATGGAGGCTTTACCTAAACGCTGCATGTGTAAACAGCTTCGGTTCATAGTACAGCAGAGTTGAGGCCTTGTCATGTGATCAATGATTGATTCGCAATTTGAAACGACACTAACGCCCGTAAAACAGTTATGTGGGGAACTTTCAATGAGTAATGTGAAGGCTGACAGGAAAAGATAAGGTACATCCCTCACCCGGTCACCGACTGTTTTTGATAAATAATGTTCATAATGGAGTGTTTTAAGGTCATTATTCTGTGACTAATGCAATCACTTTTCCTCTTTTTCTGATGGTACTATTTTCCCATGATTTCCTGTAGCGTAGGCGTTTTTGCAAACTCGTGTAACTGAATGAATTAGATTTGACAGTTGTGCTGTTGGTTCTTAAAAGGAATATAACATTTAATTTGTTCAAACGAAATACAAAAAAAAAAAAAAAAACGTAACTGCTTTCATTGTCAGTGTGTCCTGGCACATACCATCTGTGATATATTCCGCATTCCAGAAGACTTGCGCATTTGCTTCGCGCTATGTAAGGATATAAATTGAGTTAATTAGAAGTTGAAGGAACAGCTTAAGCTGTAAATCCAGTATGGTGGAGGAAAAAAAAAACCAGACAAATCAAGCAGGATGCAAGGAAGGGTTCGGGAAATAAACTGTAATTTAATTGGTCAATCATGTCATGTGACACTTTGCTTAAAAAAGAAAAAAAGTTTGTCTCCCCCCACTGGTGAAGTGAGGAAGTTGTTTAAAAAAAAAAATTGTGACCTGTATGTCTTAGATGGTGACCACTCTGTGGGGCACCAACAAATAGTCAAGACAAACAAGAGAATGCAACTGAGAGCAGAACAAGAGTAAACCAAACTCTTTAGTGCAAAGGGTACACCATGAGTACAGTTACAATTACAAAATCACTTGGTTACATTGTGGCAATGGGTACTGTTACAGTATAAGGCAAATATACCACTATTGCCGATACGTTATTTGTTAATATTTCATAAGGTTTGAATAGATGCTCCATAATAATTTAAAGCATTGTGTTTTGCCAATGTTTAAGAGAAGTGGTTCTACCTTGTTTTGGTGGCAGTTTCTGGCTTATCTGTTATAAAGTCAGACTTTTGATGGACTCGTCAACCAGCAGATACCATGAAAAGTTAAAGCTGTTCTGCTTTTATCCATGCTTTGTTCAAATCACCGTCTGTCTAGGGACAGCTCAGCTTTTACATCCAGGCTTTTTGGGCCATTTCTCAATAATTAAATCATACCACCTTTCTTTCAGAGACTCCAAAGTTGTTGGTTTCCATGTACAGTTAGACGTTTTATTGTTCAGTTTTCTTCCCGGATTGTGGACCCCCCCCCCCTTCCCAACCTGAAAAACATCCCCCACACTCAGAAGCTACTGCAAACCTGTAACGTTAATCTGTCACACGAGTTTCTCTCAGCTGTGACGCAAACTTAAACTGCGGGCTCATTCATGTAGGAGGTGTTGATGTTGTCAAGCACAAAAGGGAAAAAGATACGGGGAAAAAAAAAGCTGTATTGATTTTTTTTTCAAATGTTTGGAGCACGTTCTCAAGTACTGGCGACCAGAGAGATGTTGGCTGAACCACTGAAAGAAGAAGACAAAAAGAAAGAGAGAGGGAGAGTGAGAGAGAGAGAGGTGTGTGGGGAGGGAAATGTGTGCATGTGAGGTTCAGAGCCAGTTCAGCTGCTGTGCTTGACAAATTATTTGTGGAATTGTTGCATTCACAGTCACTTAAATAGGGATCCGTCAGGGTCTCGGCTGGCTGTAGGACTCTCATCGCTCCCTCATTGTAACAGAGGTGCAGCTCTGCAGCCTCTCCGCATGTCAGTAGCCCCCCAAAACATGGCCCATGACCTCACAATGAAGCTCTAAAATTTCTGTGGAAACACATTTTATTCTGGCTCATTTATACGTTGCTTATTTGAAGAAAAAAAAAAAATGTTTTCTTATTACAATATGTTCTTTTTGTCTGACTTGGGGGTTAAAAATCTTTTTAGCATGTGTTGTATTGAATGGCTTGATTTCTTTAAAATTTTACAAAATAAATACCATGTATACTGTATTCCATCTATCCATCCATCCATCCATCCATCCGGTTGCTTTACCGCCTTATCCAATTCAGGGTTGTGGGAAGCCTGGAGCCCATCCCAGGAAGCACAGGGCAGGGGATACCATGGGCAGGGCGCCAACCCACCACAGGGCACACGCACACACACAAGCACACACTACGGGCAATTTGCAAACACCAAGCAACCCAACCTGCATGGTTTTGTACCGTGGGATGAAACTGGAGAATCCGGAGAAAACCCACCAAGTGTACTGTATTCATGTTGTTTTATTATTTTTGTTGTTGCACTGTAGTGTGTTTTGAACAAAAACCAAAAACTGAAATGTTAATGGAAATCTCTGAATGGTAAACTATGGCTCGGATGTGAGCAAGTTCTAATTCCATCTGAGTTCACTGTCTGCACCCTGCGTGTTGTCATCGTGCAATATTGCCCTTTTGGAATAAAAGGTTGTTTTTCACCCTATCATTTTCAAAAGCCAATGCTGTGCCATTGTAATTGGGCAAGTATCTCATCCATCAACAGTGCCACCTTAGATAACAAATATAGAGTGTACAGGAGCTCCTTTGAGATTTAAAAGGGAAGGTAAAAAAAAGATGGAGAGTGTGTTGTTCACAAAGGAAAGCTTTGAAAGCTGACTCCCCAGGCCTGGAACACACGCTGTAATCAAAACACGGGGAGGGTGGGCCACACGGTTCACAGCTCCGTAAGTGGTGTGTGTTTTAAAACCCACACAGCGGCACTCCACTTAAAAGCCCCAGCAGCAGGTCGCCTGAAGTGGACTGCTTTGCGTCAAGTCAACGGGGGGGGGGTTGGTAGGCCTTGAACGGCTGCGCAGCAGAGACAAAACGGCAACAACTGGATGGTACCGGCGTGAATTAAGAGACAGCTGAAAATCCTCCACTGGTCCTTCTGAGTTCATAAGAGAATCTTTGGATTGGGTTTGTCATTATACTGGTGTTTGCATTCATAAACCTGACTGATATGGGCAGAATTTCATTGAAACAATCATACACAGCATGCGAGCACTGTTTTCATTTTTCCCTTCTATGAAACACAAAGCAGCTGGGAGGATAGTGGGTAAAGGTACCCATGCAGGGTTTCCACAATGTAAGGTTACTGCACAAGACGCTACCTTTAGGAGAAAACTTGACTCCAGTTGCACCAGTAGCTCAACAATTTAAACAAAAAGTGTAAAAATGACCATTTAAAGGTCACTGTTTTAAGTATCCGCCAAAGAAAAAAAACCTTGTGAGTAAAAGCAGATGAGTTCTGAACACAGATCTTTGGCACAGTTGGAACGGTTTTTCCTTGTCTGTTATTAGTCTCTGGTACCCCACCCCTTTTCTCTCTCGCTAACAAAATGCTTAGCTGTTCAATTCCAAGTCTTTTTTATCTCATATTTGTTTGAACAATACCCATCCAATTGGCTATAATGCCCAGTGACAGCAGGCTTATCTAAAAGTTGCAGTTTTGCATTTCCCTAGATACACAAAAAAGTGTTCACCGTTAAAATGTTTTCTTGGCAAGAATGTTTTAAGCTCTTTATCACTGTCTCTTCTTTGGTTTTTAGGCCCTTCGACGGCAGTGCCGTGCGATGATGTTGCGAACACGGTGCGTTTCAGTCGAACGTTAGATACAGAACCTGAAGGCAACTAAAAAATCACCGGCTGTGGGTGTGCACGTAAATGGTGCCTCGCTCTCAACTTTACACAGCCTTCAGTAGCATTTACGCAAACGCAGTGAGTGAGCATGTGGATTAGCAGCTATTTCTGCAGGCGTCTGCCAGCTCGCCTCCTCGTTCACGCCAGTGCACGCGACACGAAGCAGACCGCTTTCCTGTCTGCCGTTCCGGCACACGTGTGAAATCGAAACAAGCCACTTCAGTCGTGCCAACACATGTCGTTACAATACTAAAAGACCGTTAGCCATTTTGCTTAAACACCAGTGTAATGTTTAAACAGATGAAAATTCCCTGAGACAGCCGTTGTTGGTCTTGTCTATTTGTCAAGATTGGCTTGTTTTCTCTCTCAAGAAGTGACATGGAGTCTGTATGTCTGGATGCCAATGGAGCGGCAGGTACATGCATCAACCCCACTAAGACCTGAAACTGTAGGTTGTAAGTTCAGTTCCCAGGCTTTGAAATACATCAATGATAGAGTTATATTGTACCTTTGACCAATTTTTAATTTTAAAAACAAAACAGGTAGATGTGTAAGATTTTGCCTTTCAAATTCTTTCAAAAATGTACACACTTCTTCTTGCAGTCTACCATTAAATGTTAAAAGAAAAGAAAAAAAAAACAGCTTCCCGGGAAATGTTTTAAACTGCTTTGTGAAAACACTGTGGAAAACCGAACAATCTGAATGTACGGTTTATCAATTCAAAAAATTATTCTAGAGAGCCAATCACTTCCTTGTAAAATTTGAATTTCATTTCCTCACATATTAACAACCCTATTTAGAGATCTTCCCACTGATCAACGCTGCCTTGGCAGGCAGAAGTTTGGCAGTGGGAGATGGATCTGTAGGGAATGTCACATACACGTCTTATTAGCTGGTGACCTTATCATCATAAACCGCCATTTATACAGTTAAGCATGTCGTGTTGGTCAATTGCACAAAAGTGTAACTGCATGCAATATTAAACCATCAAACCCCCCTGTCTGCATGACTGCTTTAAATCCCATCCCATTTTTCGTGGGAATACACCAAAGTTAAACGTACCTCTTGATGTCAATGGTTGTCTTTCACAGGAAGCCTAGTAAAGACAATGGCAGCTCCTTCACGATTTCTGAGCAGACACCAAAGAGAGGAAAATAAGGCTTTGAAAAACATGTGGGTTTGACAAGGAGATGTGGTTTTGGATTCTATAGGTAATATACCTCTATTTTACACATGAACACTATCAAAATGTGTATAATTCTTCAATGTGGTGTCATGCCAAAAGACACCAAAAATCTAATCCTCAAACAATTCCCAGAAGTTTGGCAAAAAAAAAGACAGGGTAGAAAAAAAACTGCACTCATTTGTCTGCTGAAGATTCAATACATGCTGTAATGTCTGAATGAGTACTTAATGTTCTGATAAACCGCTGCATAGATTTGACCGTCTCCATGTTGTTATTGACTGCTTCAGTGGAAGGCTCTTGTTAGTTAGGTTGCATGCTTACACGCCCAGGTTCCTCTGTGTTGCCAAACCAACAGTTCCACTTGAAAAGCCATTCAGGCACCAGTGCTAATTTGATTCACTCTTTGCCACTGTGACTTTGTTTGCGACTGTATTCAAAGTCAACTGTTCAGAAATGATTAGCTGCACGCGAGAAAGTCAAAACAAATCTAGCTTTTCCATTATATAAAGCCTTTAGCGTACGCTGCTAAATTTCATAAGGTTTATAATAAAGTGCATTACCTTTCAATGTCACAAAAGATACTTTCTAAAGATATTAAATAAGCAATACTTTGTCCAACTGTAGGAAGGGCAGTCAAAACTGGTGTTTTTAAGGTGCTACAACTACAGAAGAATTACCACAAAACAATCTTAAATGTTTATTATGGTCTTGAAACGTTCCAGTCAGATATAGCCAGAAAAGGCTATTGAAGAAATAAAACAATATTTTCATGTGAATACTAAAAACAGCAAAACCTTTGCATATGGTTCAAACCCAAGCAGGGAGAGGACATGAGAATCACTAAGCTAATTATGTGTAATTGCTACTGGCAATAACTGAAAGTGAATGGAAATAAAATAAACAAAGTGTGTTTTTATTCGGCAGAACATGAAGTGAACAGCACATTGTGTGAAAGAAGGGAATCCAGGAAAAGAGCTACACAGGGCAGGGTACAGAAATTTTTAAACACGTGATCTCAGTGTCTGCTCAGTGTTCACCAGAGTCTGATCAGGTGGGTCTAAGCTAAGGACTTACGTATTTACACGGGTCTGCCTAATATAGGCCATATCATCAAACCTCAAACCAAGACATCGCTGACATTAGCAAGTTTCTTTTTATTTTACTGAAGCTGCTGCCTGATCATTTTTAGGGCGATGCCTGAGCAGTAAAAAAGAAGTGAAAGTGTAAAGAAGATGTTTACCAGCGGAAACACCTGGAATGAAGAGGAAAGTGTCGATTGCAGTTTGTCGACAGATGATTCTCACTAGGTGAGCAAGAAGTGAAATAGATCTAAAATTGAAGGAGAGTGTTCGGTTCCAGGATTATTATTCAGATATCATTGTTCACTAGACCAGAACTGACACGGAGAGTTGCAGATTTCCTGCTTGTCACTGTTCTGCCTGCTATTCTGAATTCTGTAGAGAAAATACCCCCTCCTTCCCCCAACGCCTTTTCAAGGCCTAAGGTTTTGGTCCAATTTATATACTAACATGGACGGACACTTACAGGTGCTCTGCATGTATTCAAATTGCCATGAACATTATGCTTATTTTCACATTCACATTAGCGATTCACCTTTGGAGATAATGTAGTTTTTAAAACCTTAGGTGACTTATTTACCATCTGTATTGCCATGTGTCCTCTGCAGAAAAAAACAGCATGCAGCATGTCTTGGGCAGTCTATGTTGACAAGAAGGAAGGAGAAGATCACAGGAAACGCCAATAATTATGGACATCAATTATATTTTAATTGTGTAAGAGTACAGTACACTAATTAAAGCCAGTATATCTTGCCATGCCAAAGGCAAAATTAATTATTAATTTTTTATTAATATTCACAAGTAGCACAGGGAATATATTAAAATGATTTTGTGGTTGGGACTGTGATCTTTTTCGCTTGTATATTTCAGATGAATTTTAGCTGTAAGGAATCCCTCCCCGCCACCATCTTAAAAGGCCCTCTCTAACAAACACCACAACCTACACGACAAAAGAGTGAGAGATCTTCCCCTTATAAGCAAGGAACTCGAGTTAAGTGTTGATTGATGCGCGCACATTGACAGAATATTGTGTCTTGTACTCTGTACCACAAGCCGTTTAGGAAGGCAGACGCAGCGAGACCAGTAGGACTCCTTTAAACTAAACAGGTCAGCGAAGCCACAGAGACATGACCACATAAACCGCAGCATCCCCACTGAAAACAGAGCTGTCCTACTGATTCAGCGCAGGCTTTCATTTCAGTAAGCTGAGCGCACCGTCTTGCAGCGTTGCACCTATCAAACCTCGGACGCGCAGCGCTTGCACGGTGACATATGTGGTCCAGTTACAGAAGACGCAACATAAATGTTTTACTTTCAGCAACACAAAAAGGTAAAGGCTGAATAAAATTTGACACAACCTGCCTGACAATATCTACATTCAAATGAAAAGAATATGTAGATTGAGAACGTATCTTAAAACTTTGAGTTATCCTTTATACCTTACGTGTGCCTTTTTTTTTAACGAACAGACACCTTAATAAAAATAAGAATAGATCATTTGAGTGCCTTAAGTCTCCCAAATAATTTGCAATTAAAGTCATCTGTCTCCGATTTCGCGCATACCAGCATTATTTTTCAAACTAATTCCTTGCAGTCGCCCATTATTTTTCTTCAGCCCGTTATATTAGATGCCCTCCCCCCACGTATCAATTTCATTCTGAAGACCTACAAAAAAAGGTAGTAGCATGTCTCACACTGTTTCAAAGGGTTTTCTTCTTAAACAGAAAGAGGTATTTAGTATTTTTAATAAGCGTCTTCAATAGTATTGAGTTGGTTTCTTTGTTCATATCACAAGATTAATTATGCTGTCAGCCACTTTCAAGGCCTGCTTAACAAAGATTCAGTGATATAATGGTTGCGCTTCGCAGAGCCTTTTTCTTCCTGCGCGGCAATAACAATCAGCATTAGACAATTTAAAATCCTCCTTCACAGGCTGCACGACTCGTAGTGCCTTTTAATCAAAAAAGTCATTTTTGCCCTGCAGATGGAAACATATCAGTCTCTCCCTCTCGCACTCGTGCGTTTTCCTCGACCTCCCGCTCCGTACTCACTGCTTCTTGCCATGCATTTCCGAGTGGGGATAATCTGCCGTGTTTAAGAATGAAACCGCCCCCCCCCCCCCCAAGCCCTTCAAAGGCAAGAGGGAAAGGGAGATGCCTTGCTTGTACTGTGTAACGTTTAAAACAACATATGCGAACTGAACTCTTGTTTTGCGGCCCCCGCCAACACCCACCAGCCCGAGTGAGCATCCCGAGTGAGCATCCCGAAAGATGCGGAGCGACTTAAGTAAATTTGCCAAATTGACCAAACAGATCAGAAGCGTACTTTTATCTTTACGAATTAAAGGCTATATTACTCCTATTGTTTGTGAATTTTAAAATCGTGTATTCATTTATATGGTGTCATATACTTTTATTTTAAAAATCGGCTGGTGAACTGTATTGTTGCTGACAAATTTCTAAAGAAAGAAAACCTTAAAAAGTTATTAAATGTTTATTAATGGCTATGAAAGCTGCTGTCAGATTTAGTCAGAAAAGACTGCTGAAGAAAAAAATGTTTACATACTGAAAACAGCAAGCCTTTGTTTCTATTTTGTTAGAGGTGCATAATGATAAACGCGCGCCGGATTTGATGGGGGGGGGGGGGGGGGGGGGGGGGGGGGGGGGGGGGCGGGGGGGGCGGGGGGGGGG
>JABJVR010000007.1:9629011-9644011 GCA_025773905.1 Chitala chitala | reverse complement strand
TGCGGAGTTGCGTTGTATTTGCTTGTCAGACTTAGCAATGCAAAAGCTAAATTGTACCACTTTAAATTTCTGCTAGAAAAGAAGCAATTTACCGATGCATGTTTATAGGGTTTTTTTTTTAATGAGTTCAGATGTTTTTGTGCCCATTGCTCAGTGCTTATGTTCGCAGTTGTGGGCCACTTGGCCTGAGCTTTTTCATGCACAATAATTGCTTGGCAAATAATTACAAATTGTGCCCTCCCCCCTCACATACACATGCATGAATGTGCGTTTGACTGAGTGTACATGCATTAGTAATTATACATGTAATCTATGAGCACATTAATAAATTATTACAAAAACAAATTGCAGTACTGTACATGAATATGTGTGTTTGTGTCTAAAGTTCAAGCTCTGTGTGTGTGCGCGTGTGTGTGTGTGTGCGTGCGTGCGTGCGCGTGTGTGTGTGTGTGTGTGTGTGTGTGTGAGAGAGAGTCGGGGTGTGATGGTGTTAGCAGAGATACATTTTGAGAGCATAGAACTGTGCAAGTCTTAGGCCACCCAGTGTAATTCTGTAAACATTTATTTATCTTTGTAGTATTTTATTTTTAAAACACTGTAAAACATTTAAACACTAAACAAGAATTTCTTTTTAAACAAGTTCTTTTTAAACAAGTGGCCTGCCAATGAAACAAGTTATTTTTTGTGCCATTTTTATGCATGAAACTATATACCTGTACAATTTCTCTGTACATACTGTTTTATTACATTTGTTCTTATATTGTTTATGAAACAAAATAAACACGGGCTACAGGAAGTACAGCATGTTCAAAACATATCATTTGGCTTGTTCAACTAATAAAAGGAACATTTACACTCCCAATAAAGGCATCAAAAGACGTTTTCTTTCCTTAGAACAGGCTTCCCATCCGAAAATACAGCCATTTTACATCAGTCACATTTTGGAGTACACTTTATGCAGAACTTATTTCATAATTCATTTTTTCACAATTCATTTTTTTCATATTTCATTTTTAAAAATTATTTTATGTATGTGTGTAATGCAAATTGTTACTGTACCAATAAAGTATTGATTAAAAATGTTTGAGGGATTGTTATGTATTTCACTGTATATGCACGGTGTAACTACAAATACAGTCTGTGCATATTAACGATGCACGAAAAAAATTACCGCAGCTTTTAATATGTTCATAAAGGCCACAAATAGTCGCGCAAAGCGGTCAGCTCAGGGCAACAACGCTAATGAATTTATCAGTGACCAGTGGATAAGTGTGTGTGTGTGTGTGTGTGTGTGTGTGTGTGTGTGTGTGTGCCAGTAGGGGCGGGGGCTCTGTAGAGAGGTGACATTCTGTAAATGAGGCTATAATTAACAGAGAAGGAGAGGAGGAGAAGCGCTTATGGTTTGTTCGTTGAGAGCGTGTTCATGGTAATGACAAGCGTCGCCGGACATTGTAACAGAGAAACTCCGCTAGACAAACACGGACACCTGGCTGCAGGGCTATCTATCTAATTAGCGACTCCAGTCCTATCCGTGATCGTCGGAGAAGAGCGCGTGTGTGCGTGCGTGCGCGCGCATGTATGTGTCTGTGTGTCTGTGTAGGGCAGTAGTGCCGTTTGATGCTAGGCAGCATTATGTAGGAGTGACGCAATGCAGTCGACGCAGCTGCTTAGCCCCATTAGCAGATCACCTGCCAGGTTTGGCAGGGATGCGGCCGAATCGTTTGGCATGTTGGCACAGCCTATGACAGTCTGCCTTTTCCCCATGGGACTTCTGGTAGCCATTCTGGGGGCCCTCCATGAGCACACAACAGTGCTGTCGTTGAATGGGAAATGCACAGCTTACGGTAATGGACTGAGTGCTGAACATGTAATAGCAAAGGAGTACAAAAAAAAAAAACACTAGCAGTAACTGCCTATTTAGAGGGGCATATGATCGCAAATGTGTGACTTTATTCATTAGTCCAGTGCCCTTTACTTCACCCAGCCCCGATTATTACCAAGATGAGCGCATCTCACATTCGTTAAGGGACTGGACTTGTGATAAAATTGTGGCTGGGGTGGGGGAAGAGAAAGACACTGTCATTATGTTTATCACAAGGAGAACAAGGGAGACGTTGGGACTGGGGACAGTGTAGCCTGGCCTGCGAGGCCAGGTCAAGGTTGCTTTGTGTAGACGTGACGTAGCTTAGTGTGTGTGCGACCGCTCGACATAACCAAGGAATTCAGTCATTCCCACTGGACAGGCAAAGGGTAAAAATCAAAACTATATGTTACTGCCTTTGTCAAACAGGGTGTGGTACAGTAATCAGGAGATAAACCAAATGTGCCAATGACCTTTACTAGTGGTTTTCATTTTGTCTTAATTGTTAACCACCTTTATTGCTTTGATTTACTTTTCTTTGATGTGCTTTCTGATTGATTCTTACATGTGATCTCAACTTCCCAGAATTACTATCATGTATTACAGTAGCTATTATTGCTTTATTTAAGTATTAGCATGTATGTGGCTCAATGGGTAGAGCATCAAGCTGGGATGCAGAAGTCTCCTAGTTCAAATCCCAGCCCTGCCAGGTGTGTCCTTGAGTGAGACACTCAGTGCTAGCTCCCTGGGCACCATGTATGGCTGCTCATTGCCCCCCCCCCCCCCCCAAGGGGATGGGTTAAATTCAGAAGACAAATTTCACTGTGATGAGTATGCAGTGACAATAAAAGCTGATTATCCTAAAGTTGTTTTAATCTATGATGGAAATATAGAAAAGGTGTATTATTGAGGCTGCAGAGGAACTAAGGATATAGTTTAAGATATAATGCAAAAGATCTTTCAAACACGAACAAAACTTTCAAAAGTGACTCCATGTTGCTCATTTTTTGTGTGTTATGCATCGCAGAATTAATTTGATGCTATTAATTAATTTTACTACAGTCCCAGTGGACAGAAATGTCGTCTCACACCTGTAGAGTTATGGGTTTAAATTCAGCACTTGGCACTTTGTGTGTGGTTTGTTTTTTCAGCGTACGCATGCGGATTTCCTACAGTCCAAACATGAGCCCATATCATGGTTTGCATGAACGTCCTCGCTGTGTGGCCATGCCCCCCGTTGCCTTGTCTCTTCAGTTCTCTGTTTTTAATGGTCTACTGTTGACACCTTCACCTCTTTTTTGTTTCATGTTTGTTCCTATTTAAGGTTTGGTGTTTCGCTGCAGTATCGTTTGGTGTTAAAGCCACTTAGTAAGTATTTACCTGGAGTTCGTTTTTTTCATCATATTGTTTTCTGTTTTCCTTGTGCTCTCATAGCTCCTGGTGTTAACGTCCATTTAGTGTGGTCTTGGCTTTTTGGCTTTGTTTTCTTCTTTGGCTTGTTGTCTTTGTGTTCAGTGAAAAACTCTCTCCACATAGACCATCTCTGCCTCGGTGTACCCTGTCCCCAGTCGTACAGCTGATGCCCTGCGCTGAGCTGGTGACCCTGAACTGTGTAGGTTAGTCCTCAGAGTCCTAGGACAAGCAGCTCTGGTAAATGAGTGATATGACTCATGTAGTCAGAACTGTGTGTGATGTTTAATTATGCACAATTACACATTAACCAATGCAAACATTTACAGCTTCTGTTAATTTAATTTTAATGTCTAAGAAAGCTCTGATTGTCAGTCATCTTCTATACCGCTTCATCCTGTTAAGGGTCACAGGGAAGCCTGGAGCCCATTGGGCACACCAACCCACCGCACGCACACAATTTTGGACACACCAATCAACCTAACCCACACATCTTTGGGCTGTAGGAGGAAACCAGAGAACCTGGAGAAAACCCACCAAGCACAGGAAGAACATGCAAACTCCACACACACACACACACACACACACACAATGGGGGAAATCGAACCCCAGGCCTTGAGGCACGCGAGGCAACAGTGCTAACCACCACGCCACTGTGCCGGCTAGTTCACCTTTGTTGTTCCAGAAATAAACTATGTCTTGTTTGGGAGTGGGCGTGTGTGTGTGTGTGTGTGTGTGTGTGTGTGTGTGTGTTTCCTTGTGACTATATTAAATTATATAAAGACGCAGTAATGTAAATCTATACTATATTCAAATGTAACATTACATTGCATTTAAACCTGAGAAATGCTTATAAACCTTATATTACAGTTTTTACAATCTTAATATGATGTTGAATTGTTAGATGAGATGCATAAAAGCACACGGAGCGTTTTTGCAAGATATGCATCCTGCTTCCTGTTTGTACGACGAAGTGGAACTGTCTGTTTAAAAGAACTACCCAGAACTACATTAATAAGCATCTTTTTATATTGCTTCGCTATGATGAGCAGATATAAAAGCTCATATTGTCAGATAGCCTGTATGCCCCACACACAATACATGTAAGTGCGTCATTTTTTATGGGTTTTGCCACTGGCGACATTGAGGCCTATTCGAGATATTTGTGGCATGAGCCATAACATCGGTAAATTCAAACGTAATGGGACTTTTATGAAATCACTTGGAATCGTAAAGTCTTTTAAACCGGTGACACTGAATATGAAGGAGCACCTTGCAGGGCCCAAGAGCGCTTGCAGGAAGGGTAGTATCTCATTATTCGTCACGTCCCAAGGAATTCTAACGCAGACGTGGAGGAAGAGTGAACGAGGATAATGGGAATAAAACATGAATGAAAAGAAACTGACTTACCCTGCCTGCGTTAAGTAAATATTATTGCATTTTATTACTGGAAGGCATTAATACATTTCTAACATGTGTATTAATTGGAAAGTCTTTTTTATTATTATGATTATTATTGTTGTTGTTATCCAGTATAAAATGGGGACGTCAGGGTAATTTTATTAGTACTTATGAAATAAGCACAGTGGCAGTGTAGCTAGTTTTCTATATGTGTCTTTAACTCTGCCTTCTGCCAATGCGTATCGACACGGAGCTGTCCCAGGAGCTGAGTGACAGCTGGTCAGGGATCACATGGCAACCAGCCTGGATGGATGGATAGGCGTATGGAAAAATGAGTGACTAAGTAAAGCATTTGTAAATATGTCGGGAATGTGCATGCAGGGGGCACATGTAAAAGTAGCGTTCTTTAAAATGGCTCTTTTTCTTAGTCATTGTCCAGGAACAAAAAACAGCCAAAATGTGAAAAGCTGCATTTATTCGTTTTTAAACTGCATAAACTGTTCAAGGATGTGGCTCTGGGTACACTGGACAGGGTTGTCACACACCAAGGGCAATTTACAATCACCAGTGCACCTTACTAGTATGTTTTTGGACTGAGAGAAAGCCAGAACATGCTGACACGTGTACTGGGAGGACACGCAAAGTTCACGCACAAAGTGCCGAGGTCAGCGTTCGAATCCACGACCCCGCGGGAGGTGAGCAATACCGCTACCAGCAGAGCCATGGTGCCACCCCAAAACTAACCTCGTAACCAACATAAATGTCATTTAAAACACCATAACTGTACATCAACGGCTGAGCGCCTCAGCTCCAGGGTCGGGGGCCTGCCTGTGAATGGATATTACATTTTCTCTTAGGACTTTCCCCTCCAAATCCATCGACAGTGAATTTACAGTTACAAACTGACCATAGTGCCTCTCTACTCGTTTTACACTCTAAATTCACATGCTGTTTGTCACACAGGTTCAATATCCCACAAATGTTAAATATAATGTACAATGTAAATTTGCATGCATGTAACAAAAATAAACAATTCATATTTAATAAATAGTCTGATTAAAGCAAGCCTGTTAACAGTAATTTCCATCTAATTGTCTAGACTTTCATAAAATTGCACTAATAAGAAAGATATAATGTCTGTGTAATGTGTACGTTTTTCTTTCTTAATCCTCTCCTAATGTGTCTCTCTCTCATGTTGATATGTGTTTAATTCTTTAATAGCTGCAAGCTGATCCATTAGTGTGCTATAGGCAGTAAGACCCAAGTGTAATGCTCTGCGCAGTGTGTACTGGCAAACCGTTCTGTGTTTTTGTTCTTATGTGATTATGTTCATGTTAAAACACATTTTCCAGTCGCACCTAAGGAGAGGAGGTTGTGTACTTGAAACAATCATTTAGGGACATGCTGGTGGTACTGCTGGATATAGTCTGTGAACGGAAACTATAGAAACGGAGCACTCCAACTGCTGGGCCTCTCCGCCTTTCCTCTTATACATTGCTGCCTTTAATTAGCACCCGCTGATGTAGTTCATTCAAGTTCTGTTTACCCCATCCCTTTAACAGAGACATAAAATGCACCCTTTACCATGTTCACATGACCTTCAAAAAAAAAGGTGGGCCGTAATCAATAGTGGCTATATAGTACCCATAATAAAAATCAATTGATCCCACACCCAAAAACAGCATTTGCTCCAGTGGTCGTAGTGTGGAAAATGCTTCTGTACCACAGCGTGAGCAAATGCGGACAGAGGTTAGCTTTATAACAGAGTAAAAGGCATTTTGCAACAGCCAACAGATCTGTTCAGGTTTACCCGCAGCCACTGTTTCCTAAACCACTGAACTGACATTGCCAGAATACTGTCAGACAAGTAATCCAAAAGGACTGGATACGTCTGACACAAACACACATCTAGCAATGGAGTTCCCAAGAATGGAAAGACAGAGTGACGTTTCCAGTCACGTTTGTTATTTTGGGATAAGAGGTGTCCTCTCAGGTAAAAACTCTTTTGGGCACAGCCTAAAATCACCTTCACAAGTAGATAACACCTGGCAGGGTGCACTAACCTATACAATGTTATATATTGCTTTGCACCCCTAATGAACCTTTTTGAAGAATTTTTTAAAAGGCCAAACCTGATTCTGGTGCAGATCATAAGGGTGAATTTCTACCCTGAATTTTTACAGAACTTTGTTAAGGTACCTGTCCAACTGTGATACACTCAAGGGTATTTGGGGGTGGGGCTTGAAAACATTTGTTTCTGACTGGTTATGCAAATAACCAGTCTCGCAAACACGGACCACCACTGCCATGTAATGTTCTGAGTTTGTGATTGCGATGTCTCAAGATCACTCATGACAGATGGAAAACAAACAAGAAATAGAACCCAAACTACTTTTGGATCTGGAAGATTATAGCTCCTGTTATTCTGTTTTCAGTTGTGCAGTGAAATCGTGCCTTAGGTCTCCAACCGAGGTGCGATATCCAAGACAGAACAAAGGTGGAGTCTGATGGTGCTCAGCCACAAATTAATTTAAGGCTTAATCTTTGCATGCTCTGTAATAAAAAAAAGTTACAGTTAAAATAGTTTATATCACTTGTGTTTAAAAAAATGAAATTGAAAAGGTCATAAAATCTGACAATTTTGGGTCAATTCATGTATGCCCCACTGACACGATCAAGTATCCAGAGGAACAAAAAATAAACTCCTTGTTTGAAGATTATGATGAATTAAAACAAAGACAACAACCTGCAAGGTCACGTCTCCAACATATTTTCCATTTGACAATTTGTAAAGAGCACAGCCCTTAAAGGTCTAAAATGAAACTAAGAGTCAGTACTTGTCTCGGGGACTGATGCATTCTGGGAGCATTTTACTCAGAGCTGAAAATACACACCAGAACCAGTATCCTCCATGGAGGAATTGGTTTTTAATCTACAACACAGTCAACCTGTCTATAGAGCTTCAGTCTTCACGACAGCTTTAAAAGTCCCGACATGTAAATCAAAAATAGTTTGGTCCTTAATGGATGTGCTCTTGCAGGTATATTCAGGCAGCTCCCCGAACGCCACGGCAACCAGCAGGCTTGTCCACGGGATGATGTTTACAATAATGGGGAGAGGCAGTCCAATTTCGCAAACACGGAGGCACATAGCTACATTTCCCAGCCTTCCGCCGCATTTGAAAGGAGATGAGGTAGAAAACAGCAATAACTTCATGTATCAGGAACAGGAGAGGCACAAGCAAGATGCACATCAGATACAATTTCAGCTTGGCAGAATGCTTGTCAAAATCAAGAAATATCACCAAGCGTTTTACACCAAAACACACGCACGCACACGTACACGCACACACAGACACACACATCTATACATCTAAAAATATATATAAGGACGTCAGCCCCACACAGGCAAAAATAGACTCTATGCACTGACTTAGCTGAAAGAAAATTTTTGTTAATACAGAATACTCAGGTTACAGAAGAACATGTGAATTTGTAAATATTTTATAAATTGACTTTTTTGTTTGTTTATCTTTCGTAGCGTCTCCCTAGAGTTTTCATTTATTTTGTCTCCGTGGGGGCTTTTACAATGAATCGGTGCCCCACAGTTTGCAAACATTTTCAATCCAGCCTACTGTGGAGTAAATATCCACTGCCAACACGCCTAACACTATCCACTACCAACACATCAGTGTGTTCACATCATACATGATCCTGCCTTATCCTGCTCAAAGTGTATTAAAGCTCCCCTGGTTTGTTTTCTAAAATTTATAATTTATATCTTTGGAGAAGCAAAGATTTTGACACATATAGGTACGTTTGAATAGTACAAGCTTTATGAGGGCAATTTCGACCCTTTGACCTATTGAGCAAACCTGCGGACGCGTGAAGTACATGTGATTAGTTCACAATCTCCAGGACCTGATCGCTCCCTACCTCAGCAGTCTCCCTCCCCAACCTCTTCTGCTTGTTTGCTACTATGGTAACCCTAAGCTCATGCCCCCCATGTTGTTAATATATTGATTTAAACACATGAAGCTAATTCTAATATCTGGTCTCCACTAGGAGACAAAGTGATGTTTTTTGAAGTAATGTTAGTGGAATTAAATCATTTTCTTCCATATTTTAAAATCTCCACCTTCCTGGAGTGAAGTGGGGTTGATATTGGCTTCCTCACAGACAGTTCATAACCTTGAGACCGGGGGAGCATTTCATAAAACCTTGGTGAATTTCATTGACAAGAGAGTCCGAAAAGGTTAAGTGGGCTATTATCAGTCTGTACTTTTTGAAGGATTTACAGACAATTTTGAACCTTTGTTTTTTGTGGAATTCAAGCAGAAGTCCTACCTGTGTGTTGTTGTACTGTGAAAGTGTTGCACTTTTCAGTACTGGCCTGTTCATTCAGATTGTTTTGTGCAGTCACTTTTCACAAGGTAGGCTGTAAGATGTTCAGTTTTATTTCAACTTGATACTGTATTATTGAACAGGCTCTTTAAGCTTATAGTGACTTTTACAGACTTGACATCTCATCCTTTGTCTGATCTTACCATTTGTCAACATCTTACCAGCATCATGTAAAAACTTTTTGATCTGCAAGTGTGCAACTGGATTTTAATTATCAAATCATTGCCACCTATCTCGGTAAACAAGTTTGTTAAGCATAACCCTGATGATGCATGAATAAGTAAAACCAAGTTAAACATGTAAAGTGGGCAGCATGTCTGGGCCCAGGTATAGAATGTCTGGACACTCAACACATAGTGAGTGTGAAGACTCATTGCCAAGTCACAGTCTGCATATTTTGTTCTTCAGGAGACACTGATATATTGGCAGGAACACACCTATCAGCCTAAGCTTTGGGCCATGAAACCTTCAGTAGAAAATGCAGGCCAACATTCAGGTGCATATGGACGGACACACACGCACACGCACACTCACACACACACACACACACACACACACACACACCACACATCAACGTAAAAGGAAGAGGAGAAAGGTGATATCAAGATAGGTACACAGCACGTATGAGCAAGGCCACTGATTCCAGGCCACTAATTTGTTAGGTACTCCAGCAAATCAGCGGTGATTCACATGACAAATAAGAAGAAAAAATTAACAGCTGTCACACTGTGATGTGTTAATTTCCTGACAGTCTCAGTGCTGAAACCAATTACTGATTTAAGGGCAAAGAGAGAGGCCCTCTGCAGCGACTAATTAGGCTCCTTCAAGACTAAAAGGATAAAAGCAAAACAAGAAGAAGAAGCAGGCAGGTAGTCAGGGGAGCTTCATAAAACAGACAACCCCCCCACTTCTCCTTGTCCACCCACCCCAGCCCTCCATTTTGCCACTGAGCTCTGTTGTAGAGGTTTTGCTAGTCCTAGCCAAGCACAGGTAAAATGTAATGATATTTATTCACTTCTGTGCGTGACCTGTTTAGGTTTCTGTGGGGTAGAGTGGGGGGGGGCAGTGTAGACATCCCCAGGGCTCAGTGGACACTGCAGTCCAAATCAATAACAGCAGGAGTGGGTTACGCAGTGCAGGGACACATGGAAAGGTGTCTCCAGGCGTTATGTTAAACGCTTTGCATCATGTTCTCTTCTGTCTTTCTGTGTGTGTGTGTGTGCGTGCGCGTGCGCGTGTGTGTGTGTGTGTGTGTACACAGATAAGCTGGTATACAAGTACAGAGCCCACACAACATGATCATGCTCACAGACATACAGCATGTTCTTATCCATAAACATAAAGAAGATCTTCCAACAGCTGTAATTTGTGGTTTTCATATACAGAGAAGACAAAAATTGCACTGAAATGCTATTGTGTACTGTTATTGTTGTTATTATTGTGTTATCAGTTTCATAAAGCAGACACAAAACCAGCCATTTTAAATATCTTTTTTATTATGAGTCTGTTAATTGTTTTTTAATGTCAAAAGAACCTTCCTTGGATGTTGCATGATCAGAATAAGGTGTCCATAATGAAAAAAAAGTCAGTGAATAAATTTTATTTATTTTTTTTTTTTGCCAGCAAAATCTCCTTGTCTTAAACACGTCTTACATTTCGGAACAGGAATTTCACTGCAGACTTTGTCTTTGGAAAACTCTGGCCATGAAATTACGGCACTGCCCTGCAACATTAACTACTACAATTCATCCTTTCTAATGAATACTGAAATGCATTTTAGGTACCAGTTCATTCAATACCTCTGGTGGTGAAGAAATGAAAAAGTCGAATGTCTTTAGGGAGCAAGACAATAAAGGCTTACAGCACTTTACCATTTCTCAAAAGAGCATGAGACGCAGGCAGAAGGTACTGTTTAAGGTGCCTGCATGCATTTTATTCCACAGTTTTATTTAGCTGTTATATTTTAATAGTAGTGAATCTGGGGGACTGTGAAGAGAGTGTTCTTGCTCTGTTACTGATAGTGAAGACTTTCGAGTGGGGGGTGGTGGGGGGGGGGGGGTCAAAGAACATTATGTAGACCGGTGTTGACTGCGATCTTTAGGCTGATGAGACACCAGCGTGAGAAACAGAACCCGCGTTACACGGGAGCAGTTCCCTGTCCCTCGGCGGTTTCGCCGGGAAGCGGGTCTTCTCTGACCCAGTGGGGTCCTGCGGGGAATGTGGCGGGTGACTGTTAAAACACAGCTAAAACGCATGGGTTAATGTTACTCCTCCACCGCTAATGCATGTGCAGCCGCGCATGGCGGACAGCCGATCATCACATGATTTATTGTAGTGACCGCTGCCTGCATCTTTCAGGCTAATGATACATACACTGGAGTCATTGATTTGTATGAGTGGCCTCCGCTCTTCATCTATCACAATTGAATGTAAGAGTTTGTGATGCAAAGGAGGAGGCCTCCCTGGGAGGTGGAAGGACCCGGAGGCCCCGGGGCCATCCACTCCAGACTCATTTGCTAGTTCCTTAATGTATAAACTCCTCTATTTACGCAAATGGCCTGCCAAAACACCAGGGTGACATTCAATGACATTCACTAATGAAGACCATAGCAGTGATGGCTACAAAACACTTTCCCAAAATGGCACTCACATGGTCATTATACATTACTGTTATAACTATACTATGACTATTTTTTCATAATAGTAATAATAACAATACATTTGCTGTAATCACTGTAATTTAAGTAATATGAAATAACACTTTACTGGTTGTGTTTTGTTGGTGCCTCATTCACTTCTCGGTCTTTGGCTGGTACAAACTCTATGATCCTGGCCATCATAACTTGGATAAACAGCGTAAAGTGACACGTCAGCCTTTGATGTGCTAGTCGTGCCTTTCGTGCTGCGTTTCTGAAGCTGACACATGGCCGGCGTGCACCGTGTGCCTGTCTGCTCTTCTCTGAAGCTCCTTAGTGGGCACGTTTAAACGATGTTTCCTGTCTGCTTTATCAGATCACCGTGACAATGATTTGACTGAGGCTCCGTGACCCACCGACTGCTCTACCTGACAGCGTCTAACTACCAAGTCTTCTTTCTTCCACACTGTTTGAACAGTTAGGGCAGATAGATATGTAAGACAAGGAAAACTGGGGAGTTGTGCGGAGGGGGGTAATCAGAAATTAGTGTTGCTGCTTCGAGTGCATTTGCTAAGGAGAAGGATTATAATCTTTGTTTTTCCCTACACACTTCTATTTATTCTTTCCTTTTTTTCCCCAACCCTGGACGAGCACCAGTGATGGCCAGCTCATAATTCTGCACAGCACACTTCACTGTCCTTGACTGATACCCAGAAATTCCATTTAAATCTCCAAATGACATTCACATGCATTAGGCTTCAATTACCATCTATACTTATTATTATTACTAGTAGTGGGTGCAGTGATAAGAATATTAATTCTACTTGCAGAGGGTGGAGATAGTTTTGAGTGTGGACACTGTTCATTTTGTTGCACACTGCGATTTTACATGCTCCTAAACCACCTTCCTCCTTCTCTCATATACAATGAATACATGCAAGACTGGGTATGCCTGCCTTACAGGGCAGGTTTAATTGTGTCCTTCGTCTGAGACAAGGAGCCAGATGATCGAGGGCAGGTAAGAGAAATAGACCTCCCCAAAACCTGCTGCTGGTTAATTCTGACTGTCTGCTAATCAAACGAGAAATGCATAGAAGCTAAGGACAGCCCATTTCAACATGACACTCAAGCCCAGAAAAAGAAGGAAAAAAAATCAAATAAATAACACCAACTAACAACCCCTCTTTATATTCTTATTTAAGTGACCTTTTCTTAAGAAGACCTCTGGTGAGAAAGTGTCATTTCACTTATTAAGATTGCATATAATTTTCTTTGCGAAGATTCCAGCGTGCCTCATCCCCTCCAGAGCACACATGTAACGCGTCCATGGTTACGGAGTGTTTTCTGAGCCGTTCTCCAGATATTATATTGCGACCATTAAACGAGAAGCGAAACAGAGAGGCCGGGCTCTCTGGCGGGCCCCTGGCAGCCTTGTCCACACTGTCATCGGCAGCTAATCAACTAATGATGGCTGAAAATGAGCAGGTCCACTCCCGATAAATCCCTCAGATGGTAATGTCTCTCTTTTAATGCCCTTCTCTCCTCTTCCCCCTTGTGTGAAGGCGCAGCCCAGTAAATTAATGTCGCCCCATGGTTATTACAATAGCGCTGCTGGGGAAAGTCTGCCTGCTACGGTCCTTCCAATATTTTATCTCAGCATTTATTTGTCCATAAAATAAAAGTGGATTTATTGACAGACCTACTCCTCCCTGACCCTGGCTCTTCTCCTTGAGGGTGGTCTGAATCAGGAAGCCCTGGGAGGTCCTCCATAGTGCTGAGCGGAGGTTGGCTGTGATGATTGGTGGTGTTATTGCATGCTGGGGGGGTTGAAATCATAGAGAACGGATTTCCAAAATGAATATGACTTCCAATATAGTTGACTGGTTGAGAATATGTATTTTTTAGTGAGCCAAGCATTGGAAAACAAATCTTTTAAGAAAACAAGAAATACAGGCTCCGCATTATTTTCTTGGTCTTAAAAAAATTCCACAGTTAGTGTAGCCTGGGGAATTAAGCAAATCTGAAAACCAGATTCACTGTGTATATGTGGGGGGGGGGTATTGGTTTGTGTGGGTGGGTTTGCATATTTTTTTTAACCCCCGCTATGCCCGCTATGTATGCTTTGTTATGAGAACTAGGGCCTCATATCTGTCAGTGAGGAAATGACTCAGCAATTTGTCCACAGGTGAAATTACAACTTTGGAGCATCAGGCTGGATTCAACTGACATAGATGCAAATACACCGGTCTGTTTTGAGCTTGTTTCTAGAAAAAAAGAGACAGGCATAGCATACATTTGTTCTTTGAATGTTGGTATCCCTGTGTTTATCCTAAAAAAAGGTATGAGTGTTTGTGTGTGTGTGTGTGTGTGTGTTAGTTCACTGATCTTAATAAATGTGTTCAACAAAAATTCTGAAGTAAAAATAATAATAATAATGCATTTCACTTGTACAATGCGTTTCAAAACACCCAAAGCTCTTTGCAGTGGAATAGGGATTGTCGGCCAACACTGCCACTGCGCAGCACCACCTGGGTGATACCACAGAAGCCATAGTGCACCAGGAAGGTCACCACACACCAGATATAGATAGGGAGGACAAAATGATACAGCCAATTCACACAAGGGGATTATTAGTACACCATGATTGATAAAGCACAATGGGGAAGTCTACCCAGAACACAAGGGAGCACCCCTACTCTTTATAAAGAACACCCTTGGATCTTTAATGACCAAAGAGAGTGAGGACTCCTATTTACATCTCAACCAAAGGACAGACTCTTTTTACAGTACAGTGTCCCCATCAGTGTACTGGGACATTAAGACCCACACACACCACAGGGTGAGCACCCCCTGCTGGTCCCACTTACACCACTTCCAGCAGCACCCATAGCTTTCCCAGGCAGTCTTCTATCCAGCTACTAACCAGGCTCAGCCATGCTTATCTTTTGTGGGCTCGCACACTTAAAAGCTGCTGGCAAACGTATGTATTTTTCAAATGTCTCTTAACAATAAAAAAGCTTTTTTTTTTGGTGGCTGTATATCATAAGATATTAATATAAAGACAGCACAGTGGATGACCAAGGAGCAGTGTGTGCATGGAGTTAGCGAGTCCTCCTTGTGCCTGTGCTTGTTTGATTTGGGTCCTTCAGTGTGCTCCTGCAGTCCAAAGATGCGTTCTTCAGGTAATCTCTAAACTGCCTGTAGAGTGAATGAGTGTGTGTGTGTGTGTGTGTGTGTGTGTGTGTGTGTGTGTGAGAGAGAGAGAGAGAGAGAGAGAGAGAGAGAGAGA
>JABJVR010000007.1:9599040-9628911 GCA_025773905.1 Chitala chitala | reverse complement strand
TGTGTGTGTGTGTGTGTGTGTGTGTGTGTGTGTGTGTGAGAGAGAGAGAGAGAGAGAGAGAGAGAGAGAGAGAATTTACTATGTTGGGCTATCACTCCATGCAGAGTATACTCTGCTTTGTACCCTGTTTTGGATAACAAATAAAAAAACAATAATACTATAATAGAACCGGGCACGATACTGTATTTCATTCTGAGGTTGTTACAATGTAGTAAATAATATGATCTTAGAGTAAAATGGGTTTTAAAAACAGCAGAGAGGATACAAACCACAAACATTTTTAAATAAAATGTGTAATTTATGTCTAGCAGATATATGATTTGAACAGAATGGCAGCCAAACCTTAATATCCCAGATAATAGCAAGGCATCAGTTCCTTTGACGTTACAGTTCCCAAAATGAGAATGGCTGTAATTTAAGTCACCCTCTTCAAGCACCTGTCAATTGTAAACTGAATCGAGAAAATGGCTCTAATTAACGTGGCTGGACATGTACAATACAGAGGAAAAACAAACACGTGTGCGCACACATGCACACACATGCACACATGCACAGAAATAATAAAAAACCGAGTGGTATAATGAGATGTTATTGGAGACTCTGCATCAAACAAGCATTGCCTATACTCAGACAATGTGAGGAATCAAAAGCCAAATAAAAATTTATAATAATTTTAAAAACAAAGACAAAGCTTGTGTATATATTGGGGCATCAAACTGTCATTTCTTTGCAGAGTGAAAATTCTGCACTTATGATTAATTTAAAAAAGATCCATGTTCACACATGCAGTATATAAATGCACAAATAACTAAAAAAATATAATCTAAGTGATTAATTAACAAAGGGCAGTACCCAGACGTTGCAAAACTGCAACAAGTGATTTTTGTCAGGTTAAGCAGAAACTGAGAATATGCATTGTAATGAACTTTCTGGATTCTGTGAAGGAAATGTCACCACTTGTCCAGATGTTTTGATCATGGTTTTCTGAAACATGAATATTACAATTTACCTATTTTGTGACAATTTTTGCCATAAATATCCACAAAAGGAAACTAAATCTGGAAAGAGACATTGCAGGCATGTCCTGATAAACCAAATGAACTTTTTTCCCTCCACAACTACATGAAATACTTTAATATTTTAACGTCTGCACCTTTTGTTATTCGTTTTTTTGTTGGCATTAGGGATCTCTAATTGCAGTAAAATGACAGTTACCACAAAAATTCATATATGGAGTGTGGGTGTATGTGTGTCTGGGGATGGGGAGTCAGGCTTATGCTGTCATAAAGAGAAAGGAGACCGATCCAGTGTCTGTCATATACCACGCTGTGTGGGAGCACACTCACTGCCGAGTGAGAGTCACGTGTCACCCTGTGTGGCAGCACACCCACTGCCGAGTGAGAGTCACGTGTCACCCTGTGTGGCAGCACTCTCACTGCCGAGTGTGAGTCACGTGTCACCCTGTGCGGGAGCACATTCACTGCCGAGTGAGAGTCACGTGTCACCCTGTGTGGCAGCACACACACAAGTCACCCTGGGTTGGAGCACACGTCATGTGTCACTGTGTTGGAGCACACGCACTGCTCACACTCACTGCTCACACTCACTGCTCACACGCACGGCTGACATTCACTGCTCACACTCACTGCTCACACTGTTCTGATTTCTGGATTTGGATTCCTTCACAGGACATTACAGTAGATCTGTGACCAAACTATAAATTCATGAAAGCCAGATTTATATAACACAAAAACACAAAGTCAACGTTGTCTATTTTAACTATATAAAGAATGCATATATGTTTTTAATGCATTTAACCATTTTGAGAGGGCAATCTCATGTGCCAACCTCGATTGTTTGTGTCATGATGTGCATCTAACTTTAAGCATATTCTAAAAAGACAATCATCTGAATAAATCCAGGACGACTATTTTTGAAATTGCATTAATCTGAATCTTCATCTCACATAATTTTCTCTCTCTTTAAATCTCTCAGTCACACCAAAATTAAAGCCCCTGTTCTGACTCTTTGTAAATGTATTTCTGTCAATATAAGAGATATAAATAGATTGGAGATGGTATCCATTCATAAATCTACCTGAATATTTAACAAGGGTCTTTGGACTGGGGGCGGGGGGGGGGGGAGCGGTGAAGTTTCTGTCCAAGTTGATCAATTGTCAGAGTCCTACCTCTGTGCTCAGAAAATTACAAATTGGAATCTTGAAATCAACTGCAGTATATCACTAGAAACTTGGGGTGGGGTGATGGTGGTCATTTTAGATGATCCAAGAAACTGAAAAAACAGGGGAGAGCAAGAATGTTTTTAAATGTTTTTTTAAGATACAAGGTGGTCATGGTTTAAATTAACAAATGGAAACACTTAAAAATCGTGCTTCAGATTCAAAACACACGCTGCCCTTGCTGTTATGTGAGTGTTAATACAAAGTGTGTCCGTAGTGTACATCTGCACATTATCTCCACAGCGAAAACCAGTTGGATGTAAATCAATCTTTTTAAGTTTAAATTAAAAATAGATCTTTGTCTTAGAAGAAACATTATCAGGAAAAGCACGGTGGTTATGTTTTCACAGAAAACTGTACACTTACTCAGGAATGTAAAACAAAGAAACCACTCTGCTAGTTCTATTTTAAACGGATCTATTAAACCTTTACGAACTCCAGTTCCAGTAATTTCTAAAGATAATTTTTTTTTTTATAATAATGTGATAATTTGGTGGACATTTCACAGTGTATCGTCTCAGCTGTAAATCTAAAACCTGATCGGAAAAAACCCACAATAATAGTTTCACATACTATGAACTGGGCTGAAGATGCATTAGGCAGAATTTCGATTATTTTTGCTAATAACGTTTCACCCTGTCGGGCAACATGCCTAAATGTGCTAAAAGGGTAACACATTGTTGATCAGATTACATTTCTGTGTTGTTTTGCCAAGTCGCTTAACAAATATGGCCTGAAAACAAAAAATAATAACCATACAAATTTAATTCTTTACTATTAGGATGTTACCTAAACTTTAACACACTATTGGAATAGATGTTTGATTTCTGTTTTTCCTGCATCTCTAAAAGTCCCACTAAGCACACATCCAACAGACTCTGGTATTGCCATTAAATATTGGTTGTGTTCAGGCACATGCTTAACCCACGTTTACTGCTGCAACTGTCGTATCCTCTTTAGGTGGTGTCACACTTCAGACACACTCATTCCTATATTCCTCAGGTGTGTTTCCTCAATTAACAAAGTACAGGTGAGTCTGTTTTTATTAGGTAATGAAAGTACTGTGTGTAACAAAAGATTCTGTCTCCCCCTGATGGGCTGTAATAATCTGCTAATCCTTGCACAAAAAAAAGTAGAAATTTTGTGCAGATATCCTTTTTACTCAAGGCTTTGTTTATACCTGGGAGGAAAAGAGGAAAAGACACTGAAAAGGAGTCTAACCATAAACGCTCTGAGCCTGCAGCCCAGGAGGATGTATGGCGACACCGGTCATCTCACGCGCACTTCCAATTTGTCAGCTGCCCGATCGCCGTTGGAGCCAAGCCCTTGCCGACGGCAGATACGGCGTCTCCTCTGTAGGCCGTGGGACACAATGTGCACCCAGGAGATAGACGAATAAAATATGTATTAGCTCCCGCAAACCGCTCGCGTTTGATAGCCCTTTCCGAGCGGCGACAGATCTGAATCTACTTACTGCTGCACAATCTTGCACACCACAGAAAACAGAGCAATATTGTGAAATATGAGAGCACTGCTTTTTTTGCCCCTCGTTAATTTCTTCCATTCTCGTGGCTTTTTTGTACCCAGTTCTTTCAAAACTTTATCCCCCCCCACCCACTCCGTCTCCCGTTTTCCTTTCCTTGCCTCCTTTTTTTTTTTTTTTTTTTTTTTTAACTGACAAGCCCATGGTTTTCCTCAAAGAAAAGCCAGCATTAATTAAGACAGCAGCAGCTGTAATTTTCTTGGGAAGTAAATTTCTGCACAACTAAAGGTTACAGGGACCTTTCCACTGTCAGAATTTACTACAGCCTGTGAATGGTAATGTCTCTAATGAAGACATGCTCTCTCAGTCTCTGAACTTAAAAAGTAGCAGCAGAAAAAGAAAAGGAGAGGAGAGGAGGAGAGAGAGAGGGAGAGAGCGATGGAGAGAAAGAAGGAGAACAACGAATACATTTGCAGCCTTTGCATTAATTCAGGGTCTAGTGCTCATTATAATTAAAGTGTTTGGATAGCTTTATACTTTAGCCGTGGCTATGGATGTTACAGCAGAACACTGGATTCTGAATAGTCATTATTTAAAAATAGCAAAGAGGCGCATAAAATTTGTACCCTGTTATTCTTAATAATGTGAAACTGTATATATGCAAAAAGGACAAATGTATTTTTTAACAAGTGCCGTTTGACATTTGGGGTAACGGGTGTTCAAGCAGAACAATATAAGGGGATGGTCGGTGTGGATTTAGTAAAAGCAGATCCCATCCAAACAGCTGGATGTCTTTCAGTGTTAAATGAAGGCTGCTGATATGTTACGTGATCATCTAGAAATTTCATCAAGCTTTGCATGAAAAAATGGAGCTAAAATTAAAGACAACTGGACGACGGGGTAATGTATGCGCAGAGACACAAAAGAGAGAAGCAAACAGGAAGTCTGTCTTCTCAAGACCAACACTCAACAGCTGGACCAATGGAACCAACAGGCTAAACCTTCAAACAGTTGTGGCTCTTTCTAATTTACATAAAAGGAAATTCCAGCATATACAATAATGTATTAAGTATGCAGATAATACAAAATTATGCAGCATAGCAGAGAGAGAAAGACAGTAAAAGATTAACAAAAAAAAAAAACCCACTTTAGAATTACGGTGTTGGCCGACTTGCCAAATGAAATTCACCAAGTGTGTTTTTGTAGTAATTCACCTGGGAAGTAGAACTGCACACTACAGGTTCTGCATAGGTGACTCAGATACCAGCAGTTCTTTTTTAGGGGGACATTTGGAGTTCACAATTTGCCCCTGTTTGTCAGAGGAATTTTGAAGCATACAAAAAATTAGAGTCTTAACTCCTTGTGTTAGAAATACAGTTTCTTTAGTGAAGATCAGATGTAACCTTATGATGTCATGACATCAGTGTAAAAAATTTCAAGCAACTTAGGTGCCAAGGACCACATTAACGTCCACGCTGATCCGAGAACCAAGAACCTATCGTGGACCTCAGTTAGGATCCAGTTTAGAATCACGTATTGGATGATCGGTGTTTGGGATACTCATGTTAATGGACACATTCTTTCATGTTAGTGCTTTACCTAATTCTGCCAGCAGTCTTCTATTACACATGCAAACAAACACGATGGGCTAAACAGTCTCCTGTCTTTCCTCATGCTTTTCAAATTCTTATTGAAGTAGTGGAGAAAGATGCCAGTGGAATCGAGCGCTGGTATTTCAGCCAATACAAACATTTTTCACACCAAATGTGTTTAGCCAGAATAGAGGAAAGGAGCGGTGTTCAGCAAAAGGATACGTAACAGATATAGAGCTTTCACACAAGACCAGAGAGAGGTCAAAGATGGCTGTGTTATTCTACCCCTCATCCAAACGAGAATAACACAACAGGAAGAGCCAATTATGCCTATGACCTTCTACCAACCATTATCTGGCGTTAGGCCCTGTCATTAATTGACAGGTTTTTTTTTTTTGTTTTTTTTTTTTAAATGAGCGGAATGCACATGCTGCAAATCAAACACACTGTCTCACTGGCTGCCTGTCCACACAAGCACAGTGTTCCAGTGTGGCAAACAAGAGAGAGCCAGAAAGGGTCTTCGAATTAGGCTTTGAGCTTTCATATAATGGATGTCTAAGTTAATATAACCAAGGTGGTTAAAAAAAAAAAAAAGGTTGTCGCAATGGAAACGTTGAGAGATTATTTTAGTGTAAAGATCAATGACATCGTCTAAAACAAGTAGCATGAGAGCTGAAGAATTCTTGAAGAAGGGAAAGTAATATTTAACCTCGGGCTAGAGAATAATTTCACTTTCTCCTGACCAGTTTAAAAAATACCCTGTGTCAGATGTAGCAGATTTATACAAATTAATGGCCTTTAGTGCAATCTCCAGCACAAGGTTATTAATTGTTAAAGTGCATATATTAAACAAAATGAGTAAAGGTAATTTTAATAAATTATATTCTCCAAAACCTGTTTTATAGGATTGTTGCCTTTAGTGTCTGCAAGGTATTGATAATGATCTGAAAAATAATTATTACAAAACAATAATTAAATAATAATGCAGAGTACCTGTGAACACACATTCTTTCTCGAGAGTTCAAGCCCTTACGCTTCCTTTCAGTCGGTGCCCATTTGAATGCATGTTTAATACATGGGTTACTCTTTCTTTTTGAAGAATTATTCAGGTCTGTGTCTCAATGGGATCCCCATTCAGAAGCACTGTTTTGTTTAGCTGTAACACAGCTACACTGGCTCAGCGCTCTTTTCTTCTGCTCTGAGTTTAACTCCAAGTTGTTCAGCAGAGCAAAGGAGGATTTTCATTATAGTGTTTTCTGCTCAGCTGAGCACAATTTAACTAAGTGGAGGACACTTGTCCTATCGCAGGAGGCAGAGTAGTAAAAGATGTGCATTTTCAAAGGTAAGGTTCCCTTCGAGGACCACTTATTCCACAAAATCTCCACACAGTACCTCCTCCAAACATATATTAAAATAAATTATTGTAGTTTTTTTTCACTCAGTTCTGGGCTGTTATTTCATCCTGTTAGATAAACATCAATTGTACTAAAATACAATTTTACTTTACTGACTGTCCATTTTAAAATACCTCTATCACCTTGTCACACATTCAGCAAAACAATGTGCCATGTTCTTTTTCATCAGAAAAAGAAGAAGTGGAAGGTCTTCTCCATCAGTTTGGGCCTGGAAAAGCACATTGTTTTTCAAGAGCCTGCAGACAGACCTCGTTGGAATGGAAACAGGATACGGGTTCCGCTCTCACTCAGGAGTACTGTAGGGAGGGCTGGGTTGTTGCGGCAGCGAGTTGTCACGGCGATCCCCTCCAGCTCTATGCCTACACATCTTAGAGAGTTTTATTAGCATTATGGATGAAGGCCTTCCTACTGCTGATCCGCTTGCCTGTCAGAGTTTAAGATTTAAAATCTGCACTCTTCAGCTCACAAAAAAAAAAACAGCAAAAGAGGGTCAGCAATATGCTTGACACTTGGAAAGAGTGTTTGTGTTTTCTTTCATTCATCCTGCCGGACACCACGGTGCACGATGTGCCATTTCATTCTTTTTTGTATTTTGCCCCGTGTACATGTTTGTGCAAATGTTTGGCTGTTACAGTGGACAAGAGGCCGTGCAGAAAGGTGGGAGAACAGAGTGATGAGGACAGGCTGCTGCCCAAGCAAACGGTCTCCATGCCTCAAAGCAACAATATCAGCAAACTGTCCAATGGGGTGAAAACAATCCTAGCATTGTAATTTCCTGAAATGAGCAGGATAAAGTGGCATGGGGGGAGGGATGGGGGAGGGGGGCAAGGTATGGTGCCATTTATGCTGCCTTGACACCCGCGGCACAAACAGGCTTTCGACACATTGCTGACTGTTGGGACACGAGATACAAAATATACATGGAAACTGACCTCACGGAGATACATTCTCCACAGATGGTGATGAAACTGCCCTTACGCTTTAGAAGTATTATAGGAAAATTGCATGTTACCCCGAGTGTTTCCCTTGCAGTTACAGAGCGTACTGTATGCCAACTTACCCGAATTAAATCGGACGTTGGCGATCCCTCTTGTGGAAGAACATACAGGTACCCTATCTTATCACCAGCATACACGATTTAGCTAAAAGACACAATTATTGTTTTTTAAAAAAAAAAAATTATAGAACAGGAGAAATGGGAGGTTGGTAGTCCCTAAAGTTAACGAGTATATATCCAGACCTGTTTACGTGTGCTATGATTGCAGGAGCTCCTCAACACACGTTCCCCTGTACCCCTGTAGACCATTTAGCATTAGGAATAATGTTTAAAACCCTGTGAATGGCTCAAATGCTGTCCATGTCCAAACAAGCCTGTTTCCATGGACAACAATTCCACAGGCAATGAACTACACCATTTCTTTTTTATTTTTTTGAGATGGTCAATATGTATCAGACCTGACACGTTGACACGTCGCATTGCATCCGTCAAAATATTCTCCATTTCTATATGAAAGCACCTAAATAACATAAAAGTGAAAAGCTTTAATCTGCAGTTTGATTCCACTCTAATTGAGTGAATGATTAAATTTAAAACTAGCAAGACCTTAGCAAGTATGAGATGTATTTGAATTTTGTTGTACTTCTGATAAGATGATGTTCTTGCTGTTGTATTTTGCACTCATTTGCATATCATTTGCATAACATTTAAAAGAGGTCAGCAGCATCCACTTAAGGGGAGAACCTATAATTTTGTTAGGTCACACACCAAAGTGTTAAAGTTACAACTGACAATAATTTATGCATTGATGTTTCTGCTGAAAGGAAAGTGATGTAACAAAACTCAGTTATTGGTGTTCTGGGAGTACACATAGATGAAATGACAGTTTTAAGGCCAGCTGACTGTAGTACCTATTATATAGACCATGGGCCTCTCCTTAAGATGGTGTGCCTTTACTTTTCAAAGACAGTCTTAGCATTGCATGGTAGCCGCTGTGGTCACTGTATACTCTCAGACCACGCTGCTAAAGCTTCTTTTAACTTTTTACAATGCAGTGGGTGTACATGGAGTCAGAAACGGCCCTGACCAATTTGGTGCCCTAGGCAAGATTTTACTTAACTATTTTAAATTTTTTTATTTTTCTTCTTCCCTCATTTGGGGCACCACTGGCACCCCTATGGACGGACGGCGCCCCTAGCATTCGCCTGTCTGGCCTATGCCTGGGGTCGGCTCTGCATGCAGTGGTGAGTACTGTGGCTGCAAATTTTTTGCAAAACTGGTGCAACTTAAGGCACGACTTCCTGTCCTTGAAGTACACAAGCATCAGAAGCCACTCTGGAGAACGTGCAGTAAATTACCTGCATAAAGCCAAAGGTAATAATAAAAACAACAGAAATAAACGAGCGCCTTTAGGTGGCTCTCAGGACACTCCGCCCGGCGAGTTGCATAAATCACCCTAATGCGTAACTAAAAAGTGTGTATACCTTAATAAGGAGAGAGCAGGGTGAAATAACAGCAGATGGATGCTTTAGATGCCAAAGGAGAGAGGACTTTTCATTTGCCTGTATGCTGCACATCTCTGGTTTTGCGTAGACCCAGATACACGGCAGAAAACACTGACACTGAGAACATGTGGCCCAGAATCCTTTGTATTGTTCAGGGCCTGTTTGTTAAGTCCTTTAAGACACAGACACTCAAAAGCGTAACATCCTAACAGGAAAGCAGCTGTGCACGCTTGCAAAATGAATAAACAAACACCTTTTGTTTTGTGTTGTATTTGCTTTATAAGTACAGCGTGGTGTCTGCTTCGAGATGGGCAAATGCTTGGGAATCAGATGCCAATGGGCACACCAACCACGTAGGAGGAAAACTTAGAGGCGAAAGCGCGTGTTCAAAAACACGAGGCTGGAGGACGGCAGAGACGTGACGTTGAACAATCATTACTAATAGCTCTGTGCCAAGCGCTACGGCTACAGCAAACAAACATCAGGCACGAAAAAACCATCCCAGCGCCACACCTCCGCTAATTAAACACTGGTGCATCGTGCAAATTTGTTACCGATATACATGCTGTGCCCTTAAGAAAGTGACGGGCTGTCATAAGCGGAGGGGTGAAAACACCTTGGATATAAATCCGGCGAGGAGATAAAGAAACCATGTGATAAATTAACCACTGCGTATAAATTGTTAAGAGCCTCCATTTTAATGCTGGTCATTATTCAACAAATTTTTCTAAGAAATGCCAAATAGGCAGGAACAAGTAATTAGGAGAGAAAGTGAAACTGTCATCGTTAATGGTTTACTGTGTCGCTTCCCCTTATCGTGTGAGTGGGGGTGGACGTTAGAGCACGGGTAAGGTGCTGGGTGGGTTACCTGTACCTGTTATGGAGAGATCCCCCCAAAATTCCTCCGTGTCTGGCTAGCTCCCTGCCTAGCCCCACCCAGAGTTGCAACGCTAGGGGACGACCTGCTTGTCTCACAGTGCCACCTCTCCACTCTGATTGCCCAGCCCTCAATAAATCTGAAATCACAGGGGATATTGTTAGTCTTCACAAAGCATTATTAAAATGAAGGGAAATTTATGGATGACACTTTGTAACAATTAATCAGGAACTGTTGATTAATAAAGTTAGTTCGTTATTCTCCTGAAACCTAAGCGGCTACGAGAATTGTCAGATGGATCATTTTATTCATTATTTTTGATTAATGCACCCAGATTCTCTGACTCTGGTAGAGGGAGGAGAAAAAAAAAACATATCTGCTATGCTAAATCATAAATAGTGAATGAGTGTGTGTACTGTTAACCTTGGCCATGGCAAAGAGATTTCTAGGGAGAAATGTGCAAATTCAGCAAATAAATTGCTGTAGGGATTAAAAACCAAATTGGGGGAGTTTGATGAACATCACCTCTCCAGACCTGTCTGTCTTCTCCCAATGCCTGTGATTAATTAGTTTGTTTAGACACTCAGTTAGTCCAGCGATGCAGAGAGGGGTGGGGGCCGGACTTGGACTCTGATAAGGACAAGGGAGGAAAATAAATGCATGACTGTTTTTTCCCTTCTCTTCTGCCCTTTCTCTCCTTCTCTTTCTCTCCCTCCTGCTGCAGGAGATCTAACTTTTGCAGGCCTGTTTCATTTTCATGCTCCTCCCCCCACACCCACTCGCTCCCCAAGGCGATCCCATGCTCCTAGTCTCCTTCGATTGTCCAATGTCTGCTCCCTAGGGAGGAAGAGGCACCCAAGGGATGATGGAGAGTGAGCACGGCTGCCATGGCGACATGCTGGGTTGTGCTCTGCTGCTACCACAGGCTAAGCTCCTAACTCTTGTCAAAAAGGTGGAAGGTATAATAGACCCAGTCTACCTTGAACCCAATAAGGAATCCAGGGATCCCAGAGGGAAAGCCATACGGAACATTTGGATCAGGGTACTGATTGGGGGGAAAAAATCAATTCGGGGTTGAATGGGTATATTTGGTCACAGTTTGGCTCTGTACAGCATTTTCTGTAACCTTGAGGGAATGATATGGGTCATATGTATCTATATATACAAAGGCTATCCCATGGACAGATGTTTTCCCTGAGAGATATGATAGATTACAAATAAATGTTCTGCTCTTCCAAAGATCATAAAAACGATAGTTTGGCTTTAAAATTTTGGAGAACAATAGGACTGTGGCTTCTTAGAAAGTGTAGTATTCTAATTAAGACATTATTTAAAACATTTTTATTTGGAAAAATAGAACTTCTGATCTACAATCAAAGACAAACAGTGAATTAGCATGGACCCTTTTGAATTGTGTATGAAAAAACAAATAAATTTTCCCTGAAGTTAACAGGCTCATCTTTAAAAAGAAGGAAGAGGGGGGGGAAATCAGATTAACATGTTGTGTATAATGAAAAATGTTATGCTGCCTCCAATCAACATCCGTTTCCACTTTTTACTGCTTAAAGATGTTCTACACTGATACATTACGCAAAGCTATGGGGCGGTAGCCAAACTTTTTTTTTTTTTTAAAACCAGCCCCCCCACCTCCTCAGTTCCCTTTTTTATCCTTATCCCAGATGCAGATTCCTCTGAAACATTAAACCTCAGTGTAGTCATTTCCAGTTACAGACATTAAGACTCAATTACACTTAAAAATAGATAATCTTTTTTCTTTTTGTAATTTAGAGGTTTGCAAAAGAAAAACGTCTGGGTTCGTTGTCAAGATTATTTGGGAAATATAAACAATACCATAAATTAAACAGAATGTCAGTAACTGAAGTTACATGACCAAATTCATGTTGTATGAATGGTGTCCTGGAATAGGGCCAGAACCCACATTCTCTTATGATTGGTTGTAGTCAGCCTCCATTATGACATTATGGATCACGTTAAAAGCAGTGCAGGATAATTTCCAGTCCATAAACTACTTTTCGTAGACTACAGAACAAACACAATGGACACTTTTCTGAAAACCTGAACACTTGCAGAAACTTGCAGTAAACCCACATGCTGGGAAAAGAAAAATGCTTTGGCTTTGAATTTGTTTTCTAGGACACTTTCAGGTACGACGTAGGGTCTGCATCTCAGCTGCACGGTTTATTTATCAAGGTGAACCCAGGAATTTACTATCAAGCATACTTGTAAGATTGGCTGTGGGTTATTTTCTTCCGTTATGGTGCATGGGGGTCTGGGGACACCTAAAGATGTTTGATCTTCATCACTGAAGCTCTCATAAGTTCAAAACGAAGACTTCTTATGCCACCAGAGATGGAACTGTAACTCCTTTAAGGAGGGGGGGGTATTCTTCTGCCTACCTGTTGGGTTTAACATGCCACTCTGAACTCACAGCTGTTTGACTGACTGGCTGTTCCACGGTCTGGCTGTGCCACCTTGCTGAAGTCGTGCCTCATCTGCGTCAGACCTGGAACTCATCATTAATTATGGAAGCGCTTCTAATCCATGGGTGTTGGCACTCTGTGAGGTGCATGCCGTTCCTATCACACGCACACAAATAGGGCCTGCTTTCCTCATGGCCCCCTCTTTTGCCATGTCACCTCTTATTTGGTGAAACAACAATGAAAACATAACTGCCCCCCCCATCACCTTTCTGCCTTTTCTTCTTTGTCGCTGCTCACCTCTGTACCAACGGCTGAGTTTAAATAAGACAGCGTGGAGAGAACCATTGCTTTCATCCAGATGCCTGTTAGCCCTTAGGATGATGTCCTAGGACAAAGGTCTGCCAATGGCAAATGACCTCCTACCCAGCCCCCTCCCAGAACCACCCTGAGGGTTATTACACTAACATTGCCCTTGTCACAGGTCTTTACTGTGCTCACCAGGAGTCAGAAAGTACATGCCCCCATGGATAAACAGCTAATGCCTGCCAAAAACCATAATTGTTGACCTTTCAAGGCATTCTGTCCCACCTGTGCCTTCTTTTTGTGCACTACGGTAAGACGTGACACAGTTTTTACTCTGGTTCCTAATAGCAATTTATGTAAGGGGCAAAATATGGACACGGCATGTACTGTATATAAGGTTCCCTGGGGCAAAGCATCATGCAACATTGTGGGAAGTTTGTAAGTGTAAAATTATATTAAATATTTCCAAATTACATGTTTGACATTTTCAAGGGAGCAACTAAAGAATTTTTTTTCCAACAAGGATATATATTTTTTCACTGTATGCAATGCAAAATTAAGTATCTAAACTTATCCTAACATTACTTTTAGGATTTTGATACTGGATTGGACAATTTGGATACTAAAACATATATAACCAAAAGAACCAATACAGTAATGATAATATTCTGGGGAGTATGTATTAATATTTAACATACTCCAACCAGCCATAACATTATGACCCCCCATGTAATAAGGATAATCAACTTTTATTGTCACTGCATACATGTCACAATAAAATTTGTCCTCTGCATTTAACCCATCCCCCTGGGGGGGAAACAGTGAGAAGCCACACATGGCGCCTGGGGAGCTAGCACTGAGTGTCTTGTTCAAGGACACACCCGGCTGGGCTGGGATTTGAATCAGGGACCGGAAGACTTCTATATCTCACCTGATGCGCTACCCACTGAGCCACCTAATACTGAGTAGGCCCCCCTTTTGCTGCCAAAACAGCCCTAATCTATCGAGGCACGGACTCCTCTAGATCTCTGAACGTATGCTGTGGTATCTGGCACCAAGACGTCAGTAGCAGATCCTTAATTGTTACATTCCTCAGACCATACTTGGACTATTTTTGCAGGGCACTTTATCCCGCTGAAAGAGGCCACTGCCATCGGGGAACGCCATTTCCATGAAGGTGTGTACTTCGTCAGCAACAAAGTTTAGGTAGGCGGTACGTGTCAAAATAGACTCAAGGTCTCCCAACAGAACATTGCCCAAAGCATGACAGTGCAGTGCTTGCCTTCTTCTCACAGTGCATGCTGGTGCCATATCTTCTCCAGCAAGCGATGCACACTGGCCATTCACACAGTGTAAAACAAAACATGATTCATTGGACCAGGCCACCTTCTTCCATTGCTCTATGGTCCAGTTCTGATGCTCACATGTTCATTGTAGGTGGTTTTGGTGGTGGGCACGGGTCAGCATGGGCACCCCGGCCGATCAGTTACACAGCCCCGTATGCAAACTGATACATTGTAGGTTCTAACACCGTTCTATTGGAACCAGCATTAACAGCCTTCCCTTCCCATGTGCATCACTGGCGTTCTGTTCTTGGACCACTTTTGGTAGGTCCTGACCACTGCAGACCAAGAACACCCCACAAGAGCTGCAGTTTTGAAGTTGCTCTGACCCAGTCATCAGGCCATCACAATTTGACCCTTATCAAAGTCACACAATTCCTTGTGCTCACCCATTTTTTCTGCTTCCAACACATCCACTTCAGGGACAAAAAGTTCACTTGCTGCATAATATATCCCATCCACTTCCAGGTGCCATTGTAACGAGTTAAACAATGTTATTCATTTTACCTGTCATAATGTTATGGCTGATCGGTGTATATTTAATCATTTAAGGCTAAACAAACTGTTGAATCCTGTTATATCCAGTGGCAAAGACAGCTGTCGCCAAAGTTTATGATTTTAAAACTGGAAAAGTAATACATTGTAAGGACCTCATGTTTAGCAGAGAAATTGGAGAATATAATGTGTATCGCTGGTGCAAGTGAAAACCGTTCCTCTGCCCAATTATCTCAACAAGTTAATTTGTTCATGTCCTTGTCCATTTATTTAAGTAAAATTAAGTCACTTTGAGTTCAGCAGCTTAAATATACTTTAGTAAAGAAAAAAAGTCTTGTCTTGGATCTCTGTGCACAGGGATCAGACAGGTCTTTTCCCCAAAGGTCTGGATCGCTGTGCCTTGACATAATTCTGCACAAATCGTTTCACTGGTATAATGGAGATTGTCCAAATTCCCTTTGGACTGAGGCCGTTGTACCAGCGCTGTCTCCCGTTTAACTGAGCCCCGCTCCTTAAATAAGCCTAACCAGAGGGGACTTGTTCCGTGTGCAGGCAGGCCTCCGCTCTGTTCCCTGTACCCCCACCCACGCAGGCCTGAATTATTGATGCCATCTTCAGATGCATTCGTTAAGATACACGAGTCGGACAGAGTTGTGTTTACGCTCCGCGCATTAAGGAATGTGGGGTAGGATTTGTCGCCATGTGGGGTTGGGGGTGGGGGGGGGGGCTTGGTAGTGACATAGTCACTACCAAATTGCTCCGTTTCATCTTCATTCTGTGAGATCCAGTCAGTATAAATGGACAAATACCCCCCACCCCATACCTCTTTTGCTTCCTTGTACTAATAAAACCAGGGCACCAAAACACAAGTTGAGCATAAAGGGGAAAGGATTTTTGAGACAAATGAGACAATTTTTTTTTTAATATATGATCACTCTCTTAGTACGTGTTGTTTTTGAGAAATTAGAAAAAATAGATTTTTACAGTTTTATGTGCTATAAGACTGGGAGGAATGTTGGAATTTGAGTTGATTGCTTTGTTTTTCATTCCTTTTCCCTTGACAACATTCTTTTAAACCATATGAAATAAAAAGTATTGCTTAAAAAATGCTTCCAAACATTAAATCAAAAGTAGATTATTGTAATCCTAAACTGGGAATGTCCCCTGATAAAAAAGTACTCTTTGTGTTGTCTGGTGATTGCTACATTATTTTTATTTTATATTAGAAACTTTGTCAAGTCCTTTTCATTCTGTAAACTGTAATTTATAACCTCAAAGAATTTTCCATAGTCCTGTAGTTATCACTCTTTAGAATTTACTCTAAACATGAACTACATTTAACAATTAACAAAGGGGGGAAAAAAGCAGAGAATCCAGAAGTTTCCCATATTTCTTTTGATGTAGTACTTTAATAGTTTTAAGAGTTAAGAAAAAGTTAAAGTCCTTGCAAATTTCTAGTATATAAATATATTATCAGATATAATTAAAAAGAAATCTATTCAACTGTAAATTTAAAACTTTGCCTGTGGTTGCCAATGGATTTATATTATTTGAGATTATTGTAAACCAATATTTTCTTGAGTTTCCAACGCTGTTTTTTGCTCTTAGGGAAAAGGCAATGTATAAATTCCCAAACAGAGATGATATCTCATTACCGTTTCTGTCAGACATTTCATTGTAATATTGATTTTGAAACCAATGACTTCCAAAATCCTTTCCACAGAGTCTGACTTGTGTGCAGTTCTACTTTAGTAAGATAACGGGTGGCTTCCTAAAGCAGATCTGAATGACACAAAGGCATAAAAGCTGTGTATGGACTAAATTATTTTACAGGCATTTAAAGTGACTTATTAAGGTGCTCTGAAGATGGACTCACTGGCCGGTGTGACTAAGGAATAACAATTCAATTCTGACATTTCTGAAGATAATGAAAAACATTCCAAATAGACCCATGTCTTCAAAGACTCATGTCTTCTCTTCAGCCATTTAATACAGATGGCCTTTTTTATTCATCCATTATATGTTTCTGTAAGATTGTATACCTGCTATTTTGGACAATGGCTCACCAATCCAAGCTCTTTGTACACAAATGATAAGTTTAGTTATCCAGAATAACTTTGGTAACATGAATATACAGTGGGAAAAACAACGTCACTGTTAAAGCCTTGCAGCTATATCAGATAAAAGCGTTTGATCAACATTCAAAATTAATTATAAAAAACACTTCATACTCGTTAATGATAGCACATAAAAGTTAGATATCTCAAATTGTGACAGATTTTTTTCATGGTTACTATTGTGCTGCTGGACATAAATTTTCCTGAAGATATTTTTTTTTTTTTATAAAAAATTATGTACAGAACTTGCAAGATGTAACTATAAAACAGCAATAACTAATCTGTTAACCAAAACTCATTCTAATATTTAATGAAAGGAGCAATTAAATTTAGAGCACCTGAAGAAAGGATGATTAATATTTCAAATTTAAATAACACAAATATCCCAAATAACCACAAGGCATCCGTTACCTCTCCTGAGTTTTTGTACAAGCTTCATTATTGCTACAGTTGCTGTGAATTTGCACACTGCCTCGCCAGGACAGACAAATAAAGTGTAAAAAGAGCCTGTTCCGTACACCGTGTAATGACCCAAAAAATCAATGGAGCCCAATCTCCCATTCCTGGGACGTATTCCTGTTGAAACGTGACAATGTCGGAGCAACGCCTTCCCCTCCGCCGCCACTGACACTGCTGCCACGACAACCACCTCAGGTTGTCGAGGGGACAAAGTGACAGCGGGGGCGTCGGTCCTCGAGGGCTGGCAGTGTGTGATTTGTGGCTCAGGAGGCCTAATGAAGTGGTATGCCACCCCAGCTCCTTGCAAGATCAATTCAGCGTGCAAAGGCATGTTTTATGAATGATGGCGGCCTCCTTGGGCCATCTATATACCTGATCAACGGCGTCCCTGTTGGCTTTCCTAGCCCTGGGAGGCCGGGATGCTGCAATTCTTCTTGCGTTTCGGCACGCCACGTTACGCCCCACCTTGCTGTATTGTGACATCATCAACGACCACCAGAAGGCCCAGAGAGGAGTCAGAGCCTTGGATGTCCACCATCAACAAAACAACGAAAAAGAAATAAAACTTCAAATAAAGTCATGCTGACTGGCCGATTTAAACATGGCATGTTTGACTAAAAGGAAATGCCCTAATTAGATGTATAAACTGTTTGCAGTAGTCAAGATGCATGTGTATAAAATTAATATATAGAACAGATTAGTGCACATAGTAATAGCTCAATAAAAATCTCTACCCTTCTGGACAAAATACTCCTGTCTTTGGCCACATCACTGAAATCCCACCATGCATTTCTCCCTCTGCGCTAACAGCTACCCAGAGTTTTTCATGGAAATGCTGAAGATACTATGGATAAATAGAACATGCTCACCGATATGATTATGGAGGAAGATAATATTCTTTAAAAATATACCTGTTCCAGCATGCATGTGTGGAATGTTCAAAGCGTGTTTTTGATGCGAGATGTTAAGTGCTTCGGTGAGTGCAGATGGCTTTTCAGCCGAGCATATGTCGATAAGAAGCGTCACGCCGCAGCGTTTTTGTCTTCAGAGATCATAGAGCAACGCTCATTTGAAACATCAATGGCACCTCGAATGAGAGCATCATATATAAAGATGTCACACGCGGCAGGCCCAGCGGAGGGTGAAAGGGAAAAAAAGGAGGAGAGCAAAAATGAACACTTTCCAGAGTTTTTGGAATAAGGGAAATTTTAAGGCTTTTCTGTTTTTGCTCAGATTAAAATTGAAAAAAGAAGACGATTTGTCTACTTTTAATCTGTTCTTAGATGGATTGGCTCAAGCTGTCGGTAAGTAATCAGAGTTCTGACTGTAGTGTCTGTGTGTGAAGAACAATCGGGGAGTTTGGGAGGGAGTGGTGAGGGGGGAGTTGGTTAATACACTGGCAAGAAAGAGTTAAATGCCAGTCACCCTGTGTGACACTTAGTCTGCATGTCACCCCCAGGAGAGGTTGTTGGTGCTTTGGAAATACATCTGTGGAAAAAGACTGAACTGTTTATTTTTATCAAGGAGAGTGTTTTTCCTAAAAGTGGCCACTTCATGGCAAATTAAATTCTCCAAATTTCGTCTGTGAAATCTCCCACTTCTTCCTCTCACTTCTGTCTGCACCCATCCCACTGAGACGGCCAGCTCAGATCGCTGTGATCTGCCTCTGTCCTGCTTTGCCCCATCTTTGCCTGCCACACAGTGTCCTACCTGGAATACCTTTACCAGCTGTCCTTTTGCAAGCCCCGGATGCCAACCCCTGACCAGCCACAAATAAATATTTAATACCAGTCGAGCACCTTCCTCATGCCATGTGTGCTTGATATTTATTTTTCAACATATATCTTGCAGGTTAAAAATGATCAGTTCAGGATATGAAGTCAAGATGTTGGAAATCCGTCCAAACCCTTTGAATATGTCTTTCATTAAGGCACTGTGTCTGGGGTTGGTTAAACAACCTTTTATTTAACACGGTTGATCCTGAGCATGTGCTTCGTGTCCATCTAGTGGGTGAGCAGGGGCCTTTTCTGAGGGAATAACTCCCCCTTCTCAGCACGGCGCGTACACACCGCTGCGCTTCATGGACACCCTGCGTCATCCTCCATGCCGCAGTTCGGCAAACAGCCTCCTTGGACTCGTTAAAACATGAGCCGTTCTTTATTTCGTTACCAGCAGGCGTGACGTGTCCCGTTTCTGATGGAGGACAGTTAATCTTATTGAGTTACACATAATCCAAAAAAATGGCATCGGACCCATAGATTAACCTCACGGATCTTCAGACAACATTGTTCTATCTTATGGAGGACAGGGGCTGCCTTGTGTCTGCCAATCACTCTACACATTTAAATTAAACTGCACTGCAGGAATGTAAAGGCTGACCTACACTCTGTGAGGCTGTCTGGGACTTTTACTGTACTTACTCCTCTCTCGACTCTGGCTTTGTCTCTAATTGCCTCTGTGTGATTCTGTCCAATCTCCTTGTGTATGGTTTAATGTACTGTATTACCCTGTCTCCACAGCAAGACATACTGGCTACTGCTTTTATGGGAAATCCGCTTTGAATCAATATCTTTGTGAAATGACACCATGTTCAAGTTATTTTATGATATGTTGATGGTTAGCTAATTTTGGAATGGAGACAATTTCTGCTTCGCCCGCAGACAGACACAGCATAATTTTGTGGTAAAAATGTCAATCACGCCATGGGCTATTTGGACTGTAAGAGGTAGGGGACTGGGGCAAATTTATTGATGGAAATGTATCCATATACTCTTAGAGACAATTTTAACCTGAAATATCCATTTTGGTTGTAATTTTATGTTGTTAAACTGACACAGAGTCCGAAAGTGCTGCCCCACCCCAGAAGGGTACGGGGCCAGACATGACAGTTAGAGAGCTGTATTTCACACCCTTCTCTGTGTGGTGGGCTAGATACACACACACAGGCAGGGGGCCTTGGTTCACAAAGTCCAGTTTACACATAGAGGTTTTCTTTTTCAATGTTGTATAAAAAAGTTATCTCTGATGGACTGACCATGAGGAGATATTTTTAATAATTAAAAAAAAAAGATTGTGGGAGGGGAAAATATAGACACATTCCAAAAATCTTCAGAAAACTCAATGACGAACTCAAAGTACAAACAAACCCATGTGGGGGAAGAAAGCCCCCCCCCCATAACAGGACTCTTACAAACAGCTTCAAGGAAGTAGTGCACTGACTCATGACTGAGCATACAGAGACACAGGCTTAAATACACCAATGATTTAACGAGCTGCAGCTGAACTTAATTGAAATCAACATCTCATGACATATGACTTCTTAAACAAGCTTGACTGGTTCCCGGTTAATTTTGCTGAGTGAATGTGTTCGCATTGGAGTTTACTTTGTAGCACATATGCATATAATATAAGTTGATTAAATGACTGCTTTACAAATAATTCATTCATGAACAATTATAATAATAGGTATAATGTAAATATTTGTAGGGATGTTCATGGACTTCCAGTAGAATCAGTACACTCAGCCAATTGAGATTTTTAATGTTGATTCACAAAAGCATCAATTTTAACGTCTCAATATTATTATAAAATATTACATATATATATATTTTTTTTAATCATTACAATTCCTGGTACTCGTAACACTTCTTTGCATTTCACAAGACATTTACCCAATGTTTGAGTGTGTTCTTTTTGGTTTCTTAAGCCTGCCCTGGTTGTGTACTTACTCAGTAGTGTCTAGGGCTCAAGTGCGCACTCCTGAGTGGGCTTCCGCCTGCACACGTCTGGACGTGATGCACTTTCCAGTCACGTCAGGGCGGCGGCTAAAGGCTGTTGTGTGACATTGAGAAACCTGTCGAAAATGTCTGGACTTATTTCATGTAAGATGCGCAAGCTATTAGCTCACCGTGACCTTTAGTACAATTTCTTGCTGCCAGATTCACACTCCTGAGTGTCTCCAGGCTCAGACGATTTAAATTTTACTCTCAGCACTTTATAAACCGCGACCTGAAGGCACTGGCAAGAGGAAGGGTGGCGTGGAGGGAGGGTTGTGGGTTGGGGGTTACCGTCATAGAGAATGTCGCCATCGTGGCCAAGCCCAGCTTGTGCGCAGGCAACCGGTGCTTACTGAATCGCTCACGCACACACACACACGCCGTGGACGGGTTTTATTTTCCGTAATTGAAAATTAATTCACCAGACGTCTCAAAAATCAATAAAGAATTAATGGAAGGAAGGAGTGAGTCAGTGAGGGCGATAAAAAGTCTCATTTATGAAGGGTGCACTGCGAACGGAAGAAAAGATGGAGAGCATGAGGATGGAGACAACGGTCGCCGAGGAGGATGGTGTCACTTCCATGGAGTCACCATCATAAAGATGACAGAAGAGAGACAAAATACACAAATAAAGCTCACTGGCCAGTTCTAAGCTCATTGCATCTGAGGACAGTTAGATGGATGTCAATATATAAATACTAAAGGAAAACCTGGTTGAAAGTTCTCTAGATGTTTTAAACAGGATATGGAACTGCTATAGTCCTGATATGATTCAAAAACAGCCCTGCGAGGTTTTTGTAGTCCATCTTTATTGACATTTCAGAAAAATATACACATTTATACATATAAGCAACACAAAAGACCATTGATTCCATTCAGATCTCAAATCAAGAATGAAAGGATGATGTTCCATTTTAGCATGGCGGTAGATATAGCTACTGCCTGTGTTTTAGCAATGATTTTAACCTGAATTAAATTATGAATAGAGCTATATTCTTAACTCCAAGCATATACATGTGTCGGATTACGTGATGTTCAAGAAGTGAAAAATCTGTCTGCCAAAAATTTGAAAAATGAAATAATCTATGGGCTACTAAAATGTACAAAGAACAAATGGAACTGCCGTTAGATACACGGTTTGGTGCCTACCTATAAACCTGCTGTTCTCAACAATGTGGTTTATGTCAGTCTCCGGGGGCTAATGGAAAATAGGATATTATGTTCATGATACTGTAGGATAAATGATTATTGATTACATAAAGGTTGAAATGATCATTAGACTTCATTCATTTTACCGACTGCCAGTGACCTTTTTCCTCTTGGTGAGGAGATCAAATCTAATTTTTCCATGTGATGTTTGGATCACCTGGACACATCTGTGTTGCTGCAACATAACTGGGTTTCTGGAGGAAGCAGTTCCTGCCTGCATTACAGCTGCTTTAGTGCATATAAGGTCTGGACAAGCAACAAGATCAGATTTGTTGTAATTGTCACACACATCAGTGACACCGACAGGAAATCCGTGCATGCATATGTCAATCAGTTATTTACATTTCTGATTTTTTAGAGATGTTGCCACAGATTCCTCACATGTGAATTAAAAAAGTAGAAAAAGTATCTCCCAAGATGAACATAACTGACAATAATTCCCTGACCACTTCTCTAAATGAGAAATTACCCTGAAAACACTGTGTATAAATGTACAAGTCATAGATTACAAACTGTAAACAGCACATGAGTCTAATGGTCTGCATGTGTGCTTGAGTGTGAGAGAGAGAGATGCACGCAGACAAAGAAACAGAGAATCCTGGTGAATATATGCGTATGCAAGAGTGCTGGTATGTCAGTTTGAGTATACATGTGATACGTCCAGGGAATCCTGAGATCTGGGTGGCTCTGAAACTGGAACAAGTCATTTTATTACCTCCCAGCAGACCTAGGAGAGACATCATAGTCTCAGAAGACCACAAAAAGCCAACGCAGCGTCCATGCTGACCTAGTCACTCAGAAGATGGAGCTGCCCTGTTTTTGAGCATGCAGCTCCCTCTTTCTTTTTCAGACATCTTAGTGGAAGAGGAAGAAGCAGAGCTCATACAGCAAACAAAACAACCCCCTGTTCAGAGGAAGACACAGAACCAATATGGCAAACAAAACAATCCCCTGTTCAGAGGAAGAAACAGAATTAATATTGCAAACAAAACAACCCCCTGTCAAAGAAAGAAACTGAATTAATATGGCAAACAAATCAACTCCCTGTTAAGAGAAAGAAACAGAATTAATATGGCAAACAAAACAACTCCTGTTCAGAATAAGAAACAAAACTAATATGGTAAACAAAAGGAAGCCCTTCATTTAAAGGAAGAAACAGAACTAATATGGCAAACAAAAGAATCCCTCATTCAGAGGAGGACACAAAACTAATACGGCAAACAAAAGAACTCCCTTGGTTCAGAGGAAGAAACATAACTAATATGGCAAATAAAAGAGCCCTTCTTGTTCAAAGGAAGCAGCAAGACTACTGTTGAAAAAACAAAGACCCTTTGTTGTCACAAAAAAGATCCACCACTGATGACACTTGCAGCTGTGGCAAACATAACGTTATAATTTTTTTACATTTACAACTAATAGTCGTTAGCACATTTTAGCAGATTTCCCACTCCTTTATAGCTGTTGTTTTTTGTGAAAACACTGTACATGTTTTGAGGAGAAAAGGGGATATTACTACCTTTTTATACAGCAAAAACTAAACCAAAAACTGCCTAGGTCTAACTATGTGAATTAGAAAGTAGTTGTTTCAGTCTCTATTTATTAAATCATGCTCGATTTCCTTCTTAACAATTTTACATTTAACAAATTCCAGATTGAGCCTCACATCTGTGGGCCATTAGGAGAAGACATGGACCTCTTCCAGACAGTCGTATTTACTCGGAGCCCAGTGCTGGAATTCAGCTGTTTATGGAAAGTACACTGTGCAAAGAACTACTGTTCTGAATATTTTAACTGATTACTATTAAGTTATACCAAAATAAAGCATTAAAAATGCAAAAGGAGTGACTTTTTTCCCACTCATGTGCTGGATTCCCAAACAGCTGCTTCCACAGGCAGCCCTGCTACCCCCAGAGTGTTAACTGGAACACTGACGATCCTGGAACTGTAACGCAACTGGCCTGATTCTCTACTCTTGACTGATTTTCCCCATCATACCCTCACCAGGGAGTTTCTACCTGCTGTCTTCTCTCAGCAAGCGATGTGATTCACTGCTGGCTTGCTGCCGTGCACTGGGGGAACAGAGCAGTGGGCTCTTTCCCAGCACAAACCTCCAGGGTGGGCATCAGCCAATCATGCGCTCCTGTGGTGGACAGCTGCCAATGACTTGTAAAGGCAGTTGACCATCCTGTAATCTGATTGGTGGCCTTCACTGTCAAAGCAACAGGCCTGGGCAAACAGCCTTGTTTGTACCCGCTTTAGGGTTTTATTTTTATAGGCACGAACACAATGTGCACTGCCTGTTAAGGTTCGAGATAGGTTATGAGCTGCTAGCCTCCAGCCACGACAGTATTGCACACATTAATGGAAAAGAATGAACAACAAAACACAGTGAAAATGTTTGCTTGTAAACCCACAATGGTATTGTCATTATTGCGTATTTCAACAGATGTGTTGACTGATTAAAATACGAGGGGTGGCTGAAAAGTGATGCATACTCGCTAGTAATTCGCAAACGGAAAGAGATAATCGCGTGAAACAAAAAAGGCATGAAACTACATTTTATTGGCTTCAAGAGCTTACATTTATTTTTCAATGTAGTCACCGTTTACAGCTATACATTTCTCCCACTGGTGAAACTGTTTTCTCATCCCATCAATGAAGAATTCTGGTGGTCTTTCCTTGATCCATGATTTCGCCGCATCCTTCACTTCATCATCCATGGTGAAATGAATGCCCTTAAGGTCCTTCTTTCTTGGCGCCCTGCGATTTTCACATCTTCCCGAATTTAAAGTGTGCATTACTTTTCATCCGCCCCTCGTAAGTACGAAGTTTGATCAAGTCTGTGACTGCAGACCTTGAGGCAGAACTGCTGCCCATTTTAAATGACAATAAATGTGATGCTGTGCTTATTATTTCATACAATTTGATGCCAGTAAAATAAAGTCTTCAGTCTAAAAATATTATGGGGAAATCCAGAGACAGCTAAACTCAAAGATCTAAGGTCCTCAGTCTACAGTCAAGCTCAAGACCCTTTATTGGCCATAGTACATGAATTTAACAGAAATATTCATCACTACAGTAATGACTAGATGTCTCAAATAGACAAACCCACACTTTCATTTGTTTTATTAGGACTTAATTGAATGTTCGCTAACACAATACACTATTTCCACACAAAGTGTCAGATTTATTGAACGAAACACTGCAGAAGTTAAAACATTGCATCACATAGATGTACTCACAAAAAAGTATGCGCGAGTGCGCACGCGTGCGCGCGCGCACACGCACACACACACACACACACACACACACACACATTAATTTTTTTACTATGATGAACGCCATTTGCCTGTCAGGTATACAGTTTAAATAAGCATTTGCACAACTAGCACACTTCACTGGCTAAAGAAAATAATTAGTGTAAGCAGAAAGGCTGGCTTTGGCTGCAAAGCTCCGACGTGGACACACTTCCCAGTATTGACACTAAGTCACCTGTTACAGGCTACTACAAACAAACTGAAACAAAATTATTCCTTAATTACATATTAATCAAAACACGTGTTCTCATTGACCACATGTTTGGCAGTTGCAGTGTAATGTGTGAGATGTTCTTTACAAGGACATATCGTACACTCTGGTGGAAGAAAACAGAGCAGCGTTATTCCTGTTAAACGCCTGCTGTAAACACAGTGTGGCTCACAGCAACGTGCATTTCAAGAAAAATTTGACAGGAAAGCAAATCAGAAAGGCAAAGGCCCACACCCACGGTTAGCAAACATGCTGTAAAGGGTCTTGTTTTTTCCCGTCTTCCCCCTTTTTCCTACTGTCGTTTATGTAAATATTTAATGCCATTGTCTTCTGTTATGCGTGCTGTGAAAAGTCATTTATGCCTGAAGTGGACTTTAAACTGGAGCAGGCGTCTCTCCTCTGAAGCAGGAGCAGTCTGAGCTGGGGCTAGACCTTAATCTAATGTACTTCCTGTGTACCTACCCTGCCCCACCATCATGTCTTTAGTCCCTTAAAAAAACTGAACAGATGGATGAGTGCTGGAGGTCTGGTGACACTACTGAGAGAAAAGAAGTGAGCATGAGACGGACTGGGAGTGTTGGGAAAGGAAAAAATGGAGGAGGATGCAGGAGAGTGTGGTTTGACTTTACCTGGAGCGGGAAGGTGTTTAGGGGTCAGTCCCTGAGGTAAAAAACAAAGCCCTTTAGCATCAGAAACTGGCCCCTTTAGGTCCCTGGCAGATTTACTATTAGAGGTCATCCGTGTTTTCAGAGATTTGCTGGAAGTCAGAAGTCATTGTTCTCAAGTGAGGGGGGCTGGGTGTTGTTTAATTTATTTAAACTATATTTACGGTAAGCCTCTACTGTAACAAATTCAATCAAATTATAGAACGGGATCACGTGGTTTACATGGAAATCTGTTAGCTTTGGAAAATACTTAGATTTTCCTCTTAATTGAACATTTAATCTATTTCAAAACTGACAGCCCTAATTTATTCTTCATTTCTTTTTTACATATTTCTATTGTTCTGGTTTAGGAAGAGAAATACTGTGTAAGAAACAGAACCCGAAAATGAAACAAAAAATATCAATGTTACAAGAATAGACTAGTAAGTGTTAGTATTGTTTTACCTGTTTAAAACTGACTTGGCTTTGTTTAATTAATCACACAGCATTATCGTAAATGACTTCACTTTGACAACTTCACCATTTAATATTCTGCCAATACAAACTCTAGTGCAGCAGCAGCTTGGTTCTGTATTGTTACCTTCACGCCCTCATGTATGCATCATGCATTTGCAAAACATTCAACAAAATTTAAATATATGGTGACGCTATAACCCTATACCTAGTTTTTTCGCTGATGCCTTCTGTTTCCGTTTGCTTAATTCATATATGGTAAACATCATTTCTATTACCAACAATTATTATTCAACAAGTTACTGAAATGTAAATTGTATTTAAAAGTGTTTCTAATGAAAAATAAAAACCATTTGTCTTCAAAAAGGCCAACAGAAGAGAGCATTTAATTTCCAAAGGCACTGTTTCAGAGATCATGCCGCTCATCTTGTTTTAAGAAAACCAGCTGGAAAAGTGACTCACAGGACTATGTTTTTTATTCAAAGTAAGCTGATTCAGACGTGCAGGGCTGCGGCAGTAGCGCCCCCTGTAGGAGGTGGTGGCCGAGTTTTGGTGGAGTCCTCAGAATGATTTTGGGGCTGCTATAGAACTCTAAAGACCTGAGATGCTTTGGTGGTAGGTGCACAACACTGTAAATCCATGAGTGGGATGTGAACGACCCCCCCCGCACTTTCCGCCCTGCGGGGAGGTCTTTGTCCTGCACCCCAGTCTCTGTTCACTGAAGACGCTGCGTGTGTTTGACCTGTGACCTTGCCACTTCCCACTTTACAGTGGAAACCGCCTGACCAGCGTTCTCAACATCCGCTGCCTTTGAAATTTCAGCTTTGGTCTGATTCATTGGTCAGGAGCAGGCTTTGATGGTCTTCCATGGATGAATTAAATAGCATGCCCTAAACTCCAAAGCCCTTCAGACACAACAGCTAACAGTTACCTTTTAAGTTTCCTCTTTAAATAAAAATCTAAATAAATACAAATCATTAAACCCCATGCTTTAATTTCAGCAGCAGTTATAAATAGGAGACATACATTATTAGCTTTGTATTAATATCTTCAATAGCAACCGCAAAAAGCGCAAACGACCAATTCACTGAGAAATAAACCACGTAAAAAAGGACTAAATAAAGAAGAGGAAATAATTTCAGCACGCACGTTTACTGAGGTCACCTCTCTGTTTTCAAAGCACACCCACCCATGCTGAATGTGGTGCAAACCAGACCTTTCAGGACTCTCACTACTGCTTGGGCCAAAAGCACATAACAGAGACGGGGACGGACGCACACCATGCCGAACCGAGTAAAGTATTGTCAGCTGTGATAACATCTCTCCCTTGCCGTAGTAATCACTGGGGTTTTACAGGACAATCTGACGCCGAGGGCCATGCATTTGTGCATTCCTGCAGCGCTGTGTATTTGCTCCAATCTGAAACGAAACGCATCAAAATAATGCTACATGATGGCACTGATCAGGGAACTGATGGCAGCAAACGATAAAGCTTGCTCTCATGAGGTAATAGCTCTATTGAGAGCTTCATGGGATCTCAACATTACTTTAGATTGCTAAGGGTGGGTTGATGGGTGGTGGGTACTGTGTTTTTTTTCCCGAGTCCAAATAACTCTTCCATTCACTAGACTATCCAAAGTCCAGTGGGTGGGAAGAGATGTGGGAGAAGTAGAAAAGAAAATCTGTTGGCTGTGATGTTATTTACTAACAGGCTTGATATAGAGATGGTCAAATTGGGATCTGGGATCTCCTCTCCTCTTGCTTTAACTCTGCATATCTGGCAGTGTAAGAGACAGGATCGTCATCTGAGGTCCCACAAAAAACACAGCAAGGCTGAAGGTAACACAAGCGATCAGTGATGCCTGCACAAGTCTGGGTAGTGAAAATGGATGCAAAGGCAAGCAGGTTACTGAAGAAACTAGACTTCTGTAAAAAAAGTAAAAATTCCATCCCAGGCCGTTCTTTCATATGCTACAGAAACACATATAGGCCTTTCAGCAATATATCCAGTAGTGTCTCTGTTTGAACTGGTCAAAGCAGCAATTTATGCTCTGTTAGACAAATATATATACTAATTGGTTTAATGATTGCTTAATTGTATGAACAGCATAATTTCAGAAATATACATCTTTATTACATCATAAGGACAACTGTTTTCTGATCATGCACATGCGTGCATGCACACACGCACGCACACACACACACACACACACACACACACACACACACACACACACACACACACACACACACACACACACACACAAAACACCAAGAGTTGGTGCATTGGCTGACACTTTGATACTTACTGTGTGATTAGTGGTCAGATGGGAGTTGGTTCTAACCACACTCTTACATTTTACAACATGTTAGGAAGCCCCTTCATCTTTGTTTTCCGCAAACAGCCACAAGGAGCTGAAGTTGCCCTACGACGCGATCTGTTCCTTATCGTCTCTCCTCTCATTTACGCACTCCTGCGCCTCCTTCGGCCTTGCTGGCATTCATGCTTTGCACTTTTCACCTTGCACTAACAACACCCTCTTACCAGATTTCCTTGTTAAACATCCCCTCCTATTCCACCATGATTACATCAATTCAGAGACATGGAGAGATGAAGAGTGGGAGACAAAGCTTCAGGGGAGGACTGAGACTTCACCGATGGTTCTAGACAACCTGGGGAAAAGAGGGCAAAAATAACAAAAAGCTGAATACATCATATAAAAGTATACATAATTATATATAGGTTCTGTTTGTGTCCATTGCATACTCAAATAGATACATATGCTGTAGATAAGAAAACGTTCATTACAGAACATTAAACAGAAGCAGACCGTGTCCTTCAAACCCCCAGCAATGTAGTTTAGCTCTATGCACAGCTAGGACCGAATGAGGTCTGTTTACACAACTGTGTGAGGGGGGGGGGGGCGGGCCGGGGGGGGGGGGGGGGGGGGGGGGGGGGGGGGGGGGGGGGGGG